>JAJMVL010000065.1:38173-196519 GCA_023082095.1 Dothiorella sarmentorum
CCACAATATTCAGGGGAAGAACCACAGAAGCCATATGTGCTGCAACAATTGCCAAAGCCTGAACCTAAACAGGTCTTTTGGTTTTGGACGCCGCAAAGTCCGTCTGTACTGATGCCGGCTGCGGAGGGACTGGACGAGGCGGCAGTGCTTGACGAAGCTGACGAAGCTGATGAAGCTGATGAAGCTGATGAAGCTGATGAAGCTGATGAAGCTGATGAAGCTGATGAAGCCGATGAAGCTGATGTCGCACCGCAGGAGCCAAAGGCAGCAGCACAGCCAGCACCACAATATTCAGGGGAAGAACCACAGAAGCCATATGTGCTGCAACAATTGCCAAAGCCTGAACCTAAACAGGTCTTTTTGTTTTGGACGCCGCAAAGTCCGTCTGTACTGATGCTGGCGCCGGGGTTTGATGAGGCCGGCGCGCTTGATGATGCAGTGTTGGACGCAGTAGATGAGCCTGCGCTGGATGCAGAGTTTGACGATCCCGTGTTGGACGCAGCCACCGAGCCCGTAGTCGGTGAAGGTGCTGCTGGAGCTGTTGCCGCTCCTGATGGTACACGGGTCCGGAAGACCTGAGCATTGGCCAGGACAGGAGATTCGCCGTTGTCATTTATGTTGGCTTGGCAGAGTTTGCTCTCGTAAAATATTGCGACGTCGCATTGTGTTGTGTATGTTGCTATGCACCAATCCAAGCACTGCTCGGGGGTAGTGAAACCTGTCTTAGTACCAAGCTGCTGGCTGCCGCCGACATTGGTACCACAATGAAGGTAGTATATCTTATTGTTCAGGTATTTGTACTTTCCCCGGTCGGCCGTACAGGCAAGCGGAGCAGCTGATGCAGAGCTCGAAGCAGAGGACGAAGAGGATCCGCCTGACGCTGCGGAAGAAACAGAAGACGAGGACCCGCCCGCCGCAGTGGAAGCCCCTGTAGACGACGATGCGGACGAAGAACCTCCTGGAGCTGCTGATGGAGAGCCCGACGCTGCAGACGATGATGCAGCCGCTGAAGACGGTGAGGAGGTTGCAGCTGAAGAAGATGGTGAAGTGGACGAAGAACCTTGGCTGGAGCCCACAGCCTGGAGTTTGACAACCGCATATCCACTTGTGGCATCCATCACATCCGATGCCTTCTGATAGCAGTTACCAGGCAGATAGCTGGCAGACTTGCAAGCGGTGTTTGCTGAGCACTGCGTTGCGCAGTCTTCAAAGCTTTGGGCGCTTCTGCTTTGCGGAAGGTTCCCTCCTGGAGAGTTGCGTTAGATAACCTCACTTAAAGCCCACAACATTCCACTTACCACTGTTCTGAGTGCCGCATTGCAGCTGGTAAAAGTACCCTCCTTGGACAAAAAACGCCTTATCATCGCCAGGGCAGTCCACTTTCCGTCCACTTACATCCACCTCCACCCAAGTATTGCTGTCTTCGTCCTCGATAAGAGTGCCACTCTGTTTGAGGTAGCACACTTGGTCGTACCAGACGGCATGAACACAACCACTCTGCGCTACACAGAGGTCTAGGCAGGCATCGTTTGACGGTACGTTAGCTTGAGGGTTAACAATACCGGCGACATTTGTTCCTGCATTGCGTTAGTCGACAGTTCGGCGCGGAGCGGCTGATACTATCTTACCGCTGCTATCCCTGCCGCAATTGAGTTTGAACGCTTTGGATCCTCGAAATACTATTGCGTTGTTGTCTTGAGGACAGACATGGACTGCTGTCGCAGCTGGTGATGCTGTGGATGAGGCAGAGTTCGTGGTAGAAGCCGCGGATGACGAGGCCGAACTCGTTCTCGATGTTGCGGGTGGCGCGACTGAACCAGTAGTAGCCCCCAGATTGATCCAGGCGGTCCAACTGGGTTTGTTGATGATCTTGTTGTTGCCGTTCTTCAGGTAGCAACTTCCTCCTTGGTACGATGCAGCATTGCACCTTGGTTCGTTGCCGCAAGCCTGCAGGCAAGCATTGATATCGCCTGAAGGTGGTTGCGAGAATCCTTGGTAACTGACATTGTCCTCTAGAGATGTGTAAGCAGACCATAGACCTATCCCCTCTTCTCGACACACAACTACTTACGATCCTGTTCCTTGTCGCACACGAATGTGAAGGCCTTGCCGCCAGAATATGCGACCGTACCATTACCGGTCGGGCAGGTGAGGAATGGACAGTTCTTGCAGACAAAAACATCGACCTGAGTGCTAGGCGTCTGCGGAGCCAGTGTGTACTTAAGGTAGCATGTGCCGGGCTTCGAACGGCCACCTGCGAATTTGAACGTCGCCCCCTGGCAGGCAGGTTCCGCTTCGCAAAGTGGGACACATTCGCTGATATCGTTGTACCCATCGAACTGCGCCACATCCCCGCCGATTCGGTCCGCGTTGCACTGTAGTTCGTATTGGAAGCCCCGCTTGTCCGTGAATATACGACCGTTGTTGGTGGTGGGGTCAGAACACCCAGCACTTGTGACAGCTTGTCCAGTGACGGTTCCAGATGGTGTTGCTGACGGCGGTGCGGGCAGAGCTGAAACAAAGACAGAGAAGAGAATGGAAACGAGAATACTTACACGTATCCCGAAGGACACGCGTGCGGCAGCGCCCATCCTGGACGACTCACCGGTACCCTAGATGTTAGTAGCGAGCGTGGCAATGTAGAGGATGCTGTTTATAACGAGTGAATAGAGATGATAGGTGGGAAAGCAAACGAAAGGATGGTTCGAAGCGGAGCCGGAGCAGGTCGCTTCAAACGAAGATGAGGCTTTGATAGAGGGGGAGAAGTCGAGGGTGGACGAGCTTTTGTTTTGCTTTTCGACAGTGCACCACACGAAGCGCGCATATTGAAAAGGGCAATATTGTTGACGCGATGGAATGGAGTTCTTCCATGGAGGCGAGATCGAAATGCTTGGGTACGTACAGGTAAAGGCAGGCCAAGGCCTGAGGGAACACATTGTAAGGAAAGTCAAAAACGTGAGGATGTCTCCCCGCAGTATCACTGCGAAGGCCCGGGGACTTCATCCCGGTCAGACGAGATGTAAGAGGCTACTGCTCTACTGGACCACGTCTCTGATGCCTGCACGTATAATAATCCAAGGGGAAAAGTCGTTTCAGCTTGTCCAGTCTGTAGACCTTTGAGAGAGTCATAGGGATCCCCAGCTTGGCGGAACGCTTCGCAACTTGGCGCCGGGCTCCATCAGGAGCGCGCCACGCTCTACATTCTTGATGTCCGTGTTTTGGTGCTCTCGATTCGCCGGCCTTCATCGTCTTGTTCAGCAACAGTAAGGTCTGGGAATTCTTCAGGCATGATCCTCCTCGGGCTGGACCCAGGAACTAGACTGTACTTGGAGAAGTCGGTGATACCGGTCTTGCGAAGGAAGTCTTCGTCCACTTCGAGACCGCCATTGACCTCTGACGCAGGGGCTCTAAGCATAGCCAGTACGGCATCGGAGAAGATAGTCTTAACCTTTTCTTAGTGTTTTCATATGGTCTGGATGCCACGGTACTTACCGGCTTCCGCAAATCCTGCAACACTTCGGCATCCCTGCCAACCGTGGCGGCGGACTGGATCGCTGTAGCGACCCACATGCTCGAAATTGCCATGTCCTTCTTACGTTCTCGCACAAAGTCCATCGCCAACCCCTTGGTGAGCGTGCTCATTGCGACTTTTCCCATTGCATAGGCAGTCTTCCCCCTGAAGAAGCGTGAGTAGATTGGCGGGCTGACGACGATGATGCGGCCCTTCCATTGCTGCTCCTTGAAGTGAGGCAGGGCAGCCTGAATGGTGCTGTACAACCCCTCGACGTTGACCTGCTGCATCAACTTGAAACGTTTGAACGGCGTGTTCTCGACCGATGCCCACCATATGGCACCAGAGTTATAGACCAGGACGTCCAGGCGTCCATAGGTAGCTACAGTCTGGTCGACCATGCTTTTGACAGCTTCGGGATCGCGGGTGTCCGCAGCAAAGGCTGCTGCATCACCGCCGGCCTCCTGTATCTCACGTGCCACAGTATTTATGGTCGATTGGGGCGAGTTTGGGTCAGGTGGGAACGGATGAACATTGGACGCGTCTGATGTGCTTTTGGCGGATACCACGACTATTCGCATGTCAGCACGGTGTCTGGTGTGGGGGTCAGCTCAAGATGCATGCTTGCCTCTGTACCCAGCGCGAGCGAGGTCGATTGCGACCTGGCGGCCAATTCCTCTGGAGGCGCCCACAACGAGGGCTACCTGCTTGGAGCTACCCATGATGTTGGCTGATGGATATACCCGGCGAGTGGAGTGAGCACATCCAGCGAGTGAGGTGTTTTATGTCCAGCACACTACCACAGTCAGCTCCCCGCACCACCTTCACGTTGGGATCGTAGCTGTTTGTGTGCAAGCGTCACCTCGGTGCCCGTTGAAGCTGGCTGATGATGATTAGTGATGACCGACGCGCCTCGGCAGCCCCGCCAATCACCAGAAAGATGTGGCCTTCTTCCTTGGTCTGGCTGTGGAGTCATAAGCAGACCGTGAGACCGACATCCGCGTGTGAATCGTCCCAATCGAGATTGCGACCTTGAAGGTTCCGAACGCGCTTGTGATATTTCTTGGTGTGTTGGTGAAGCGGGAGACGCGCCAGATTAGCACGCGTCAAGGCCCTCACCTCGGTTCAATCAACGCGCCCCACCCCCGGCTGCTTCCCCGGATCCTAAGCCACCACCTCTCCGCCCACGAGCCGGTGACGAGCTCAGCTCTTAAACTGGTATCATGGGAGGGAAAATAGATGCTTACCTCGATTGCGGTCAGCCATGAATGGATCACTCACGCAGGTCCGAATGGTCCACTGACGTCATGGGCCAGTATCGCCATACTCATTTTTCGCCTTAAAATACCTGTTGAAGAACCGGGCCGCATTGGGTTCTCATGAAGTAGAGGTTGAGTGCGTTTTCTTTCTCTTAGAAGTTAGGGGCCTCAGTACTGACAAGCACGAGATTCCACCCAGTGTTCCTTGGCGGCATCAACGTTGGCAGCGGTAAAACATCTACATCTACCCCCACCATACTTCCATTCCACCATAGCTAACTGAGCAAGGAAACAAACCGCCATGGACCCTGCCAGCCAAAGCCAACTACAGCTCCTTTGACAATAAACGCGCCGGGTCCTACTTTGATTGCCCAAACATGAAGACTCCCGATTTCTTCCCCATCCTCTCGCTTCTCGTAAGAACCCTCTTGTTGCTCCCATTCTCACTCTGATGAACCTCAACCAGCCTCAACGTTGCATGTCCTATGTCAAGGATGTTTATCCTCAAGACAAGTACGAGGCCAGCTTCCGCGAACTTTGGGTTGCCATGTGGGAACAGGGCATGGACATCAGCAAGCCCGAGCTCATTGCCGAAACTCTCTCCCGCCATTTCTCGGCAGACGAGGTAAAGCGCATCACCGAAGGCGCCAACACGGCCGAGTACAAGAAGAAGCTATCCGAAAACACCCAGAAGGCGTTGGACTTGGGTGCGTTCGGGTGTCCATGGTTTTGGGTGCGGAATGACAAAGGCGAGGAGGAGCCGTTCTTTGGGAGCGATCGGTAAATTGACACCTGTCGATGTCCAGTGATTCTTCAAGCTAACGAAGGCCCAGCTTCCACTACATGTGGCAGTATCTCGGCATTCCTTTTAGTGACATTCAGATCCAAGAGAAGGAAAGGGCAAAGCTCTGATACAATCAGATAATCCACGCGTACTGTCACATGCGCTAGTTTGTTTGGTCCAGTACGTGCGAAGAGTGGGCGAGAAGTTACGCGTTACTGGTATTGTTACTGCTCAGCAACAATACTGAAACATTGCCACTCGCCCCGGGGCAAAGTGACACGCACTTTGCGAGCACAGTGAAACACTCTTGGCTGTGTAACCACCGACTTCACCATCTTCCCCGTGCCACCACTGTCACTCCCTCAATCAAGCTTTCTGCCGTTGGTAGGCAATGCTGATCTGAAGAGCTTCTGTACCACGCATACGTATGCGACCATCGACGCGGATAGTCCCTGCCCGGCCCCAGCCGGCGAGATGGTGAGGAGGGGCACAGGGGCGTTGTCTGTCCAGCGAGGTCCTTGCCCGCCAATGGGCCGCCAGCTGGCGTCTGCCAGCTAGTGACTGCGGTATATTCCTGTGCGCGACATCCCGCAGCAAACGGCACAACGGCATCCCCCAGCATTCAGGGTTATGTGTAAACCCTCCTCTCTTCGCCCTCTCTTTCCCCCCACTCTTTGCCGCCACCCGTCGGTAGCTGCGGACTGCGAGATCCGGATTTATCGTGTCAAACCGTAATGGGTGTGCCTGCAAGGGGATCGCGTGTTGTGGGTGGTCCGGACGCGCGGGGGAAACGACCCTGACTGCGGCCCTGATATACACCCCCTCTTGCATCCGGTGGCTAGCGTGAAGATGTTTTTTTGTTCCAAGATCCCGTCCTGACCTATCACACCTTCAGCATACCCTTGTTTTAATATCCAGAACCCTTGTTTTCAATATCCATAATCTTCGCGCTAGCCATCGGATGCAAGAGGGGGGTGTAGCCTGCTGCACGCTGCAGCGGATAGCCGGGCTGCTGGTATGCTGGTGCGAGATTTGGACATGGATAGGGATGCGGCGGGAGCGGCACATGCATCCTTTATCCTTCTCGTGTAACAGAGTCAGGTGTGCGTGGCTTATTCCGGGAAGGGGGAAGCTGCAGGTGGCAGCAACTGCAAGCCGACCTGCAAGACCGTTCTTGACCAACGTGAGCTGTAAAGATGCGAGATGTCATAACGGCAGCTTCGCGTGGCTTGACAGGCGTGTGTGAAGCAGAGTGCCTTTGCTGTTATGCTGTCACTGAAGCAGCACGTGGGTGTCTTGAGTCACTGTTTCGTCGAAAAGAGGAAAGGCTGTCCTGTCGTCGCGGCTACAGAACGACTCACCCACGGAAAAGCGGGAGGGCTACGATGTCCTCTGCTGATATCACTGCAAATCTTACCTTCATCCTGCCCAGAGTTCGAAATCAGCTCTCAAAGATTCTCATAGCTGTCGTTCGTTTGGAAGATTGCAAACACCGTCCTTGAATGTGAACGGAGCCGCACGTGTGGGGATTCACTCACGTTGTACAGAGTGGGCGGGATACGGCTTGCTTGCTGGTCAGAACGAGCTGCAGCGATCCGTGCCACTGGCCCACCGCTGGATTGGACGACCGGCCGGCCGCTTCATATCCTCAGAGACTGAGACCACCAGTATCCGGCACTCTCTGACAGGTCGCGCGGGTCCCCCGCAGAAGAAGTCTCTTGGCAACGACCTGCGGGCTGCTATTTTGGATTGAAACAGACGGGGTTGGTTTAGTCTGGGAGGCAGTGGACAGTGGTTTCGACATCTACCTGGTCTTTCACACTCAATTGACCCACTCCTGCTAGTTTCAAGCCTTTTGCCCTGTGGTAAACCCTGCCTTTCCATTATTTTGGAATCCCACAAACCAATCGTGCCGCACCCACGACCGTTCGTAACCGATATGAGAGGTCGCCGTTTTACGGCTCGTTCCCGTGTCCTCGATTGCAGTATGGTGGTCTCGCCATGCACAGACACTACTCCAGCCCAGCTGTCGTGCATGAAAGGGAAATATTGTCCGGGACGTCGTCAAACGGGGCTGATCTCGGTAAAGATTGATCTGGGGTGTTGGTAGGGGTGTCTTAAACACAACTTCGTCCCGGTAGAGTAAGATGATGCGGAGTGTAGCTCGTCACTGACCATCAACGCAAAACTTCCCTTGGGTGGCGATTTGTCTCTGTTTTGTTGTTCTGTTGTGACCTTCTTCTACTAATCTCTTTTGTTGCACTTCCTCAGATCTCGCCCTTAGAGCTTCGTTGGCGATTCACCTGCAACCTGCAACCGTTGCTGTCTTGTTTGCTATTGTTGGACGGCCGTTGTCCCCCACAGGATCTCCACGCCACTGTCGTCGTAACGGGCGTGATCGAGTTCTTGCCGTTATCTGGCACTTCGTCGCCAGCTGTTGCAAACTTTGGGCGAAGGTGCGGCCCGAAGCCATCACCTCTGACAAGTTCTTCTCTGACAATCATGCCAGCACTCTCTCGTTCCTCAGATTGGAGGCGCTTTGCTCCAAGGCCGTCTGGTGCAGCATAGTGCCAACACATCTTACCGCAGGACGTCGCCGCACCTTTCCCGGCTCGACGGAGCTATTTGCTGTGGCCTACGAAAAGAAGTTCTCCGTGGATATAAAATTTCCAACATCCTGAAGAAGGGGATTGTCTTCACCCGATATCCTTACGGTGTATCCCACGCGAGGCGGTCAGCAAGTCCCCATTGGCACGGCCTGCCACGACCATCAACTCCATCCACAATAGGCCCATGTTTCACATGCATCGTCCCTAGCCGCAATCCCATCCAACAGAACTTTACAACAGTCGGCCAACGCAACAAAGACGGCCGCACCGCTTGCAAGGAATTGCCGTCTCGGATCATTGTTATTTTTTCTGGCGGTGAAGCGGACTTGTTGCAAAAATCCCAAGCAGGAAATCCTTCGGCATTCGTGCGGGATGCCGCAACCGCCGCAGCAGGCTCAAGCTTGGAACGGTGAGGGATGCGAAACAAGTATGAATGTCCCCGATGCCCAACAATGGCTCACAGGCCCGTCACCGCACATTGTCTTTCCCAGAAAGCCCGGCGCCGTCTCGCACAACTCCCACACGCTACTAGACCCGCAGATCTATAAGACAACAGGCGCCATGAACAGTTCTGATTGGAACGTAAGTACTTCGTAACGGCTCCTCGTCGAGTTGGTTCTAACAGATTCAGGGCATCTTCAAGTTCGAGGGTGATGTTGGCTTCACCGACGCAACCCAATTCGGCAATGTCGCCAGTAACGACATCTTCTCATCCGGTCATCAGCACAACGTCTGGAGAACCGCGCAGTCCTACTTACCTTCGCAGCCGCCTATCCCTCGCACATTGTCGAACAATGGGCACACCAAGAGCCTGAGTGACAGGTGGTCGCTCCGGAGAGACTCCATCGCATCGCAGTCAGGTCGCGCGCCTCACAGAAACAGCACCATCCACATCCACACCAACGCCTGGCCGCTTCAAGCCGAGAACGTTTCCATGAATACTCTTCAGTCCTCTTCCGCTCCCAGCTCTGAGACTGGCCAGACCAACGTCACTCAGCACCCGGCCGCAGCTGTGCCCATCATGTCTTCTTCCTACTCTTCCACCGGCACCATCTCCTTCGGCATCCAGGCAAGCAACGCTGCGGCGTACAAGATCGAACCAGCCTCACCCATCGTTGCGCCACAAACCTTGCACGATGGCTCCTGGGATTATTTCAATCCAATGAACCAGTACCCAAACACCATGGCCACGCAGTCGTATACCCCTCCGGAGCCCAGCTTCGATGCCGACTTCCATGGCCTTCCCATGCAAACCGGGCCTCAGACCCCAGAGCGAGGTCCCAACCAAGTACAGGACCAAAACTCCTTCTTGGATGACGCATACTCAGTCTCACCCGCATGGGTCGAATGGGGGCAGACCTACGGCACCAGCTTCTCCAGCGAGAGCGACATGGCGTTACCCGTCTCACCTGTCATCCCAGCAGACACACAGGGAAACCAGAGCTTCAGCAGCAGCGTGGACTCCAACACAGTGTCCATACCCCCACTCACCTACTCGCAAACCTCCCCGGCTTCCGACCTGGAGGACCTGTCCAGCAGCTACCCGGGCGAGCAACACGCCTACGCCGACCTCAAGGACAGCGTGCAGTACGACCACAACAACGGCTTCGCTGCGCACCCATCTCAGCCACGATGCCACACCACCACGTGGAACCAACCGTTTCAGCCACCCGCCGTCTACGACGACACCAAAGCCGTAGACAACAAGAGGGTCGAGAAGGACGATCTGCTCGTGCAGTGGAAGCGGGCCGGCATGTCGTACAGGCAGATCAGGGACAAGGGCGGGTTCACGGAGGCCGAGTCGACGCTCAGGGGCCGCTTTCGGACCTTGACCAAGAACCGGGAGGAGCGGGTGCGCAAGCCGCTATGGATGACCAAGGATGTGAGTATAATCCCGTTCCTCTTTCTCAGACAAGTCAAAATTAAGGGAACTACTGATTCGAACAATCCTGACAGGTCCATCTGCTGCGCGAGGGCGTCAAGATGTTCATGGCCGGGTCGCTGTACCCGGGGACGGATGCGGCGGACATGGACGTGAGCGAAATGGACATTGACGCGAACAAGGTGCCGTGGAAGAAGGTGGCCGACTACATCTCCGAGAACGGCGGGTCATACCATTTTGGCAACGCGACGTGCAAGAAGCAGTGGTTGAAGATCCAGGGGAAGTTGCGGGAGTAGTGAGCTGGCACCGCGGCGGTTCGCAGCAGTGCACACGCCATGGCGGGACTGAGACTGCCGTACTGTTTGGCCGAGCTACGTTACGGAGCTTTCGAGGATATGTTTACATGGGCCAGCGAGGTTGGCGTGTCGTGTCGTGTTGTTTCGTGTCGTGGTTTCCTTTGTCGTGTTGGAGTGATTCCTCATGCGGGTTTCCTACTCTGTACCTCTGTGCGACTCATGCTTTTTAATTTTTTTTTCTGTTCTCCAGCGCAGTCGGCGGGGCTTTTATGGGACGGCATAAACGGAAGCTCGGCATTCGTAGGAGGCCCAGTGTGGGATTCGGCACAGTTTTGCATTCGGGTGGCAGCGTGGCAGCAAGGTCGCAGTATTTAGGTAGTAGTAGCTAGATAAGTAGACAACACCGGAGCGTTCCTCACTTGTTGCAGTTGCAGATGCAGTGGCGGTAGTAGTGGCAGCGGCAGGGAGCAGAGGGGTTAGTCGCGCACCTGACGCGCATCGGCCCCGGCGCCCTTCGTCATTCGGGACTTCTTAATCCACATGCCACATCCACTTTGCATGTCTCCTACGACTCGCGTCCTCGCTCATTGGTCTTGCCCAACCCGTCGCAGTGCCAGAGTCGGCGGCCGTACGCCTCACTTCCGTCTGCTGCGCGCCCTCGCCGGCCTCTCTACTCGCCCGGCCTCCACCATGCGCTTCGTCCTTGAGCAGCCCCTCCCTGCCCTCGTCGAGGCCAAATTCACCGCGGCAGCGGAGAAGCAGAGCCTGACCTTCTCCGCCACCGAAGTCTGCGTGATCCGCACCACCTCAGGAGTACCGGTGCGTAAGTAGAACCGCCGCCAGAAGCAACGCCTCTCCAGCCGTGTTCCAAACCACCTACCTACGAAAAAAAAAAAGAAAACAAGAACAAGAAAGCAACATCTCCCTAACAGCGCTCCTTCCCTTGCGCAGTTCCAACTCCGCTACTGCCCGGCCCTCGCGAAGAAGCCCACGTCCGCACCCGATGACGCCGCTACCCCCGCCGACGCCGACACAGCTCCCGATGAGCCGCCCAAGAAGAAGTTCGACCCGTTCGAGGCACCGCCGGATGACCTGCTCGTAGCCGCGGTGCCCGACCCGCAAGCGCCGTCGCACATACTCGTGCTGAACAAGTTCCCCGTCATCCGCGACCACCTGATCATCGCGACCAAGGAGAACAAGCCGCAGACGCACCTGCTGGAGCAGGACGACCTCGACACCACGTATGCCGCGCTGGCCGAGTGGGAGCGGGCTAAGAAGGGCCGCCTGTTTGCCTTCTTCAACTCGGGCGAGCACAGCGGCGCCAGCCAGCCGCATCGCCACCTGCAGTTCCTGCCCGTCCCCAACATGCGCAGCGGCGCCGACACCGATGGCTGGGACTTGCTGCTCGACCGCATCCTAAAGTCTCCGCACTCTGGTCCGTGAACCCCCACCAACTAACCAACCAACCAACCCACCCTTGCCCACACGATATCTTTCACACCATCAAGCCCATTCCTCCCGCTCTTACCTTTGCATCCCACCGGTTAGGGAACTAAAAGGAAAACCAAACCCAAAAAAGGAAAATCCAAAACAAACCTGATACAAAGCCTCTGACTTCTTCCCCCCCACACAGTCTCCACCGGCTTCATCTCCGACACCTCCATCCCCTTCGCCCACTTCGCCTCGCGCATCCCCCCCAACGCCTCGGGGCCCGAGCTGCACACCATCTACACGGCGCTGCACTCGACGGCCGTCGAATTCGTCCGCAAGTACATCGCCGCGCACCCGTCGGCCGGACTCAAGCTGCACCGCACCGCGCCCGGCGGCAGCAACGGCAACGCGTCGCGGATAAGCTACAACATGGCCCTCACCACCGAGGCCATGGTCATCGCCCCGCGCCGGCGCGGCGGCGACGTGCTGAGGCAGGCCGACGGCGCCGAGGTGCTTGGCGGAGACGTCGTCGAGCTCAACGGCACCGTGCTCGGCGGCACGCTCATGGTCAAGGCGCTCGAGCAGTGGGAGCTGCTGAGGGCGGAGCCAAGGGCGCTGACGGAGCTGCTGGAGGCAAGCGGGATACCATGGGATGATGGCCATCACTTGTAGAGGATCGAAAGATGGTGAATGTTGGGGAGAGGGAAATTCTTTTGATGGAATCATTTTTTGGGAGGGGAGGGGAAGGTAGGGGTGGATTAAGTGGGCGGTTTCTTTTTTGAAGAGATGAAAGGTGGAGGAGGCGTACGTTTGTCGGTTTTTTTTAGAACGAGGTTTGGCTGGAAGTAGGTCCGTAGCCTAAAACATCATACCCTCCTTTGCCATCCAATTGTTTTCTTTGCAATGGTGACTCCGCTGGTGAACTTGGCTTCGTCATTCACTGTGGGCTAATGTATGTTTTGACTTTACTGGACAATTCCTTCCTCAGGCGTTGATTTGGAACAAATCAGAACCTTCGACATTGATATTTTGACGCGAATAGGCTTGGTAAACCTGATGCGTTACCACTTTTTCAAATGTGCTGCGAGATAGACGACCCCAAAAGTACATGTTTGTAAAGAATGAGAGTAAAACAATCGTCCAAGGAAAGAAACCGGGTATTGGTTGAAATTGTAAAGTAGGCTCGGACACTCAGTATCTGTCCCTTAAGCCCACGCACCTACCGTACGACTTACCACAACCGATGGAAAGATACCGTGATGACGTGACCCCGCAGCCACTACCCCATCAGCGGCCTTTGCTTTCCTCCAATCCAGTCTATCTCCGACGAGACAGATATCATCAGCTTAAATTATTCTTTTCCCAACAATTCAGGCGAGCAAGTGCCTACATGCAGCCCTCGCTTTTGTTTTGCTTTCCAAGCCACCTCCTTTTTTCGCCTCCCGATATTACGACAAACACCACCGAAAAATCAAAAAAAGAAATTTCTCAATTCCCGTTGGGAGGGGTCAGCAACTCCTCCAAGCTCCACTTTCGCAGAGCGCGGCAGACGAGGGGCGTAGTATGGCTCGCGCGGAACATTTCGATGCCGGCCCAGGCGATCATGGCCGCGTTGTCTGTGCACAGCTCCGGGGGTGGGTAGACGAGCTTGATGTCTGGGAAGCCGCGGGCGGTGAGGAACTTTGAAAAGCTGGTTTTTGGTAAGGGTATTATTAGTCTACACCGGGCTGACAGAACGACGAAGAGGGTGGGCGCGAGATTTGAATGGCTTGGAAAAGTGATTCTGGCTCACGGAAATGCTGTACCTACCACCCTCGATGGCTGAAGATATGAGATATATACGGGAAACTCATCTGTTTACCCAGAGACGAGCAAAAGGAGCTATTCCGAGTATTGCGGGAAAGATACGCGCGTGAACATGGATTAGGGGTGGCAGGATCAACACAGTCATGAATAGGAGAGAAAGAGGGGGGTTGAACTTACACATCTCTCAAATATTGGTTCGACGCAACGCCACCGCTGACAACAACCGACATGGTCTCTGCCAACTGCGGATTCCGCAGCGAGACTGCTTGCAGAGCAAGCAAGACACGGCTCGCTAGGTGCTCAAAGGCAACTCTCATGGTCTCTCTCGCCATGACTTTCCGCTCTTCCTCATCGACCTGGTCGGGCTCGCGGCGAGTCTTGCCCAGTTTCCCGGCCTCCATGTCCCATTGGAAGGTTAGCGCCCTTTCCACAGCCGTGTGGAGGCCTGTGAAGCTCATGTCCATGGACATTGAGCGGAGCCCGTTGGGTGATTCGGCAAGCGGTGGACTGAACGCCCATCCCCATTTCGTGGGACGTTTGGCGAGCTCTTCACCCCTATTCTTGGGGGGCACATAATCATAGTCTTCAGCACCATTAGGAAAGGCGAAGGCCTCGAGCAGCCGGCCATACATAGTGTCCCCTGCTCCGTCCAGCATTGTGGGCGGTACAACAAGCCTGGCGACCTTGTCCAGACAATCGCCAATCGCACAGTCGGTAGTCGATCCAAGGATGCGATGCTTAGTGAGAGACTCGGAGCTAATGACAATCGTGTGGCCACCTGAGACCAACACAGACAGGAAAGGGAAGTCGGGTTCGACAGGGGGAGCTGATTCGGATTGGAATAACTGGCTGAGTGACGTTTTGTACGACTTTGGCCTCTGAGCAAGAGCAGACACTAGCCTGGGAGTCAGGGCGTGAGCATGCATGTGGTGCACGCCAACGAGGGGAATGTTCCAAGCCACAGCAAGACCCTTGGCGGTGTCGAGGCCCGTGAAGAGATTGGCGCGCATTCCAGGGCCGCGAGTGACGGAAATGAAGTCGGGGCGCTGGCGGTATTCGACCTTATCCTTGGAGACCCTCTGGGCTACGGACTGGTCGTAGTCATCCTTTTCAGAAAACGAGCTTTGCTCTGGGAGATGCTTGATGGCTTTCTGCACGAGAGTGGCCAGGTTTTCCTGGTGGGATTCCAGCGAAACGATGGGATGGACGCCCTTGTGCACCAGGTTGTCGGCCGTGACTTTCTCGTGGAAGTGCAAGACGGCATTGGCATGGTTTCCCCACCAGCTGTTCGGACTGCCGTCTCTAGTCTCCAGCACGGCAACCGACGTATCATCGCACGAGGTCTCGATGGCAAGAGTGAGCAGGCCGCGGCGTTGGACCGGCAGGAGCCGGATCGCAGCGTGCAAGCGGAGGCCCGCTCGCAGCATGGTTTTTGAATTTTCTTTGGGATGCTGACAGCGGGGCAACGGAGGTGAAAGTCGAGACGTCGTTCTGCGGGTGTGGCGCTAGCTGGTGGTGCGGCGTCGGCGAATGGCCCAAGTTTTGACAGGGACCGACCAAGTCCGGGGCGCATCGCTTCCAGTCGTCGTCGCGTGCAGATTGTTGTTGGGGAAGGACCGAGCTACGTCACCCAATCGCCCACTGCTCCCGCAACTTATCTTGCCTGCGACAGGGGACACAACCTACACATATGCAGGTCCCTCGCTGCCACTGCGAAATGTGAACCATCATGGCCGACCTCAGCAAGTCCACCGATGGTCCTTCGCCGCTCTCCCAAGACGGATACGATCTCTCCACCCTCCCCGACTACGACACCGACTTTGTCAACGACGACGATTTCGCCAAGTTCGAGAATGCCCTACACGCCCCTGACCCGTCGCCCTCGTCCGATAGCCTCTCCTCCATCCAGACTCCCAAGAAGTCCGTCTTCATCACCGCCCTCAATGATTGGCGCCCCGTACATCAGCGTGTCCGCAAGAAGAAGCGCCGCCAGCCTCGCCGCGGCAACGACGAGACTCGCGAGGGCTTCGTCTACAGCCTGCTCAAGTGGCCGCTGCTGTGCACCGTCTTCACCTGGCTCTTCGTTCTGGGGCTCATGTACCTGCTAACCCGTGTCTACATCTACCTCTACGAGCACTGGATCACCTGGCGGGGCAAGCGCGAGAAGCTGCGCAGGCAGATGAACAACACCACAAACTACCGTGACTGGGTCACTGCCGCCAAAGAGCTGGACGAACACCTCGGTAACGAGAAGTGGAAGCAGACCGATGAGTACGCTTACTATGACGCCAAGACCATCCGCCGCATCAAGGATACGTTGAGCAGGCTACGCGCACAGGTCGAGCTGGACGAAGAGTCTACGAGTGGCCAAAATGGCTCCAACGATCGTGCCATCAATCAGCTCCGTGGCCTGCTTGAAGCGTGCGTGAAGAGCAACTTTGGCGGCATCGAGAACCCCCATCTTTACAGCGAGTCCTACTACGGCACAAAGCACCTCGTCCAGGATTACAGCGATGAGATCGAGGCGTCGCTCAAACTGTTGCGCGAGACCCAGGCACTTTCCACCGAGGAGAAGCGGAACACGTTTAAACACCTTTCCACAAACCTCGGCCGAACTGCTCTTTGCCTTTCCGGTGGCGCTACCTTTGCATACTACCATTTTGGCGTTGCAAAAGCATTGTTGGATGCAAACCTGCTTCCAAGCGTTATCACGGGAACATCCGGTGGTGCTCTCGTTGCTGCGCTGCTGTGTACTCGAACAGACGATGAGCTGAAAAGAGCACTAGTCCCTGCACTTGCACACAAGATTACTGCCTGCCATGACGATATGCTCACTTGGGCCAGGAGGTGGTACAAGACTGGTGCTCGCTTCGACAGCGCGGATTGGGCCCGCCGGTGTGCTTGGTTCACTCACGGGAGTCTTACTTTCCGTGAGGCCTACGCTCGCACTGGCCGTATCCTAAACGTTTCTTGCGTTCCTTCAGACCCGCATTCTCCAACCATTCTGGCCAACTACTTGACCTCTCCCGATTGTGTCATCTGGTCGGCTGTTCTCGCGTCCGCTGCGGTGCCTGGTATTCTAAATCCTGTCGTTTTGATGAAAAAGCTTCCGGATGAGACTCTGGAGCCCTACAGCTTCGGCTCTAAGTGGAAAGATGGCAGCTTACGGACAGATATCCCGCTTAAAGCGCTTAACCTGCACTTCAATGTGCGTTTCAGTATCGTCAGTCAAGTCAATCCGCATGTCAACCTCTTCTTCTTCAGCTCTCGTGGTTCGGTTGGACGGCCTGTCACACACCGCCGTGGACGCGGCTGGAGAGGCGGGTTTTTGGGCTCGGCAACCGAGCAATATCTCAAGCTTGACCTTACCAAGTGGCTAAAAGTATTACGCCATCTTGAACTGCTACCGCGTCCTCTTGGGCAAGATTGGAGTTCGATCTGGTTGCAGCGCTTCAGCGGCACCATCACAATCTGGCCCAAGTCTATCCCAAGCGACTTTTATTACATTCTTACCGACCCAACACCGCAGCGCCTTGCGAGAATGATACACGTAGGCCAACAATCAGCCTTCCCGATGCTCAAGTTCATCGCGAACAGAACGAAGATCGAGCGCCTGGTTGAGGAAGGCAGAAAGGCAGCAAGGCATACACAAACCAAGGAGGGAGGCCTGGCAAACATCCTGTCAGAGGAGGATCTCCGCGGCTTATTACGTGAGGCTCAGCGCAACGGTGGCGGTGGCGTCGCGCCGCCCCCAGGCCTCCCCGGCTCCAATTCCTCTTCCTCAAGTAGCTCCTCTTCTGTCACCTCAAGCCCCAAACGCAGACCAGCACAGGTCAACACCAACATCGACTCCACCATGGACGCCAAAAACCCGCCCGGGTCCGGCAGCGACAGCCCATCCATCTCGAAGCGTCTCTCCGGCTGGTGGTCGTCGATTCAAAACAAGGGCCCCGACACCCCTCGTGCCGCAGCGCTGCAACGCAGCTCCCACCTCCGCGGCGGCCCGCACAATGGCGGCCAGCGCCCGGGCAGCATGTTCGAGCTGCGCCCGCCGCGCGAGTTTGTCGAGGATGAGATCTACCGCCACCCGCCATCGCCGCGCATGCGTCAGCCGGACTTTACGCGGCGCGGCTCAGGAGGCGCGCGCGAGATCTTCCGCCAGAGCAGGGTCTTTTTCGATGATTCGGAGTCGGAGCCGGAGCACACGGGTGAGGGGAAGGTGGAGGAAGAGACGGGGAGCGGGAGCGGCGGAGCGGGACCGTTCGAAGGAGGAAATGAGTGGGATGTTGGAGGAGGTGAGCATGAGAGGGAGAGGGAGGAGGATGCTATACAGAGGTTCTTGGGTACCGATGATGAGGGGGAGGAAGGTAGTAGTGAGGCGAGTAGTGAGGAGGAGACGTATCCAAGAAGGAGGAAGAGTCGGGGCACGTTTGTTGGTTGAAGGGGAAACCTGGTGAATATTGATTTTTGGTATATTGGTTGTGCTGGTGCTGTCATTGATTCTCGCATGTTGAGCTGGGGAAAAGGGCGTTCTCTTTGTTTTTGCGGGAAGCGGTATAGTCCGCTTAGTTCCCCTTGTTTCGTTGGCCAAGATTGTCGCTACTTCATTCGTTCTCTCATGGCGTTGTTCGGTGCGAATAAGAAAAGTACTTGCGATTTTCGAGCCGGAGCGGATTGTTGCAGTTGATTCTTCCTAGCTTTCATTAAAGTTGTGCATTAAATGCAGTTCATAAATAGAATAGAGCGAGAATAGACGTCAAACGAAAATGTACAGCCTAGTAAAGTCTGAAGAAGACTGCTTCCGTTAACGAACAATCTTAAGAAACCACTTGCTGTGGATTTACACGTTTTACCACACCTGATGCACCGAAAACATAATTCATTTTTTCACACTGGAATAATGATGTGAGGACTGATAGAAAGGCCGCCCATCGAGGCAAACCCCAGGCAATTGAGTATTGAAAAGGTTCTAGGTTCGATATATCCGCTCGTCACCGATAGCCGTATCCGGATGGCATGGGAGATGGGATATCTAGGTATTGAATGGAGCTTCTGCGTCTCCGGCGCATTTCTATGCGCCGTGCAATGTTTGTTCGAAAGCTCGTTAAGAGAAAGTGGTCGATGGGGAGTTCTAAGCATCGCCTACGATTTGCCGGGCTTGAGTTTAACTGAAGCGCGTAGACTATGTGTATAATTCTGCCCCTATGAAGAGATTTTGGCAATTGGGTAGCCCCAAGCTCAAAGCAAACTTTAGAGAAAATGATCTCTAGAGATTGAAGGATTTGACGAGGAGTGTGGTGCGAGGCAAGATGTAAGCCTACTGAGGTTATTACACACAAAAGCAGGTTAGGTGGTGAGGTTCAAGTTTTGTACTTTGGTAATAATTATCAACGACTTCATTTATTGATTCTTGATGCCAGTCATTGCTGGTTGTGATTTGATGCAGCATGGGCCACAAAGCGAAAGCTAGGTCATTGGCCGTCCTCTAAGATGGCACCTCATGCCGCAGATTATCCTCACACATGGCTGAAGAAAGAGGAAAGTCGGTGAGGTTAGAGCGGAGCGGAGTGACGGGGGGAGGAGCGGAGATGAAATACCTATTCAGGGTAAGTAAGTACCCACCGGGGAAAGCTCGGGCAGGAATTGCAGCTTCGGGCGGGAGCTGGGCATGCCCGGGGCAACCAGAACTCGCGCTCCGCAAAACAATCGCCAGCCAACCCATCGATCAGCGCTCCTCTCGTGCTCAAGATGAGCGCCCAGAATGATCGGTCAGAGCCCCATTATCCCTTCTGTCCCGTCTGCCTCCACTGACTCACTCGTCCAGATGGCGGCGCCAATCGCCCCAGCGCAACCAACGTCCGCCCCAGGCGCGTTCTCGCGACCGTTCCGCCGGCGGCGGTGGCTACAACACTCCGACCTCCAAGCAGGACGCCGACCGCTCGAGCTTCTCTGGGAATGTCTGGGGCTCCCAGAAGGGCAGAGGAGATGCCCAGAGACAGCCTCAGGGCCAGAGGCAGTCCGCTCCCCCTGCTGCTGCTCAGGCTGGCTTCCTGGAGCAGGAGCACACGCCTATAAACGGCTTCAACTCGAAGGAGACCAAATACACATTGAAGAAGTGTGCGTCATACTCTACACGGTTGCTGAGCTAGTGAAGTGCTGGGGATGTTCACCGGCCTTCAGCCACACCCACGCCGGATGATGTCAGGGGCGTTGATAGACGATGGTTCCGTGCTGATGTGGGAGTACTGCAGGGTATCAGGAGGCTAACGCCGTGGGCGCTGGTAGGTCCTGCTCATTGTGGGAGAGCGCACTTTGAGAGCATTGGCTGACGCGATGATTCTCCACAGATGGAAAGTCCCCCCTTTACAAGCCTCAGGGCGATGTGACAACGAGCACTGCCAGTCCCTGGGGCAGGAAGCGTACGTAACCACGAGCCCCTTTACCTTCGGTCCGGATACTTACAGCCTATAGCGAATACGATGGCCAACGGACAGGATTTCTGGGTGCATCTGCGCAAGCAGATATCCGCGCTGGAGTCGGGCAAGTCCACCTGAGAAACAATACTTGACTGTACAGCTGCTTGGCTGGCGGAGCATAGCGGGCGTTTGATCATAGCGGGAGGAGCAAGGCGTTGGCATGGGTGTTGTATTGCTCAGTACCGGTTTGATTTCGAGGGTCAAATTACGCTTGGACACCGGTACTTTGGGGCAGTCACGGCGTCGCTCCCTGTATGTAGCCGAAGGATGCTAGGAGAAAGCAATTACCTATACAGATGGATGCAAGCACAGACAGGGTGTGCAGTGCAGAAATAGTCGGGCAGAAAGTTCCATGCATGGCCTTTTGGCGCCGTGGTGGGGCGCGTTCAGCCGACGTCATGACGAGCAACTTTATCGCGTAGTCGGTTCGTTCAGCTCGCGTCTCTTCGGGCCGCGCATCGCGAACTCCACACCGCAAACAAGGAACATGCAGCCCATCCTCACCCCGACCCTGCTGCATTCATTTCGCAGCCATCCTCGGCTTCCCAAAAATGCCTGGTACTACGTTACGGGCGTGACGCTGTCCGCGCTCAACCGGCCCGATGAAGTACCCGCAATCCTCACCTACGCGCTTGAAACTGGGTCCAATACCGCTTCCAGTAACCGGATTTCTGCGGATGAGCAGCTATACATAGCACGGCGGATGAGAGAGGGTTTGCTAAAGTCCGCCGCCATCGTCGGTATGCCAAAGGTATGAAACAAAGGTATCTCTACACCCCGTGCACTGCGCATAGTGTACCTCTGACGCGTCGTTAGGTCATCAACGCGATCCTAGCTCTTAAGAAGGCTACACCCGAAGACTTGCTCGATGAGCCAGCCACGCCATCTCCGTCTGGCCGAGCCGCCGAGATCTACGATGATCCCACATCCTCCGTCCTGCAACGCGGTCAGGCCTTCTTCGAGCGGCTATACGGAAAAGTCGCAAAACGTATCATGGGCCAGATGGACCGCTCTGGCACGGAGGATCTGGGGCTCACAGCACGGTTACTGTATGGCCATCTTCTCAGCAATGAGAAAGTGCTCGATGCGAAGGAGACCAGCCTTGTGGCCATTGCTGGCCTGATACCGCAGGATGTGCGTGTGCAGTAAGAAAAGCATGGCCCGTGCGGATGCGCCAAAAAGTCATGGGCCTGATAAACAAATATCTGAAACTAACGATTCATACAATTTGTAGGTGAACACGCAGTTGAAAGGGCATCTACGGGGAGCGCTCAATCACGGAGCCACCATCGGCGAGATCAAGGCAGTCCGGGAGATTGTCATCAGCATCTGCGAGGCGGCAGGAATGAGGAAGCTCGATGACGATGCAGTGGGCGGGTGGGGTTGGCGGGAAGCGATTGCAGACGTGTAGCTTTGATGAAGCTCATTCCTTTTGGACGCGGAGGCTTCGCAAGACCGCACTCTTCTCGGTAGTACCGAGGATGATCATGCGCATGCTCTTCTCATCTCACTGGATACTCTGCATTTCAAAGCCCGATCAGCGCGACAGGCCGCACGTTGTTCACCACATCCCTGGAACGTGCAGGGCAGCCTTGTCTCGCATCGGACGCTTTTTCCAACACACATTCTCGACATGATTGACCGGACATCCCAACTCAACTATTGCTTTCGTGCCCGGCGGTCGTACAGCTGCCGGCCACGAGTCTACGTCTTGTGCCTGGTGCCTGGAAGGAAACTGGACTGCTGCTGCGAAGGCCCGTGATGCGCCATGTCATCCATCACTCGCGCACATCTCCGGTTGGCACGTAATGAATATTGTAGTAATGCTGACCGTGTCCCACATACGGTTGTAGTCGCACACAGCAACCAAGTTCCGAACAGGCGAAGCATATTGGCGATCAGTTACCAGCCCGTTTTCGAACAAACCCCCATGGCACCAACACCGGACCAACCTTCCCTTCTTATGCGATTGAGTAACAAGACGAGAAGCCCAGTGGAATGTTGGTGCAGGCAGACAAGGCAGCCGTGTCATTCGGCCGAACGGGCTTGCTTGCTCACATGCCTTCAGGTCCACTATCTTCACGGGCGGCAGAGTGGCCTTCGGTGACCATGAGGGGGAAGCAAGGGGAGATAGCACTATCACGTGCATGATCCGCACGCACGCCAAACCTAAAGCGTTCCCAGGAGCCATTTCGTCGGAAGCGGGTGGTTGCGTCAGACAGGAAATCACCCAGCAGTCCGGCCCCCCGACCGCGCATCTGCATGCCTCGCATCCTCCCACTCCTTGCTCACTATCTTGTTTTGCAGTCGCTACAGCCAGCCATCCGTGGCCCATCTGCAGGAAGCCAGCCGCGAGCAACTATGGTTGGCAGAGAGCCGGCGGGCCGCCGATCTAGGAGAGGTGACTGTCGCTGTATCGGGAACAAATTCGCGAGCAAGGTACCGCATCGAGCACAAGACGCATAAACAGTTCGCCAAATTTCGATTGCCTCACTGCATTTGGCGAAGGATGGGCCAGGAGAGGGTGCCAGCTATTTGGTGCTGTTGGCCAGATTGATGGAAATCGGCTTGCTGTGCCTTGCACAGAGAAACCAGCGCGACGAGCCGCGCGGGCAGGCACGAAGCGGGGGCCACAAGCGGGCAACGAGAGATGGTGGCGCCCAGCAGCAGCTAGCGAAAAACGAAATTCGGCATGACCAGCAGACGATCAACCCATCATGTGGGCAGGATGCTTAATCAATCTTGCTTTTGGCCATCACTGCTAGGTCGCCCGGCATCCAGTTCCCAGCTTCCGCGTGGACCCTGCTGCTGGCCGTGCTGGCGGGTGCAGATATGGCGCTTGCTGGCCTCAATGGCAGGGTGAGACATGCATGGAGAAGCGCAGGGAAGCACGGCGGCAGCAAATTGACACGATGAATTTAGCAATCTCACCATGAGACTTGCCTGTCGGCCTATCAGATTCTGGCGAATTCGGAGCGCAACAGGCCATTGTGTGCGCGGTCACGGGCATGAGTCGCAGAGATGTGGTTCGCGGCGCCTGGCTGTGTCTGTCGCCCGCTTTGCACCAGGAGCTTCCTTGTCCAGATGAGCCGCCGCAAGCACGACCCGTATGGGCGGGTTATCCCACTAGTGTCTGGCTCTAACTGCGGAGACGCCGTTACCCATGGCACGCTTGGGAGGTTTGGCAGTCCCGAAGAGGTTCTGACGGTGCGGGGATGCGCTGACGCCTCCTAGGCGAAGCCGATCCCCTTTCCGCATTGGGCGCACAGTGAACGAGGATCTTGGTGGCTGGTGAAGTGAGCGAGTCAAAGCGCAGATCGTTGGCGCCCCGTCGCGGCCTCTCCGTATCTACGGGTTCCCGACGGACGGCGGCTTTCCGGCTTCGCTCGCCAGCACACTGCCCCCCACCTGCACCGCGCGGTCCCTGCTGTCGATAAGAAAAGCGAGAGAAGAAAAAAAAGAACGTGGAACCGCCTCTCAGGATCATATCACAAACAGGGGTCCTTCCAACAACACAGCTCGCCATGGTCCCCCCGCCATATATCCCTGTCGAGAATCTCGGGCCAGTCGTGTTCTTCGTCGTATGTCTCGTATCGGCGGCACTCGGCAGGCGGCGTGTGGCATCTACGGACACGCATACTCCCGTTGCCTAGACCGTGCGACAGGCATGGCAGATGCCGTGGCGACAAAAACTCTCCATGCGGAGGTTAGGATTGGGGCCTCGGCGTGCCACTCTCTGGGAGGCCTGTGGCTACCGAGCAGCTGTTTTGCCCTCGTGGCTTCGACACCGCGCAACGACGGCTAATGCAGTGCACTCCAGATGCCATGTACCGCTACAGGGGGAAGCGAAATGGCGATGTCTGGAGGAGCCGTGATGAGGAACCATGCAAATCCGCTGAGCCCCTCTCAGACCCTCAGACCGTCCGCGCTGTCCTCGCGTGGAAATCTGGTTGGTCATTGCTGCATGGGAAAACGCTCAACGCTCAAACCATCACACTGACCGGTGCCAAGTGGCCCTCCAACGGCGAATGCCTCGACTTTCTCTCACGGGATGGAGAACGCCGCGGGGCATGCCATGCATGTGCGCGTGGAACCACAGCGGACACTACCAACCGTTTTGTCGGCCACCATCCAGCACAGCGGGTCCAGACTATGGGGAGCGAAGAAGGAATGGAGATTGAGGGGCTTAGAGCCGCATCAAGCACCCGCCAGCGAAAAGCCAAGCCGATGAGCTACCACTCTGGTGGAGCGCGGGCGTGCGGGAGGCAGCGCTACCCGCACCGGACGTTCGGATTTACAAAGGCGAATTGGCAATGCCAATATCGGGAGCTAAGTTACGCATGCTAAATCGGGCGACTCGCCGGGGGCCACAGCAGAAAGCCAGCAACCCACTGTGAGTCGCGGGCGGGCAGGGAGAATCTGCGTGCGCACGCTGTCATGCGGGCGAACTGTTAAGCGACAATGGGCCTGGACGATTGGGCGTGGCGTTGGACCGTCGGTTCACGCCAGGTTGCCAAGAATCATCGGCCGCTGAGGGCCTAGAATGCCGGCCGCGACAGGCTTCCCCTTGGCCGGCGAGAGGGAGAAAAACGTGCGACGGCGCAGTCAGCCCGGTGTTGCGAAACTTCTGACGGTCTTACACGACTATGCGCTGCTGGGTGTCAGTCAGGCACCAGGCAGCAAAACAAAAGCGAATCCGAGGCGTGTTGGGAGAGTACGAGATATTAGGGGGGAAGGAAAAAGCAATGCCCGCCCCCAGCAAACACCTGTCTCGCGCAGCGGATCTTACCGATCTGCGACGAGGAGCGTCCATGCCTGTTTCCATGTCGAAGCGGGATGCAATGGGCCCTATTTTTGGGGCTAGCCAGGCCATCTCCAGATCACAACCCCTCCATCCATAACGAGGCACAAGGCCGTCCAAATTTAGAGGGGGCAACAGATGGCAAGTCCCGGGGCCAAAAGAAGGATGAGGACGAGGACGAGGTCGGCGAGTCGGCGGGGGAGCGGGGATCGATGGTCGAGTTTGCCCTGTCACACATGCTGAACCAACTGGTGGCCGCTAGCCAGCAGCAGACTGACACCGGTGCGGACGGCGCCCAAGCGTGCCGGCGGAACGCTCCCACGCATTGAAACGACCGTCTCTGGATCTGGCGCCGTCGTTGCTTAGTACGCAGGCTATGGGCATGGGAGGTCATCGGTGACGACAGCAGCATCGCATCGCAGGATCACCACCCAGCACGTCGGAGCGCTGGCAGTTACATGGCCCTTCTCCAGTGCGACGGCGCAGCCGCCAATCACGCGGGCAGCGGGGGAGGCGGTCATGGTTGATGGTGTGCGCCTGCCCCTCAGCCCTATCCAATGTGCTGGGCCTTTTTCGCGACCCTTCTCAGGGGAACCAAGCGGGCGCGGAAGCAGATCGAGATGACCCGACAGCAGCACCCGTCCCCGCGGGAAAGGCACATCATCTCGTTCATCTACACGCACGCGCGCGCGGGCAGCCATCTGCGAGGGGGGGAGGCTCGGGAATCGGGAGGGCGCCGCCGCCGCACTGCTTGTCCTAGTCGTCGTCGCCGTCGTCGCCTCTCTCGCCTCTCACCGGAACTGGGCGGCGGCGAGCGGCGAGGGCAGGCAGGCAGGCACAGCGGGTGCCTGGCAGTGTTCATCAATGACGCTTCGCTCGAGTGCATCGTCATGACGCAGGGTCGCAGGGCCCTCGGGGACGGCGGCGGTCGTATTAGGGCTTTGGTCAGTGTGGTCCACATGCCAGGCACATTCCTCGCCCAGGGCCCCTGGCGGCCCTCTAATGATAGCTCAGCATTCTCCCAAAGCGGAGCGGTGGGGGCGGTAAAGGCAGCGAGCATGAGGGCACGAAGGCTGTGCGAGGCCGACACAGCCACTCGTGCTCGCCGGCACCCCAGTCGGACGAGAGCCAATGGTGCATGCGGGCGCGTCCCGGGGCTGTGGACGAGACAGGGGCGCGGGCAGGATTGGGGCAATGATCGCTTCCCGCTGCCAGATGGGGAGGGCGGGCGTGCGGCGTGTGCAGATTGCGGCCAGGCAGCGCGCGGACACACCGCATCTCCTGCGCGGCCCCCAAGCCATCCCAAGATGCCTTTCTTCTGCTGGCTGCTAGCGCGGATTCACCGTCTGTCCATCTCATGCCATGGCTCGCAGAGCCGTAGGGCAGCACAACAAGCGGGCCCCAGACATGCGCCGCCCACCGCCCGCTTATACATAGGCCCGCTATCGCCCGCTCGAGAGATCGCCAGAAGTGCACTGAAGCCCTCAGGTCCCTATTGATCCTTCCGCGGACTCGCTTTCCCCAACGGGACCATCCTGGTGTTTCTTCCGGCCAAGAAAAAGCAATCCTTCCGGGCGATCTCGCATCATCGGCACTTTGCATTTGAGATACAGCTTGGCCCCCAGAGCGCCCCAAGTCCCTAGACCGGGCCCCCACCAGCCTGGAAAGGTGTGAAACCTCCCCCCAAGTGTTTCGATGCCCGAGGCTCGAGCTCGAGCACTTCCACATCCGCACAGTCTTATATTTAGTCCCCGCGGCCCGCCCGCACTCCTACAGGATCCGCCAATGCTAACCCTCCTCTCTTATAGCCATGGTCTCATACATCGACTCGTCCTCAGCAGCCCACACCATGCCCAGCTCCGACTTTGACCTGTACCCTTCGCACGACGAGTCGTACGCCGGCCTGCTCCAGTATCCCGCCTACCACTTCACCACCTTCGACGCCCAGCCCAGCATCCACGCCTTCAGCGCGCCGCAGAGCAACATGTACGCCTTCAAACACAGCTACCTGCCCTACTCGCCCGCCGCATCACCAGCCTCGGGCTCCCAATCATTCGAGGTCTGCCCGCCGCAGCTGTCGACGGCCTCGGATTCGACCGTGTCGGCTCAGAGCACGTCGTCGTCGGCAGCAGGCTCGCCATCCATGGGCCAGCAATTCAACGAGCCGTGGAGCGTGTTGGGCCAGGGCCTCGGACTGGAGGCCGCTGACTCGTTCACCTCGTGCGGCTTTGAGTACGAGGGCATGGTGGCGACCGACAAGATCTCGGCATGTGTTGGTGAGTCTTTAGTTGTTTCTTCGCCGTCGCCGGCCGCACGTTCGGCGAGTCAGAGTGTTTCGACGTCGAAAGAGTTGTTCAAGACGCCGACGACGCCAGCGTCGGCCATGATTTCGTTTAGCCCGTCGTCTCCCCGTCAGGCCAATCGGCGATCAGTGGCAGCCATGAGCGCAAATCGGAGCCGCCGAAATTCCCTTTTGTCGAGTCAAATGCGGCTTAGCGAGACGCCAGCCGAGCTTTCAGCTGGCTTCGTTCCCGCCCATGCTTCACCAGTCTCTGCATCCCCGCAAGCCCCAGCCAACGCTTCGTCATCGCCAATGGACTCTTCCTGTCGGTTTCCTTGCTCTCCATTTTTTCATCTTTCTCCGATCGCGCGTTTGCCGTTGCTTTTTGCTTCTCAATATCTGCTTCCGCTGCTCAAGCGCCCACGCACTGACACGCAATGCTCGCAGATCCCACATTGATCCAACCCTTGCAGGAGCCGCTTCCCTACGGCGGTTCCCCCTACCAGGACTTCGCGACGCCTTCCTTGCAGTTCCAGAATTTCGTCGAGCAGCCGCCGTCCCCCGCCCCCTCCAACACCTCTTCTTCCCACTACATCGCCGACTCGAGGCGCTTCAAGCGCTCCAGCAGCCAGTCGCCCTACCTCTACCAGCAGTCATTCCAGCCCTACCTCACCTACCCCGCCCAGCGCCGCCCTTCGGCCGCATCCGTGCAGTCACGCCAGTCTCAGACGAGCAGACGCAGCAACAGCTTCGAGTTGGACGATGAGTCCCGGGAGAAGGGCATGTGTCCTATCGAGGGGTGTGGTCGCGTCTTCAAGGACCTCAAGGCGCACATGCTCACCCACCAGAGCGAGCGCCCTGAGAAGTGTCCCATCACCACCTGCGTATGCTGCCCCTCGCTCACTTGCCCCACGCCAGCGCTAACGTGCCATGACAGGAATACCACCTCAAGGGCTTCGCCCGGAAATACGACAAGAACAGACACACCCTGACCCACTACAAGGGCACCATGGTGTGCGGTTTCTGTCCCGGCTCGGGATCGGCGGCTGAAAAGTCATTCAACCGTGCTGACGTTTTCAAGCGCCACCTGACGTCGGTGCACGGTGTCGAGCAAACCCCTCCCAACAGCCGCAAGAAGAGCCCCACCACCAAGAAGGCCTATACCGGCCCCACCACCGCGGGCACTTGCTCCACTTGCTCCGTCACCTTCGCCAACGCCCAGGAGTTTTACGAGCATCTCGACGACTGTGTGCTGCGCGTGGTCCAGCAGGCAGACCCCGCCGAGGCCATCAACCAGAAGCTGCTCTCGAGCGTGGCCGATGACGAGGATGTCAAGGAGACCATGGACAGGCATCACCTGCCCGTCGACGCCCCCGATTACACGGGCTCCTACGACGAGGATGACGAGGAGGAGGACTACGACAACGACGACGCCAATGACGACACGTATGGTGTGCGCCGCACTAAAAAGGCACGCCGCGGGAACGCTTCGCATTGACAATCAACACGTCCCCAGGGTGTCCCTTCGCACGCTGGGGATGGTAACTCGTCCTCCACCCAAAAGTCCTCTGGTGAGAAAGGCAATGGCCGCCGTGTTGGCCTGACACTGTCGAAAGGCGGCGTCACGCTGCCGTCGGCCAGCTCGCGCAAGAAGCGCAAGAACTACCCCGTCTCGTGGGGATGTCCGGCCGAGCGCATGAAGATGAAGAAGCGCGTTCTCTGCGTCTACGATGGCCCGCGCCGTCTGTGGAAGGACGACATGATGCTCGACCAGGACTTCGAGGTCCGCCTGAAGCTGCCCGGCGGCGACGGCAAGCAGTGGGTCACAGACCTCGATGTGCAGACGCTCAAGCGTGCTGAGGCGCTGCACTCGATGCCCGACGAGGACAAGGGCGAGCCCAGATGGGACAACGTCATTGGCGGCCCACCAATGTCGTTCGATGCCTCGGAGCTCGCGATATGACCAGTGAGCGCCGTGTTATGTACTTCTACACCGGATTCCTCATCGGAACCGGAGGCCTTTGGCCTCGTTTTCCACTATTTCCCTTAATTCTTCCCTTTTCATTATACCTCTTTGTGTTACTTGTTCGGCGTTGGGAAATGACAGCGAAAGGGGGATACCATGTATGTCTGTGCTCTCGGCTCTTCTTATCCAATGTTTCTCATTCCATTTGGCTGGGCTTGCGACTACGACTGTCACCTACAAACACCCTTCCCTCACTCGAAGCGCTCGCTAAGGGATGGATGCGCGTAGTGTTGGTCTGTGTGTACACGCCCGTCTGGGATTCTTCGAGCCTTTTTTTTTCTTTTCTTTTGTTTTCTTCATGGGGTTTCATTTGCGTTTGCAAGACATCATCATATACCAACCACAAAAAAGCGATGCCCTAAGTATGGCGATGGGAGGATCTGTTTTGTCTTAAGAAGAAAGAGAAGGGGCATTACTGGGTTCGGCTGGACTGGACTTTTGTTTTCTGTTTACTTTTGCATCACACCAAATACCACACAAATGATGATTCTAGATAGCGACTCTATATAACACGCAAGGTCGGAGGACTGAGATAAGTAGCACAAGTAGCAACAACAAGGAAAGAATCTACAGCCACTTTTCCTCGGGCACTATTTCTTTTGCATCGGCGTGATCTGATTAGGTGATCGAAAAAGATGATAGGTCGTTTCGATTGACTGGCACGGGTCCGGTGTTTGGATCCATTTCCTTGATCTCTACCTATCCCGCCCGCGTCAGCGCCACTCACCAGCAAAACTCAACCATACAGTTGGCCAGTTTTCGGCCCCCAAGGAAGTGTAGGCGCTCAGGCAGCCAACAGCCTTTTTTTGAGACAAAAGAAGAGAAGCCAGCATGTCGGGAAGCCACTCATAGGGTACACAGGTCTAATTTGCGCAAGGATTCTATTTCTTTGCCCTTCTCCCCCACTAAGATTCCTTCCGGCTCGCCTTTCTCCATCTCACCCTCTCCCACCTCCTTTTCCTTGCGTTTGACACAATAAATGGCGCTCTTGTGTTTCGCAAAGGGACCTGCAAAAACTCGCCGATTCCCTCGTTTGACGCTAACGAAAGTGCGAAAAACCGGCGCATCCTCCTTCTCCTCAAACTTCAATGCCCTTTTTTTCTCTCTCCCTCTCTGCGGGGGCACTTTTGGTTGAATTGCCTGAAACAAACGCTAAGTGGAAAGATGCAGGACACTAGCCACTGGCCATCTCGATCTCTCCCCACTCAATAGTCCCATCGTTCCTCGAATCCTTCCCGCCGACCGTTCGCCGCCCAGACTAATCGGTAGCGGCCGAAGTATCCCGGCTTCCCTTCCTCACCGGGCTTCGGAGGGGAAAACGGCGCAAGAGCTACTTAAACCAAAATGGTCTTAGGGACGTTAAGGTGAGGAGGAGGAGGGACTGGACCGCACTGGACCCTGTGATCGGAAACTATCGGTGGCACTTACGCAATGACCATCAGGCCGCGAAGCATCTCCGCCAGGGTCCAGCCAAGTCAAAACGTGCTCCTTCAATATGGTCTTCTGCACCAATCCTTGTCACTTTGTTTTTAACCTTCTGCCTTATCGGGAAAGGCGGTGGGCGGTGCATTTTTTCGACTTCTCTTCAAAGATCTCGGTGGAGTCGAAGGCTTAGCTGTCCATCGGAGATGACCGAAAAAAAAAAAAAAAAAAACTGGTCCCAGACGCGCCTGGCCATGTGTGTCCTGTCTCTAATCCTGTGTCTCTGTGTGCTCTTTCCGAACTAACATGAGAGAGAGAGAGAGAGAAGGAGAAGGAGGAAAGATGTGGCTCATCGGGCTAAAAATAAACTCAAGGTTCTGACTCTCCTTATAACACAACCTCTTAAATTCTCCTATGCTCCTTTATCGACAATGGATTCCTTGCATGAAGACTGTACCACCGATTGCTGCCAAACCCTGCTGATTTGCCGCCGGCCGCGTGGGTGGTGTGGGCTTCGAAAAACGAGGCCCCCAAAACCCCGAAAAAGGCTTCTCGTTCCCTAGCCCTGCTCCCTCCATGCCTTCCCCCCCCCTTATATTACCCCCACGCGTTCGTTCGTCCCGCGACCCCCCGTATATGCGCGGCATCCTGCGGGAGGACGCGCGAGCCCAAAAAAGAAGGCAACAGGGAAAAAAAGGCCCCAAGCCCCCGTCCTTCCCTTTCGTGTTCACGCATACATTATTACATACGCCGCCGGCACATGTGCACAAAAGTGGTTCGAGCTCTGAGCTTTTTCTCCCAAAAATAAATCATCCCAGAGCCTCGTACATGTGACTGGGCTTATGCATTGGCCCATTGATTTCCAGCTACAGGGGGGTTTTTTTTTTCTTTCTAAAAATGATTCATCATGAGTCCATACAAAGCAAGAAAAAGTGTCGGGACATGCGCCCCGCATTCCGGTTTTCCCGATGAGCTGGAAGTCGGGAATCGTGGGGTGGTGGCGTGGCGTTTCTTTTGCAGATCGGAAAAGAAAAGAATTTATTGGGAACCCAAGGGCGTGGGAAGTGCCGTAACTGTCGGTTGAACATTTGGTCCATGGCATCGGGATTTCTCGCGTGGGTGCGGGTACATGGTCGGGTGTATGTGTGTGCCTGGGGCATGGAAAGTCAGGGGGAAAGGTAAAATAGATGGTGGAGTGATGGAAGGGGTTCTGGTGCTGCAGCCCTAAGAGGAGTTTCGTGCGGAAGACGCAAAGTTCCATTTTTGTCTCACAGGTGCAGCATCAAGTATACATATCTTTGCTAGTTATGATGTGTCTTGCCCTGTTTATCTACAATATAAGCTTTCGAGGATAGAAGAACGGCGGTAGAACATCCAAAGCAGCATTCGCCTCCATTGTACAGAAGACTGGTATCAGCGCAGTAATCGCTCGGAGAAAAAAAGAAAAGAACAAATTAAAAACGCCAATATCATGTATGAAGCAACGGGCCAGAGGTATTCTCATCACAGGGGCCCACTGACATCAAAACACGAGACAAACCCCAATGTATTTCACAACACGCCTGTGCACAACACCAGTTGTCGAAATTTCTGTCCGCTCTGGACGACCGGGAATTCCTGAGATCAGCCGTCTAATAGGGCATGCTTCCTTCCGCAATGTCTTCGTAAATTGCTTGATTTATCTAGCTTCTCAGCAAGAACCGTTCCTTGGCCTTCTCTATAATTGGGGCGGACTCCATGCAGTAGCGGTCGTCCAGCGTCTCCTGATTTTCAAACATAACGAGTTCGCAGTGTTTTCGCGAGTAGCCAAACCTGAACCTTATCCACTCGAGCCCCTGAACCCTCGTCGAGTCGGGGCCGAAATGCCTCTTCGCAGTGCACAGCTGAACGCTAGAGCAGGGGCACTTCAGACCGTCCCAGTGGAGGCAAGTGAGCTGGAGGCAGCTAATAGTGCATGGGACGTACAACTTGAGCAGATCGAGAATGTGATGGTCGTTGTAGGTCATGTGCAAAGGGCCGCGGTTCTCCTCGGTCCCTTCTGGGAAGCGAAAGTTGGCTTGACTGTTCGCATTGCGGAAATGGCGAAACGCCGAGTCGGACGGCTTGATTGCGATAGTGACGACAGTTTGACCATCCGCGGGCGTCCAGGAAGGCAGCTCGAAGATGTCGATGGGGACATCTTTGGTGAGCCACATCTTCTCCACATACACCATTTTGGCGCGGGTTGTGCGGTTGATGTAGGATAGGTGGTGGAAAGCGGCGTATTTGCGCGCGTCGGCTCGTGAAACTTCCCACTTATTGGGATCTGACTCTTCGTCGTTTTCCACCTTCTTCAGCCTGCACACCATCCGGTGGCGTGTGGTTGGCTCGTCGGGAAGGCTGTTGATGAGGGTGGCGGATTCGCGGCGAAGGTTGCAGAACCCGGCGGCTTCGGAGAAGATCATATGGCGGATCTCCGTGGGAAGGTCCATGAAGCCGGTTTTCTTCATGATGAAAGCGGAAACTCCAGGGGTGTTATCCCGTTGAGGTTCCATTTCGAGTTTCTGGGGATATATTCGGAGAGAGATTGAGCGAGTCGATGGCAGTGATCAGAGTAGTTACGCGGCACGATGAGCTTTTATATGCCTGTGCCAGTTGAAAGTGGAAGACGAAAGCGAGCCCTGACCCAAAACACCAAAGCTCCTGCCGGCAAGAACCTTGGTACTGGACTGACGACTACCCTTATTGTATGTACTTGCTGATTTGGGCCTCCGCCTTCCACTATCGACTGGTCAGACCAACAACAACACCATCATCAAATGCACGTCGAACCTCATGCCCGTTGAATTGAAATTATCCAGAACGTACTATCTGGCGTAGTGGTTGGTTTGGTTTCCTTGAGCCACCACTCACTGGCAATCCTCGCAGACGGTTCCATCCGGATTTCGTTTTATGTCCGAAGCACTTGGACTTTCACCCGCCGGCTTGGTCTTTGGCTGGTCAATAGCGGCAGGCGGGTTTGCTCCCTGCTTTCCATGCACATCCGAGTGACCAAGATTCCTTGCTGGCTCCAAGTGGTCCCGCACGCGCTGTTTGAGTACCTTTGTCTCTGTGAACATGTATTAGAGTCTTTCGGATCAGCAGGTTCATGAAGTAAGCTCACCTGGGAAGCCACCCTCAGCCTTGCGATCCCAAAGCAGCACGCTCTGAACTTCGGTAGAGGCATCGTCCTTTGCCCCGGCAACTTCAGAAGGCTTGTAAATCTGTCTCTGTCAGCATATACATGTCCTCGAAGAAGACGTCCATGGGCAATTTACCAGATTGACCGTGAAAAGACCTCCTGTCGCTGGGAGTAGCGCAACCTCTCCGATAGTGGTGCCGAATGTCGACAGTAATTCTTGCCCGAACTTAATACGAGTGTAAGTCAAGAGAAGCTCTCAAGCAGATATCATCATTGGGAGAACTCACATAACCAGCTCGAAGCATCCAGCGGCATTGTGTGCAATATGTAATTGCTACACGAGGGAGCTTCACGTCTGACATGGTCTCGGGTTGTTGAATGCGACGAATGGGCCGAGTTTCGTAAACCGTGATGAAGCTCTAAGTTGGATGTAGGTGTGAGGTGAAGGTCGACGTCATTCGGCCGCTTCCTCCCGACGACGGGATTGCGTGATCGACACAAGGATAATGCTAGGGACGTAGCGGCTTAGTCAGCAATAAGGTATATTTAGCTATTTCATCACCCATACTCCATAGCGACACATCTTGCTTGTTCTAACTTGTAAATAACAGTCAAGCGACATTACTTATCTAGTGTAGGAAAGCTTCAGGATATCCCCAGTTTGAGCCTCTACCGTCAAGCCATGCCGGAGTACAATGGTAAGGAAAGTCGCCCTTCTCCCAAAAAATAGCGAATGAGATTAAGAAAAGGGGATATACGGTGCATGCGCTCATAAACTCGTCCAATTCATACACATTCCGCCATAGTCGCCTTAATCTTGCCCATATACATTTACCTGCGCCCCCTTAATTCGCCGTTACCCTCGGACGCCTGAGCTCCAGTGGTTCCTTTCGTGTCATCCAACAGGGGAATCGCTTCGATGCTACCGGTTCTGTCTGTTTTGGGGACATTTATACCGGCAGCTGCGCCCACACTCAGCTTCTGCGGGCTGTTCTGCTCATCGCCAACACCCTCAGCTTTGGGTACATTCCCCTCCTTTTCCTCACCCGGCGTCCTCAATCCACCACCAATATCGGGCGTGTTTTGCCATTTCGCCACATCCCGTTTCAGCGCATCGAGCTCCTTCTGGAACCGTTTGCCAAATACTTCGATGTAGTAGTTGGCACCGTTGTAGATTGACCAGACAAAGACCGTCATGAGGAATCCCGATGACGCCCAGCGATACCAAAACCAGATCGGGCACGGAACCATGGTCAGGACGGCATAACTGTACTGAATGAACATGAATGCCGGTTCCTGTGCAGCATTGGGAAGGCTCAAGACCGCCTTGCCAATCAAAGTTGGTCCATACGACTTCCGCAGCCAAGTGAACGAAGTCGGCCGTCCTGCAGCAATCTTATCGCGACGCCTGACAGTAATCAGGAAGTGATAAGCCAGCTGCCAGATCGCGTAGGGCACAGTGGCCCAAATGACCATCTGACGGAGGGTATAGTGCTCTGGGGAATCTGGCAGCGAATTGATGATAGTGTGGACGGCCGGAAACTTCGCCAGTTGGAGAGTGGAGGGAATGAGGTGAACCATGCAGTGAAGGGTTGCACAGGGCATGATATGGATGAAGAGCCTGAGAAACGCGTTAGTAAATCGACAGGGCCCTTCTTGTCAGTGCCTGGAACCACTTACGAAGTGACTTTATCCAAGGAATGGAAGACTAGAGAGTTGCGCCACATGGCGATTGCCACCGCGTTGTTGCCAAAGGTTAAGCAATACGCACTGATGAACAACCGCTTGCTGTTTGGGAAAATCCAGATGCTGAGGAACACGAGGAGGTTGGTGAAGTAGCAGAGATCAGCAAGGAAGTAGTGATACCCCTTCTTGTGATAGGTGTAGTATCGGATGGGCATGAAGTAGAGCAGCTGCGCCGAGTACCAGATGTGGAACCACTCGGGGTGGGCGCCAATCAGGTAGCCGCTGATGAAGACGTTGAGCACACCAGCGATGAATGATATCTTTTCGCGCGTGGTCACAGCCTTGGTGTCATTCCACCTTTTACCCAGACGATCCACCGACTGGTGCACGCGCTTCCTGTATTTTTCCAACTGCTCATCTGAGGTCGGCACGCGTCGGCGCATTTCCTCGATGACCTTGTCCTTCGCGTTCATGCCCTGAGACTTCAGGCGTTGTTGTTGGCGTTGGAGCTTGGTTCTCTGTTCGGAAATCGAACGCTGGAACTGTTCGATACGCTGTGGGAGGGCAAGATTCTCGATCATGTCGAAGATGGTAAGGCGATCGGGAGGAACGAAGCTGTCATCATCATCATTGTCATCGGCCCTGCTACTACCAGAGAAGGAGTCCGATCGCGAGAAGGCTGGAGTCTCTGGTGATGAAGACACGTAGTCGTCTGCGTTGCTGGCGGAGGAGGCATGAGAGGAGTCCCCTGCGGAAGGGATCTGGGAGGCCTCGGAGGTGCCGCCCAAGGCGGGCTCTGAACGCGAGCTCGGGATATTCGGTGCTTCAGACATGCTGAACCCTTCCTCGACGAGTGGGAGACCGGACAGTGTGCGTTTGCGTAGCGGAGGGTCAGGGGTGTGCGGCGGTTGATCTGTAGATATGTTGTTGTTATGTCAGTGCTGGGAATTCGACTAGGAGGGCACGATGGAGCGTACGTGTGATATAGACGCGACGATTTCCTAGCCCCGCGGATTACTGCATCATGCGGGAGTGAGATGGGGATGGCAGGAGGTGAGGAGGTGTGGGCTTGCGGAGCAAATGGTGTCGTGGTCCTGTTGACAACTGTGATTGGGAAACTTGGTTTGGAGCTATGTCATATGGGGCACCCTGTCACTGCCCAAGGATTCCATGGAACCTGATAGGCCTGTGCGCCATGGCTAAACCACGGCCAAATCGCTGCCTTACGGGGCCTGGTGCCGCGGGCAGCGCGTCTGAACGCGTCGCACTCTCTTGTCAACTTCACAGACCGCCGCCCGCACCAGCACCTGCGTTACCGGCCCAAAGCGTGCTCCTCGTCTGGTCATGCGCATTTGCGCGCCATAACAATCTCCCTACCCAGAAGAGTTTTCCGCCTAGTCGCGCGCCGCCCGCGCACCTCGCGCCGCCATGGGCAAGCTCATTCGTCTCGAGCTATTCAGTGCGTCTTACTCTGCATTGTGCTACCGTGTCGCGCCGTGTTGCTGACTGTCACTAGACTTTAAGTCCTATCGGGGTCATCATGTTCTACTTTTCGGCGACTCCCATTTCACCTCCATCATTGGCCCCAATGGCTCTGGAAAGTCCAATTCGTATGTTGTTTGCACTGCCGTCGTTGGGCATTATTGACTCAGAATCCAGCATGGACGCCATTTCCTTCGTTCTCGGTATAAAGTCTTCTCACCTGCGATCGAGCCACCTGCGCGACCTAGTCTACCGCGGGCGCGTGCTTCGGACCTCCAAGATCAACGCAGACGGCACGGCGACCGAACAAACTGGCGATGCGGAGACCAATGGCCACACCAACGGGGCCGTGGCTTCTGACGATGAGGGGAGCACTCAGAGGAGTAGCCAGCGCAATGATCCGCAAACCGCATGGGTCATGGCAGTCTACGAGGATGATGCCGGCGAGGAGCAGAAGTGGAAGCGGACCATCACTAGCAACGGCCAGAGCGAGTACAGGATAAACAACCGCATTGTCACTGCCAAGCAATACAACGAAGCTCTCGAGGCGGAGAACATCCTAATCAAGGCTCGCAACTTCCTGGTCTTTCAGGGTGATGTTGAGGCCATCGCATCGCAGTCGCCCAAGGATCTCACTCGGCTTATCGAACAAATCTCTGGAAGCTTGGAGTACAAGGCAGACTACGAGCGTTTCAAAGTTGAGGCCGAGAAGGCTGCTGACGACCAGGGCTTCAAGCTCAACCAGCGGCGTGCCATTAACTCGGAAATCAAGCAATACCAGGAACAAAAGAAGGAAGCTGAGAACTACGCTCGCAAGGCTGAAGAGCGGGATCAAGCAATCGTCAGGCATGTGTTGTGGAAGCTGTTCCACTTCCAAAGGGTCATTGAAGAGTCTGGTGCCGAGATACAGAAGCACCAGGAAGAACTCAAGGAGCACCGACGTAGCGTTGAGAAGTACGAGCAGAGGCTCGAGGACTCCAAGCGCTCACAGGCCAAGGTCGGACGGGATGTTTCGAAGGTGGAGAGATCTATCAAGGAGAAAGAGAAGGAAATCGAGGAAAAGGAGAATAGCCTGGTCCCCATCGACGAAAAGATCGCCATTTCCAACCGAAACGTGAAAAAGTACGAGGCTAGGATCGATGAGATTTCCAAGGAGCGCGACAGCCAGTCCCAAAACGTCGACCAGCTGAAGAAGGACCTAGCCACTGTTCAGAAAGCACAACGGAAGTGGGAAGAGGATTTCCGTCAAACGACGCAAGGCGGCCAGCAGTTGAGCGAAGCAGATCTGCAGGAGTACAGCAAGCTCCGAAGCGAGCTCACGAAACGCACTGCAGCCACCCAAATTCGAGTTGACAACCTCACCCGACAGCTCAAGACTGACGAGGAAACCGTCAATAGCCTGAGGAGCAAGGTTGAGAGCACGCAGGCGCAGGCACAGAAGCTGGAGGGTGAATTGCAACAACTGCGCGAGCGACGCGACAGCACCAAGACACACATCAAGCAGACACAGAAAGAGGTTGATACTAAGAAGAAAGAGTTCAACAATCTCACCTCTGAACGCCTGCGCGCAGCACAAAAGCAGACCGAACTTGAGGAAAAGCTCCAGGATGTCCTCAACAAATTGCTCGAAGCTGACGATGGTCGTCGCGAGAGCGAGAGAGAGCTGCGCGCCAAGGAGACGGTGACCGCTATGAAGCGAATTTTCCCGGGTGTCCGTGGTAGAGTGCATGAACTCTGCAAACCCAAGCAAAAAAAGTTTGAGACGGCAGTGAGTACGGTACTGGGCCGCCACTTCGATGCCATTGTGGTCGACACAGAGAAGACTGCCAAGGACTGCATTCAATACCTGCGCGACCAGAGAGCCGGTCAGGGCACATTCATCCCACTGGACACGATTCAAGTCAAGGCAGTCAACCCCAACCTGAAGGGAACACATCGCGGCATGCGCCTTGCTATCGATACCATCGAGTATGACAATTCCGTTGAGCGAGCCATGTCTTATGCTTGCGGTAACTCGATTGTCTGCGATGATCTCAACGTGGCTAAGCATCTTGCGTATGAGAAGGGTGTCGATGCCAAAGCTGTCACCCTGGATGGTGTCGTCATCCATAAAGGCGGTTTGATGACCGGTGGTCGGGGGCCGCAAGACCGCAGTGCTCGACGCTGGGAAGACACGGAGGTGGAGAACCTTCGTCGGCTAAGGGACAAGTTGATGGCAGAGCATGCAGCATTGCCAAAGGGTCACCGTCGTGGTGCGGAAGAAGAGGCTCTGCAGGGCGAGCTGGCTGGCTTGGAACAACGACTTTCCTACATGCGCGAGGAAGTTAAATCGTTGGACCGCAACATCGACAGCAAGCAGCGCGAACGTGCCTTTGCTGTGGAGCAGCTGGACGAGGCTCGACCCAAATACCAGGACCAGTCCGAAGGCCTGGAAAACGTGAGGAGTACTCTACAAACCTTCCAGGGCTCTGTTGGCGAGGTCGAGGACGAGGTCTTTGCAGCCTTCTGCCAGCGCCTCGGCTATGAGAACATCCGCGCATTCGAAGCTCAACAGGGATCGTTGCAACAGGAAGCAGCGCAAAAGAAGCTGGAGTTCACTCTGCAGCGAAGCAAGCTGGAAAACCAGCTGAGTTTCGAAACACAACGCTTACAGACTACACGTGATAGGATCAAGACTTTGGAGCTCGGCTCAGCCCGCGACGAGCAGCTTGTTGCGAATCTAGAGTCCCAAAAGGAGAAGATACAGGACCAGATCGACGTGCTCAATGCCGAGCTGGACCAACTCAAGGAGCAGCTCGCCAGCCTTCGTGACGACTACAACCAACGTGTGGAAAGGGTCAACGAGCAGCGGCGTGAGCTGCAGAAGCGCAACAAGGGCGCTGAGGGAACCCTCAAATCCGTCGCTGGTCTTGAAGCCGAGGTGCAACGGAATGGGGCAGATCGCTACGCCTTGCTCAGAAAGTGCAAAATCGACGAGATCAACGTCCCGCTGTCCCAGGGTTCCCTTGACCGGCTGCCACTGAACAATCTGCTCAATGGCGTAGGCGACCCGGATGCCATGGATGTGGATGGAGAGGACCAGGATGCGACTCAGACGGCCGGGGTTGAGGTCCAGGATTATGGGATTGAGGTTGACTTTGATGCGCTGGACGAGGACCATAAGGAGGTCAGTATTAGCTTTTCACTTGTGATGCCATTTGCGGTGGGCGCAGGAGCTGACTTTAGCAGGACGACTCGGCCAGGGCCGACGAGAAGCTGCAAGAAGCCATCACCACTCTCAATTCGGAGCTTGACAAGATGGCACCGAACATGCGCGCTCACGAGCGTCTCGAGGGCGTTGAATCACGTCTCAAGACTACTGAAAAGGACTTTGAAACCGCCCGCAAGTCGGCCAGCCGTGCTCGCAGAGACTTTGAAGACGTCAAGGAAAGGCGTCTTGAACTCTTCAACAAGGCATTCGAGCACATCAGCGGGCAGATCGGCAAGGTTTACAAAGACCTTACGCGTTCGGCGGCATTCCCGCTTGGAGGTCAAGCTTACCTCGATCAAGAGGACAACGACGAGCCTTACCTCGCAGGACTCAAATACCACGCCATGCCTCCACTCAAGCGGTTCCGAGACATGGAGCACCTGAGTGGTGGCGAGAAGACAATCGCTGCGTTGGCCCTTTTGTTCAGTATCCATTCGTTCCAGCCCAGTCCCTTCTTCGTGCTGGACGAGGTGGATGCTGCGCTCGACAACATTAACGTCATGAGAGTCGCGCAGTATGTGAAAGAGCATGCTGGACCTGGCATGCAGTTCATTGTCATCAGTCTGAAGACCGGCTTCTTCCAGGAGAGTGAGAGTCTGGTGGGTGTGATGAGAGATCAAGTTGCAAATTCTTCGAGAACTTTGACGCTGGATGTAAGTTCATGCCTAGCAAATGCGCATATGGTCATTGGTGCTAATATATCATACACAGCTACGGAAATACCAGGCGGCGTAAATGGAGACTTGTTCGCCCTCCTATCTGGCGTATCCCAGGGTTTCGGGATGCGTTTGTGTGTGATGTACTCCTCTTTTTTGCATGCGGTATGTTGTCAGGTGGGGATTTGATGTATCCAGGTGGATGGGGGCGTTCAGGAAGGGTTGCAGCGTGCTGTTAGTTTCTTCTGATAGTACAGAGCAATCCTCAAGCAATTATTTCAGTTTTCCATGAGGCCCATGAGTGCAGGTAAAGTTGACTTGGCACCTTAGCGCTTCCCATCCCAAAAACAGTCAGCCGGACAAAATACTCCAGCACATGATCTGATTGCGCAACCGCAACCACGGGTATTTCTGGCGCAGATCACTGCAGGCTGTGTACAGTGGTACGGGCTTAGTAAGCAATCTTCAACCTCGATGCCGCCGCGCTTGCCGCGAAGTTGCCGCTTGCCGCCTTGCCGCCTTGCCGCATTGCCGCTCTCGCCGTGGCTGATCTATTGCACCATTGTCTCATATCCTTGCTCATCATTAGAAGAATTCTATATCAATATACGGCACCTTACCTTTGAGAATGGCGAACCCTCATCAGCTACTATACAACGGACGCCTATACTCAGCATTCTAGTCCCAAACAGTTACCGGCGGTCTCGAAACCAACGACCATGACGACTCCGACCCAGCAGAATCTTGTTGAGAAAAACAAGGAGTATGCAGCGTCCTTCACCAAGGGGCATCTTGCGCTTCCACCAGCGAAGAAGTACGCCATTTGTGAGTAGTTCACCAAAAAAAAGAAAAATCATCACCACGGTATGCTGACTGAGCCGCCCCCAGTGACATGTATGGATGCACGGATCGACCCAGCTTCAGCCTACGTAAGATAGCTCGTGGCATTGTTTCATGAACAGAAACGCTTATGCCATCTCTAGGGAATCGAGCTTGGGGACGCGCATGTCATCCGTAACGCGGGGGCGTCGGCCAAAGACGCGCTCCGCAGCTTGATCATCTCAGAGCAGCTCCTAGGGACACAGGAGATCGTGGTCATCAAGCACACGGGGTGCGGCATGCTGACGTTCGGGAACGCGGATGCGCATGCCTTGGTTGAGCAGAAGCTAGGCAAGGAGGCGAGCGAGGAGATCAAGGGGCTCGACTTCCTGCCATTCCCGGATGTGGACGAGGAGGTCCGCAGGGACTTGAAGTGGTTGAAAGAGCAGAAGACGATCCCGCAGCACGTCACGGTCAGCGGGTGGGTGTATGAGGTCGAGTCAGGCAGGGTAAGGAGGGTGGAGTAGGAGAAGGGCTGCTGCGGGGGGCGTGCAGACTATTTTAAGAGGTACGAGAGCGTCCAAGAGCACCAAGAATCAAGGCTCGCGAGGGTCGTTCCTGTCGATCCCGAGGCGTGATCTTCATATGAAATTGTATTGCCAGAGATTAGCAGTGCGCATGAACAAATAAAAAAGAACCCCGTGTTGTTGTTGTTGTTGTTTGTTGATCATCCTTGCCGCAGCCTCCGGGAACGCCGCATCTGCAGGGTCGCGATTGGCGTGTTTGAGGATTCCGCTGCGCTGTTGAACCACACAACACGTCGTCGTCCGCACGCACCCCCCGATCCCCGAACCCAAACCTCAGGAGTCAGAACCGTCGTGCGGGGATTGAAGACACGCCAGTCTCTCGCTCACGTCACGCGCCGCCATCTGTCTCTCTTTACCTGAAACATTAAGCAAACGCTCCAACTTATTCCGTCACCGCCTGACCGCCGCCGCCGTCCTTTTGTCCTGCCTCCCGTCTGCCGGTCCTCAGCATCACAAGCCGCCCAACAACCAGGCCCGCGGCCCGGCCACACCAACACCTCCTCCACAGCCATGTCGTCCGCCGACCAGACCCGCCCCGTCACCCCAGGCTCACCCGAGCACCACCGTCGCACATCCAGTCTCGAATTCACCCGTACTCCCCGGAGCCGCCGCTCGTCCGCCGCATACTCGCCCGCTCAGGCCCGTGGCGCCCACACCCTGCACCCTGCTGCCAGTTACGCGGACCTCAATGGTGACGGCGATGACTCTTTCATCGCTGGCGACGGCGGCGGCGAACTGGGCAACCTGGCCGACGAGTTGGCTGACGCCGAGGAGGACGATTACGAAGACGGTGAGGGCGATGCCTCTCAATCGCACATGATCGAGCAAAACAACACCCAGGAGCTGCCCAGCGGACACGCCCGCAACATCTCTCGCGAGAACGGCCTGCAGACGCCCAAGGCGGTGAGCACTCTGAGCCCATCCTCCAAGGTCAACCACCGCCGCAGCCGCTCCCGCTACGACGGCTCCGACTACGGCAGCGAGAGCGACCTGGAAGCCTCGGACTGCATCTCGGCCAGCCTCGAGGCCAAGATGGCTGCCATCGAACACCTGGCGCGCCGCGGCACTGAAGACAACGGAAGTGCCACCGACGGCGCCTTCATCCGCCTGACGGAGCAGCTGCGGGACCTGGGCAGCCAGGCCGGCGTCGAGAGCGGTGCTACACGGTACGTACCTACCACAAAAACCATCAGTCGCGCTAGTGCTAATCCCTCACCGCAGTCTCATCACCGCCCACACCGCCTTGACCACGCACCTCACACACCAAACCCGGATCTTGACCTCGCTCACCTCCTCGCTTCTCTCGCCGCTCGCACCCCCGCCCTCCCCGGAGGCCATTGAGGCGCTGCTCCCGCTCATCGCCGACGCCATGACACACCTGCCGGCCGCGCCGCCGACGCCGCTCAACGCACTCGCGGCGCTGAGCAACCAGACTCACGACTTCCTCGACACAGTCAGCTACCTGTCGGACAGCCTGCACATGGGGCGGCAGACGTCGAACCTGGCGCAGCGGCGGCTCAAGGTCGTGCGCGAGGCCATGGGCGAGTGGCGCCGCGAGAACGAGCTGCGCGAGGAGGGCATCCGGTGGATCGAGAAGGGCAGCTGGGACAACCGGCTCAAGGAGCGTGAGGCCGCGAGCGTCTGCAGCGATGTGGTCGGCGGCTTTGAGGAGGCGTGCAATGGATGGCGGGAGAGGTTGGTGGCGATGAGTGAGGTCCCCGCTGCTTAAAGCTAGTTGGGTTTTATGTTTGGAGGGGAGGGGGTGAGGAGGGAGGGTTGGAAGAGACAAGGAGCTCAACAACGAATGATATCCACAGACAAGGAAAGGGAGACTGAGCCTACGGTGGTGTGGCTTCGTCCTACACACTATCACGACACGAAACTTTGACATTTTATTTTTCTTTCCTTGTAATTCGGACGAAGTACACAATTCCCGCAGATATTGGGCGGAAAGGAGCGGGAAAGAGTGCATAGACTGGTCAGCCCCACAACGCGAAAACACATAACTCTTGGAAGGAGGCGGGGAGTACATGGGAATGGAAGGCGTCGTACATGGCGTTGGGGAGACGGTTGATGAATTTGGGAGGGGCAGGACCTTTTCCGAGAGGAAGAAGAGTTTGGCTGCCGTTTACTGGATTATCTTACCCTTCGCACGCGCAAAGGATGCACCGGACAACACCAGACCATTTACAAAAGGGTGGCCGTCATAGAAGGCAACAGAATAGGCTCCTGGTATCCTTGTGTCTGTTCTTCTTTATTTGGGTGAGTACTTTTCAGGTAGTGACTAGGGACATTACTTCCATCAACTTGGTAGACGTATGCATTTTTTCATACATCTAGACGATTACGGCTTGCTGTGGGCTCCAGGAAGTTTACTGCCGTCTGCAGGAAACACGAAAGACACCGGGTCTAAACCTCAAAAGTGCAAAACTGGTATCTAGAGCTGAAGCAATTCATATACTAGACGCAAGGCCATATAAACTTTCTATTTTTAGTATCCGAACGGATGCTTCAACTCCCAAGCAAAGCTTAAAAGTTGCGTGGAGGTCTGCAGGTGAATTTTCGCCCCAAGCCCGCAAATCACGTTGTCATTGATCATGATTCAGTTGTCGGGATTATGTAGTTTCTTGCTTGGAAGGTTTTGAATATGACGCAGTTAAAAGGGGTGTCTACAGATATAGTCTAGAGCAATCTTTGAAACGCCGGCACCCCCATTCATGTACTCTTATCTTTTCCCGCGGGTATCCAGCAAAAGGGCTGTACGTACTCCTCAATCGCCATCTAAAACAAAAAAACAAAAGAAGGAAGAACAAGCCCAAGAAACGCTCAACAAAAAAAACTTTCAAGGGGCCACCGCGCTCACAGCTTAGCGCGAATGCCCGTGTTGACCTTGCCGTGCTCGCACGTGTAGCACACATCGCCGCCCGCGCCGTCGGGCGATTCCTTGTTCCACTTGCGCATGACGCCGCGGCACAGGCCGTTGCGCTTGCCGAGAGCCGTGACCTCGCACTCGACGCGCATGTGCTCGCCACGCAGGATGGGCTTGAGGTAGGTGCAGTTGAGGGTGCGGCTGACGTTGTTGACCTCCCAGCCCGAGCCCTCGATCTTGTCGCACGCCGAGATGGTGAAGGAGGTGAGCATGTCGAACAGCGTCGCCACGGCGCCGCCGTGCAACGCGTCGCCCGCGTTGGTCAGCTCCTCGGGCACGTAGACCTTCCACGCGGACCAGGCGAGGGGGGCGCTCCGGTCCGAGGCCTTGGGGTCGCGGGCGGCGACGTCGAGGAGCTCGACGTTGCGGAGGGGGAGGGCATCGAAGCGCTGCGAGGAGAATGTTAGAAAGGGAAGGGTGGGAGGTTTCGGGAGGAGCCTTGCCTTGTATTCTGGGGTGTCTTGGATATATTTTGCGTACATGGACGCCCGCTCGTTGGCCGAGAGCCTTGCGTTGAAGAGGGGAGCGTTAGGATCGTAGACAGAAGCAGGGGCGGCCATTGTGTCGTTGTTTTTTCTCTCCTTCGCGGGAAACTGCTCGAGGGCGGATGCAGGAGGGAGCGGGCATTATATCGTGCGGAAATCACTCACTTCATGTTGACGGGGGTGCCGGTATCTACGGGCGTATCTTGGACTTTTCAGACAAGTGGAGCGGGTCCTCTGGCCATATCGGAGCACTTCGTGCGCAAGCACAGCTCTGCTCAGGGCCTAAGTCGTGAGAAAGGACCCACGGAGAGGTGAGTAAACGCGATCTCGGAGATCCGAAAGTGCCTCGGCACCTGCCTGAATCGGATCGGGTGGCGTGAACCTGGTGCGGCAGGCGGGAGGGACAAGCCGCGAAAGAAACTAGAAGAAGTGTGGCTGAGGAAGCTGTGGCTGATGGCTCGGTCGGTGACGGACCACGGTCCACGGTCCACGGTGATGCTGGAGCCTCCGCCGCAATGTCAGTGCTTCTGCTGTTGCTGCCTCTCCACCACAACACCTCCCCGCCCCATTACCACCCATGGCCCCCAACGTCGAAGACTCACCTTTCTTCGCCGAGGCGAGAGCCCAGGATCGCCCCGTCGTCAAAGGTCTGCCAGACGTTGCACTTCGCCCCGCCAAACGCCCCAGACATGCGCTAACGGAGCTCCTCTCAGATCCACCCAAGTTCGACTTCGAGTCCTACATTGCCAACTACCAAGGTGCGTGCCTCTGTGTGCTCCCGCAGCCCTCGCCTCATGCTAATTCAGCTTCATGAATGACAGGCAGGACCCGCTTGGAGCGTTTGCATCTCATTGGCGTCACCTCCTCCTACCTCTGTATAGACGCCCTACACGCCGCCGTCGCCGAAGCCAAGCAGGGCAAGGACATCGCCTACTATACCCACATCACCGACCGTTTGCATCAGATCGCTCCCGATGACCCGCTCGGCGTGCCAGACGTGCAATGGTGCGAGCGCAAGACGAAGGAGGTGAAGTCTGAGCTGGAGAGTTTGGAGCAGCAGCTCAAGCAGTACAAGAACAACCTGATAAAAGAGAGCATAAGGGTCAGTCCGCCTCAGGCAAAGTCTTGGTGTCCAAACTGTCTAACACGCAAGTAGATGGGCCACGACGATCTGGGCGCATTCTACACAAGTATCGGAGACCACACTTCTGCCTTGAAGTCGTACGCCCGCGAACGCGATTACTGCAACAGCACCGGAAATGTCGCCGACATGTCCCTCAAGCTCATATACTCCGGAGTCCTCCAACGCAGCTGGACCACCGTAAATTCCAATGTCTCCAAGATCCAGCCTATGACCTTGAAGCCCGACGAGAAGGCCAGGCTGGACACCATCTGCAACGCCGTCATGGGTCTGAGCCACCTTTCTAACGGCGGCTACCGCGAAGCTGCCAAGTACTTTCTCCAAGTCAGCCCCAGCTTCATGACTCTGGAGACCGAGGCAAACATCGTATGGCAGAAGCAGGTCTTGACTGGCAACGACATCGCCGTCTACGGCGGTCTCTGCGCTCTCGCGTCCATGGATCGCTCCGAGCTCCAGCGCCTCGTGCTCGACAACAACGACTTCCGCCAGTTCCTCGAACTGGAGCCGCACATCCGCCGCGCCATCTCGCTGTTCTGCGGCAGCAAGTACACACAGTGCCTGGAAATCCTGGAGGCGTACCGGACCGACTACCTGCTGGACATCTACCTCAACCCCCACATCAAGGAGCTATACGGCAAGGTGCGCAGCAAGAGCATCGTGCAGTACTTCATCCCCTTTAGCTGCGTCACGCTCGAGCAGATGGCCACAGCATTCGCACCGGTCGGCGACGTCTCGATCGAGGACGAGCTGATCGAGATGATCCAGCGGGGCATGCTGGATGCCCGCATCGACCTGGTAGAGAAGGTAAAAACAAGCTGCCGCAGAAAACCTGTCCCAAGCCCGTGACTGACTTATTACTCAGGTTCTTGTCTCACCGCCCACCAATCCCCGCACGCAGATCCATGCCAACGCTGTCAAGATGGCGCAAGACTACGAGCACACGCTCCGCCTGCGCCTCGTCCGCCTGAACCTGATGAACGAGGGCCTGCTAGTCAAGGCGCCCAAGGGATACCACCACCAGCAGAGCCACTCGCAGACGCTGGAGTCGGGCTTTGAGATGCAGGCATCACAGATGGCGGCTGGAAAGGGTTGGGCCAGCTGAGGGACGGTAGAAGAGGGCGCGGAATATCAAAAACAAACGATTTAATGAATGGTTTTTTTTTTTCTCTAGAGGGAGGCAAACGGCTTCCTTTACCCATCGGCAAACTGGCGTTTTTGGCGGGCTAGAGAAGTCTCTTGACTTCTGAAAGCAGGTAGGCATTTCAGGCATTAGGGGCAATGGTGGAAGGCAGCGGCACCACATAGCTGTTCTTTTCTGCTGCATGTGAACGACTAGGGTACTGCCTGCTTTATTAGTGTAGAAACGTCGTAAGGGCATATAAGCGAAGAGAGTCCACCAGGAGATAACTAGCAACTCTAATTGGAACGGTCCCAGCGGCAGTGGTGTTCTAGCCAAGCTTTTGTGAATTGTGGACTCCCACTCCTTTTTCAGCTCCCGCGTCGGGACTCGGGAGTACCAAAAAGCGTGAGCAGTAATGCTTAAGGGGTTAGAGGGTTGGCAACGGTCAATAGTACGAAAAAAAGAAATAAGATAAGCAAGTAGTGTCTCATCAAACAAGCTCTGGGCGTCCGGAAGCGGGACGGGACGGCGGGCAATCATTACCGAGGGCGATAATTAGAGTATCTCTTACAATTTCAAATCCTCTAGTGGTTTTTGGCTTGTTGCCTCTGAAGGATCGCTAGTTCTTTCTTTGCTGACATCTGATGATGAGCAATCATAGGATAGGCATGTCCTCCCCTTAATCACAAACGATGTTGCTAATCTGAATAGTGATGAGGACTTTCGATCAACAGAGATTATTGATATGTGTATTTTGTCACATGCGAGCGGAATTCAAATCATCGGAGTGGAAGTTAATAGTTTGTTTTTCTCTGAGTTGGTCAGAAGAAAAAAATACATTAACGAATGGACCGGTGATTCGACAAAAAGTGAAATCGAACACCAGCACACCACTCATATCAGCCCTTGTCCCTCGTCATCCTCTCGATGACTACCTCACCAATTTTGGTTTGATTAAAAATAAAATAAAAAAATCCGCTGATGATATGCCGTCTCCGTCATTCATTGGTGAGCATAAGCTCCGTACAGCCGTTGTACATACAACGGCTGTTGCAACAGAGTAGGAAAGAAATGGGTAAAGAGGGGAGAATCGAGAAGAAAGGATTGGTATAGGGTATATCGCGCCCGAAGCAAAAAACATAAATACTAAATAGTAGTAGATGAGCTTAGAGGGGAATTAAAATATGAAAAGCGCAGTTCATTGCGCGCGTGGAGATTGAAGCCCGTCACAGTTTCATGGGGACCACAGCTGACCAGCCAACTCCTGGTACATGCTCATGACCTCCCTGCGATTTCTCGCAGCCATGCTACAGTCCGCCATACCCACGCCTTCGGGCATGCCCATGACGCGCCTGGCTTTCGAGTCGGAGGACATGGAGGTGCCGGGGCGGCTGACGTATGGTGAAGCAGGAGCAGTGGCGAACTCATCGTAGATGGAGGCCGAGTAGACGCTCGAGCCGGAGCGCGCGTGGTCCATGTAGCGGCTGGTGGAGCGACGTAGGACGTGGTTCTCGGTGGCTTCGAGGTCGAGCTCGGCCATCAGTTGCTCGGTGCGGGCGAGGGCGTCCGAGGCGACGTCGCAGTCCCCACCGGGTAAGGGAGAAGGCGGGGTGGAGGTGATGCTGGTAGCAGTCGAGCCGGATATGGCAGGGCTCCAGGCGGCACTGTCGTGGGTGCTGCTCTGCGCACTCTCACAGCTAGTGCTGCGGCGCATGGCTGAGCTGGCGGCCGTAGAGTCGGCGTTGGATGGCTCCTCGCTGATATTGCGAGTGTGGAAGTACTTGCTTGGTCGAGAAGAGACGATTTTCTGTGTCGCGGAGCAGTCGAGTGCGGAAGACGGCTCCGTAAAGAGGGTTGTAAGGGGCGCAGTGACGCTCCTCTTGGGGGCGGCGAAGATCAGTGCTTCAGTAGTTGAGGTTCTTCTCTCGTCGGCTTCGACGATGGGTTCTGTAGAAGGAGAGAAAGAGCTTGGGTGCCCAGAAAAACTTGTCTTGACAGTCAGCTTGGTAGGAAGAGAGGTGCGACGCATAGCTCTGAGCTTCGATCCGGTAGTGTCAACCGGGGACGATGGCGTAGTTGCCGCCTGGCTCGGCGGGTCGAGAATCGTTTCATTGAGCCCATTACCATATCCCGGCACCTGGATCTCACACCACGGCTGAGGCTGTATGCGGATACTGTTTCTCCGGGAAGCGAAGGGCGAAAGAGATCGGCCTAATGAACTCTTCCATGAAGCCGTCCTGCTAAGAGGTGGCACACTGCTGTGACGTCTGGATGAAGACCGTACCGGGGATGATGTGGTGGTACAGGTGGTGACGCGCAGTGGTGCCGGCACTTCAACACCCAGTAATACAGACGCTCGACGGCTCAGTCTTGGTGCATCTTGGTGGTTGGTGTGTGTGATGTAATCCGATGCCTCGCAATCAGGCCTGATAGAATAGGTGATTTCCTTGGCAGCTGTGGCAGACGACAGCTTTACAAAAGTCTGTGCATGCATGTCGACTTCGGCCGAAGCGTAACCCGAGTCGGACGCGGGAGCCGAGTCTTCAGCTGGCTTATTCTTCCACGGCGGTGTACCCGCTGTCAGACAACAGAGCGGGTAATGCACCCCATCCGTTTCACGAACCTCGGGTGGCGCTCGCGTGACAGTGATCAGCATCTGCAGAGTTCCGTAGATCAAGATCCAACGCACTTTACGTGCGTCAGACATGGAGACCTTTTCCTTCTGCTTCTCCGTTGAATCCCGTTCGAAGGCTTTGTATGCTCTGACGAGAGGTGCATTTGCAATGGTTGTCTTTTTGGAGTTGGTGGCTGCAGTGAGAGTTGCAAGTGCGAGAAGCTGTTTATCCGTCTTGGTGTGCTTGTGTCCCAACTTCATCGCAACCAGGTTTTTCTGCGCCTGGATCCGGGTGGTTGGTGGCGAGACAGCCGGAAGAAGCGGTAGTGGGTGCAGCAACGGCGTGTACTTGTGCCTCCTGTCGAATGCCTGCACATTTTGCAGTACACAGATTCCGCCATCAGCAGGCTTTTGGGTCTGGATGCAGTCGGACGAATCCGAGTCAACAAGAAAATCGTAGAGAGCGCGGAAATCGTAGTACATGGAACAGCAGAGGTCCCTCGAAAAGTTTGCACCTTTAGGCGGAGGCCAGTAACCAAACTTGTCGACATAGAACGAGTGTAAGAACGAACGGAATCGCTCCAAGTGGGCGCGTGGCCCTTGGGGAAGGCCGAGGTTGGACGGAGAGAGCTCTCCCTCCAAAAAATTGCTGACAGCCCTCGAAACACGGCCAATATGCAAGTCCATCTCAAGGTGAGCCCGAGTGATTAGTGCCTTGGTAACCCTTGGGATAGGCTGGGAAGTGTCAGTCTGCGGTCTTGTCCAAAACACAAGAAGGGTGCACTCACGTCGTATTCAGCACTGAGGTAAAGGGTCTCATTCATACCCACACAGTGCGCGTACGCATCAACCCAAAGATCTTTCAGCTCGTAGTGTTCGGCATAGTGGAGTAATGCCAAAGCATTGTCGGGCCGATGAGTGAAGTTCAAGTAGCCGACTTCGTTGGCATACTTCATAAGCGCAGCCTGGTTTTGTGATGGCTCTGCAGAACGGAAGAGCTGTAGGCGCTCTTGCAAGCCAATAAGAGCGGTACTCAGGTGGGTTCCAACGAGCGGTTTATTGAAGATGAAAGCAAAAAAATTCCGAGTGGTAAGGTGCCACTGAAAAGCGTCTTCGCGCAGGAAATCCTCAGGAGCGGGAATGTACAGCTCGTACATCTGGTCCGGAGCATCCTTCAAAGCGCTGAGCTGGCTCACGGGGATGTCGGATCTGAGGACGGTATGAGCAAAGCACAGGGTGAAGAGGTTGCCGCAAGTAGCGTTCTTGAGGACGTCCATTGGAACGCAGAAGGATGGGCCACGGCGGGAGTGGCCGCGCTCATACAGATGGATGAAGCAGTCGCCATTTGGTATCCAGAGCTCGGCATCCTTGAGTGGTTCAGTCAGTGTGGGGTAATATGGATAGGATGAGGAATAGCTCACCCTGCGTAGGCCGTCCCATTCAGTGGAGCGCCTCCCGCCTCCATCCCATCTCTGAACTCCGGTGGGCTTGCCGGAACTGGAGATGAGGATTGATGACTGCCTTAGCTTCATCTCTTCTGAGGAAGCTCGGTTCGTGTCATGAGAGCGAAGAGAGGGAGATGCAGGATGGGGTTGAGGCTGCTTACTCCCGCAAGCTTTGGTTTGTATTTTTTCTTTGCGGAAAGCCAAGGTCGGAAGTGATGCAGGTGGCGGGAAGGTGTCGGGAATGTGGACCGGATGGATGGGCTCGGCCAAGAGCGGACCGAAACAAGAAGCTCTGGAGTTTCTGCCACGGCTGAACCTGTGGAAGGTACTCGTGCGCAGCGACGACGAGCGGGTGGGTATATGAATGGAGGCGGGAGGAGCTGACATGGTCGGGGTACGCGCAGGGAAGGCGTCCCTTCCTGGACCAACGAGCCGTGTGTTGAAGGATAGATGATGCCTCGACCTGTGACCGAGTGCAGCGCAGACGCTGTGGCGCGTCGCGCAACGTGAATGGGACCAGCGCAGTACTTACATCAGACGGCGAAGACCAGCTGGGACATTGCGCGCCTTTCTGGGCACCACGCTTAGAGCACGCGCCCAGGAAGGGATGGCCGCAGCCTCACTACTGCTGCTGGCGCCATGAGACGTGGGGAGCGCCGTGGTCGGGCTCAGATGTGGCGTCGGAGCATTGCGTGAAAGCAGCTCTGGCAGTGCCTGGCGCCCGGCTCAGAGCGCGCCGCGTCCTGAGCTTCAATCTCCACAGGGGTCTTTTGCAAAATCCAGCCGGATCAACGCGATAGAATCCAGCGGGCCTTTTGCCTCACGTCAGAGCCCAGGCCGCTGCAGGGTTTGCATGATGAAGAGTCGCGTGAAGAGTCAGGTCGCGTCGCGTCGCGTCGCGTCGGTTTCGCAGTCGGTGTCGGTGTCGGTGTCGGGGTCGGGGTCGCCGTGGCCATGGCCGTGGCCGTGCCGGTTTTCGTACGAGCCGAAGGCGTGGGTGGCATCGCATGCAGCAGTGCGGAGAGATGAGAGCAAATGCACCGATTCCGGTCAATGCCGCCGCCAGCACAGCTTGGCCACGCGTTCTCAACCAATAATCCCAGCAGCTTGTTTGCTTGCACCCCAGCCTCAGATCCCTCATCTCATCGCCATCCCGGCCGAACAGGCCTCACCTCCTGTTACGACATGCAGCATTCTTCTCAGGATATCAACAAGCCTCAAATTTAGTCGTCGCCGCTGCTGCGTCATCCCGGCCACCTGCCACCTGCCACTCATCGAGCAGCCGGCTTCCCCGCCATCCGAGCCCCAGTGAACCGCGTCGATCACCCCAAACACCTTGCATTCTCGGCCATTGACAATCCGCCTGCCAACACCACCACCTGCAGCGTGTGCGCGTCTCGGGATTTACGACGCCTCCGCCCCCGCCAGTAACAACGCCTCCCGCCCCGCTGCGCAATGTCGTGTCCGGCTCCACCACCCATTATGAAGTCGCTGTTTCAGCTTTGCCTGCTGGGCTGAGTCATTGTGAGACTTTATATTCCGCGTCATGCCGCTTTCAGGAGCCTGTCGGCCTCCCCAATACCGATGGCTTCCCATATCACTAGACGCCGGGGAACATTCTCTGCTTCGGAGAAACTTACAGAGACATATCTCACCGCTGCCCATAGATCTGGTTCCACAATCTGCTGATTTTCGTCGCTTGCTGCCGTCCTTTTCCTCATTGGTCCATTTTCCATGCTATGACCCTATCAGATCATCAGACGTCAACATTAAGAAACTTTCCTTAGGCCATCCGTCAGTAGTCAACCAGCAATAGTCACCATCTGCACCGAGCAAGCGACGCGGTTCCCCAACAAATCTCCCCCCATCGTCAACACCCTCGGGCAAACACTTCCAGCAGTCAGATTTCTGAAACAACGGCCCGTTAGGTCTTGCTTCCAAATCAACAGTCGCTGTCAAGAAGTGCAGGTGCATGAGAAGATTTCATTCAATCAACTGCGACTTGTTGCCTTGGGAAGTATGCCAAGTGTCAGCACCAGCGCGGGAGACTTTCCGGCATCGTCAACTGGCACAACCCAGCAGTCCGGATTCCGGGACCGCGGTCCAGGCCGCGCGGCTCGCGGCCGATCACGACGGCCTGTTTTCTTTCTCTCCATCGTCAGGTGAAAGCACACAAGACGTGCATTGATTCTTAGCTATCTGTCGGGAAGAACAGCCCAGGCTAGAAGCAGATGAAAAACAAAAAGAAGGGAACACTGCATGGCATGGTCATTTCCTGTGCACATGAATGGAAGACGTATCTACAAGCTCAGTGGACCGAAGAAACCCCCAAGGCCGTCGTCATAGAAGGGAATATTCGCGCAAATCACCAGGGTCTCGGCAGCCACTCCTCGCCACTTCCATACTCTCTATCTTCTCCTCTTCCTGCTCCAGCAGCTCTATCACTTTAGCCTTTTTTTTAGTCTCCGTCGATCTGATTGATGTCCTGACTTTGCTGATCGGGTATGCCGTGTGGTGGTGGAAGTTGGAACCTTGCTGTTAGATAACCAGTGAGCCCGTACACACCCTACTACCCATGGAACACTGCTCAAGCATGCGGACAACGTCAAGCATGAAGATGGTTTAAATGCAAGAAAGCCTACAGAGACTCATCGGTTACGCTTCACCTTTTTCAACCCGCCAACCACCTCACGTAACTTCACCACCGCCACATCCTCTCCTTCCGCCCATTCCGCACGCCCGCTTCCCCCGTTTCAGCCTCTTCATCACCACCACCACCCCGAAACGTCCACGCATCGTGCGTACCTCCGGTCTCCCTCTCCAAGCAGCGGCGGTACCTGCTCCCATAACGACATACAACCACTCAGCATGCCTGAGCTAGTTCTCGAAAACACTACTGCACCTAGGCTACCAAGCTGCTGTCAGCGTTCTCGTGCCAGCGGCAGTCACGGTCCCAGCCATTGCTGCTGCTGCTGCTGCTGCTGCTGCCGTCGATGTCGGTTTGTCGGTCTTGTTGTGTGGGAGCGGTGGGTTGAGCACGAATGGGCTGTGGTGCATCTGGTGGGTGGTGATATGGGAGAGGAAAGGGGCGGTAGTAGGCCGAGCGTTGAGCCAGTGGTAGGGCAGGGCGAGGACGAGGGCGTGAGCGTACTGGGAGTGGTAGGTAATGGTTGAGAGTCTTGGGACTTTCATGGTAATGTCGTCGTCGACGGCTTCGTGGTTCTTAGCTTTTTTTTCTTGCTAAAATGGGATTGGGGTCGGAGCGACGAGGGTGGTGAGAGGTCGATGCTCCAGCGGTGGACCTTGTGTTGCGAAGAAGGGGTGTGCTAGGTCTAGAGGAAAGGTGTCGGGTTTTTCCAGTTAAGGTGAGTAGGAGAGGCGGCGGGAGCGTTTTGGTAAGGCTCCATGCTCTTGCTGTGATCCCTCCACGGCAGGTGCATTGCGCCGTAGAACTTGTCCAAAGGAACCCATCCTCCTATCTTGTCTTTTATCTTGGTCATGGCCTCCGAGTGCCACCTAGCGCTGTCCGGATGATCTTCATCATTGAGTGTAGTGACTTCTGGAGTTGTGAGGTCTGGCTTTGGAACCGGGTCGGGGTGTTTGACGAGGTTGAAGTTGAAGCCCGTCTCAGATACTTCAACTTCATATGAAGTAACCTTCCCGAGAAAAGTACCAAGAGTGTAGAGGATGCATATCATCGATAGACTGAAACCGAGGACCCTGGCCCCACGGCCGCCAAGGCTAGTAAGACCATACATTATGGCAGACAGTGATGATGAGGAAGAGCCGATGAAACGATGGTGGCTAGAACGGCAGCGTAGGGCAAAGTAATACACGGGAAACAGTTGTTGCACGAAGGAGGAATAAGATATGGAGGATTGAAATGGGCTCGTTGGGGATTTTCGCCAGGAAAATATGTGTGGTCCCTCAGCGGTTGGGCGATAGCTGGGAATGCAGGCCAACAGGACGAGACGGTACCTGTTGCGTCATCATTGCATCGTGGTCCATTTCGATCGCAGCCCGAGACGATTGAAGAATATGTCGAACTTGATAAGACGGGAGCCACCACACCCGCTCGAACAAGTCTTGAATCATGTGATGGTATCCTAACCTAGGGACTGTGGTGGTGCATATCTAGCAGTGGTACTTGTGCCACTTTGCTGTTTGGGGATGCTTATTGGTCAGAAAGGGCGGCTGCGGAGAATGGAGGAGTGGAAGGGGAAGGAAATATGCAAGGTTTGGGATACACTAGTCCCGAGCAAGCATGGCGAAGCAGGTGTGTGGTTGCGCCTTAAGTTCGCAACCTCACTGAAGAAGTGAGTTACACACTGACAATGCCGAGCCTGTGTTTCCCACAGCGACGAGGCTACGTACCAAGCAAGCACTCCAAACCCGTGAAAATATGGGAAATTTTTAAGGGACCCGCTCGTCCTGGAGTCATTGATTCTGGGAAGATTATGCAAACACCCTTCCCAATAGTTCCGCCAAATCCCCGTCCGAAAGAGAGTGCTGTTGTTGCGTGATAGATGGTCCTTCATTTCCCCGGGAACCCGAGCAGTTGGGTTCTGCAGCTACTGCTGTGCTACCTCAAGAGCACAGAAGAGCCTGTTTTCTCCGTCTGACGGATCCATGGAATCGGGAGGCAATTTTCCCCTGCCGGGGAAGTCCGGACAAGCATCCAAGGTGTTTTTTTTACCAGGGCAACGGACTAATCCAACATGGCTGAATGTACCAATACCAGACGCCAACCCCAGAAATTCACCCAATGTCCTATTAGTAGCAACTGGCTTGAACTAATGCTCAAGCATTATGTACGAAGTGCAGGCACATATTGCTACTGAACTCTGGAGCTTCGAGTTCCTTCGTAACGTAGGACTTGCCTGCCCAGAAACCATCTTCTTGCTCCGCAAAGAAGGCTGAAATGGTCTTGCAGCCACCTTCGGCGAAGATATCACTGACGTGGATGGTTCTTCCAGTAATCTCGTTGATAATTTTGATGACATCCTCCTGGCTGACGTTCGCGGGAACCCCTGTGATGTAGACAAAGCCAGAAGTGTCCGCGCCGGCAAACTTGCTGTCAAGTCGGTTCTGAGCATTCGTAATGTCTGGGTACAGTTTCGAGCTTCCTTGGCCTGGAACCATCGTCTCCTGATCGGACACCGCCGCCTGCTTCACGGGATCCGCCTGCCGGTGAACACAGTCCTCTTTCTGCTTGTCAAGAGCCCTAACCTCCATCTTGATCTGGATGGTCTGTGCTCCAAGGCTCTCCTTTTCCTGGTTGGGAATGGCCATCTGTTTCTCGCCTTCCTTCTGCTGGTCAAGAGCCATCCTCTCCTGCTCGAACTCGGCCTCCCGCAGCGCAAGATGTTCCTGCTGCATCCTTACGTTATTTTCCATAACAACCAGCCTCCCATATGTCCTCTTCTGGAGAAAGCTGACCGCCGACTTCCTCTGCGCTTCCGTGTCTGCCCAGGCGGTGGCCTGCTTGTATTTGGGAATGTCCGTCTTAGCGTAGGCCTGCTGAGGCTGGAAATAAATCCGTCAGTCGAGATCGCCTAAATACCAACCGTGCTACTATTCGAGTGACGACCCACCTTCTCATTCACACGGTTGACGCTTATGTGGACCCTTCCGCCCGGAGGACGCTTGACAGGCGTCGAAGTCACTGGAGTCTGCAAACCGACATCGAGAAGTTTCTTCTCCAAGTCTGGCGGCGCGTTGGTGAAGACTTTGCGGAAGGAGAGTAGGAATTCTTTGTCATACTTGCCCAATCCCGCCCATAATCCTGCAGCCAAGGACGGTGAGGGCGAGCGCAGGCCCTCCACACACGGGTCACTCTTGAATTTGATATGCGGCGGCTTTTTGGGCGCTGGTGACTGGAGCGGAAGCTCCATGGCGCAAGCTGAAGGCGAGGTTGCTTGGGAGGAGGTCGAGAGACCTTGGACGGTGTGGTTGAGCGCGAGGTTGTTGGTATCAGAGATAGAGGCGGGAGTAACAGTGACTGGAGGAAGGTAAACAAAATGCACGCGTTGACGTCACGTCGAGGTGTCGCATCTCGCGCGAAGACGAAGCACCACCTCGATTGAAGTTGATGGCGCCGTAGATTCTCTTCCAATCAGTTTGGTGACCCGCAGTAGCGACCGATAGCTTTCCTAGCCTTAATGTACAACACTGAATTTCCCGAATAAATAAAAGAGGCTCTGCCTTTTAGTTGGAGCAGGCGACCTTGACTTTGTGCCTCTCCTGTCCTCTTCCAACGCAGGAGTGCACTCTGCGCGCTGTTTGTAGAGCCAAAATAAGGGTCAATAGAGGATGGTACTAGTATCCTATTCTCTTGAGGCTTCTGGTGTTGTTGTCACGATTCCCGATATGCCTAGGAGCCCCTGTCATCCAAACAATTTCTATAGTAATCGCAAGGTTTGAGATACCCCTATCCATGCATGACAAAAAATAGTCTACAGATGAATGGAGATTTCCAAATAAGTCCATGTATGTGCCAAGGCGAAGTGGCTTGTCGTGCCTCGTGGCACAATGGCAGCCGTAACAAGTGCATGCCCACGGCATCCGGTCACGAGTAATGAGCTCTATAGCTGGCTGGGCTGAAGCGGTTAGGCTGAAGTTAATCAGGAAGTCGGCGGAGATATAGCAGTAGTCAAAAAGAAGCTAGCAGCAGCTTTAGTGCTCCCGCCACCCTGCGCGATGCAAAGTAGCGCACACACAGGCAGGCGTGAAAGGAAACGATCGGCTTTTCGGTTGCGGCGCATTGACTGGAAAAGAGGCTCGCGACGAACAGTGGCGTTGATGGCGCGGATCGCCGTGGCGGTGGACGGGCGCAGGTGGGCAGGCAGAGAGCGCTCAAGGCGTGGCGCGCATGTATGCAGGAGGCGAAAGCCATTATTGCCTCGAGCTCGAGCAGGCGGTGGGCAGCGGAGATGATGTGAGGCCGGCTGCATGCTCCAGAACGTCGCGAGCTGCATCCGATGCATCTCCAGCGGGCCGGGGGGACTCGTGTCATCGCCACGTGCCGGCAGGGCCAACGACTGCGGGCGACAAATCAGCCGTCGGGCTTGAGTCATGGCGAGGCGTCCCTGGTGAGCTCTTCACGCAAAGGAATGGCCGCCGCGCCGCCGCTTGTGCCTGCTCGTTCCCACGGCCGGCGACGATCGCACGCTGGTTTGCCTCCTCTCTACCGCCGTCATCTCCTCGGTGCGCCTGCACAACGCTCCGTCTCAGACTGCACCCGCTGCCTACAGATCTGACCCCTTGCCGATCCGCTCGCCGTCGTCCGGCCTCGTGAAACGCCAAACGCACGACGAGCCCGAAACAGCTGGTCCTGCGGCGCCGCATCCTGGGCTGCAAACCGTCCGTCTTTTGTCTTTCGCCTTTCCTCCCTCTGCAGCATTCCGCAACTCTACCTCGACCCGCCTACCTACCACTAGTCCAACGGCCTGACCCACGCTTCCGACACCCATCCCGAATCCTTCGCAATGCCTAACTCTCTCGAGTCCTCGCGGCCAATGCTGAACGTAAGCCACCCCACACCCATGCTCTTGCTGCCCAAACCCTTTCGTATCTGCACTACTTCATCCGTCTCTCGTCCCACAACACATACACACACACACACACACACACACACACACACACACACACACACCCTCGTCGCCTCTCACCATCCTCCCACGCTGACACCATGACCATGCAGTCCGCCACTGCCCGCAACTCCACCCGCCTGTCCACCTACTCCAACGCCCCCACCCTTACTCCTTCCATCGCCCCCTCGACCACTTCCTCGATTGATCCTCGCTCCGCCGAGATCAAGGCATGGAACGCCGGCCTCGACCGTCTTGAGGACAAGCGCCTCACCTCGCAACGCTACGTTGCCTCGGCCGACAAGATCGACAACCTCAGCAAGCTGGCCCTGGGAGCCAAGCTCGACCGCGCACTGTCTCGCCGCATGAGTGAACAAGACGCCGTCTTCAGGCACACGCCCCGCCAGAGCATCGACGAGAAGAGCGGCAGTGAGAAGGAGGACGCCTAAGCTGGACGCCTTGCTTGACCTTATTTGTTATGCTGGCATAGAGATACCACGATGGCCGGACGGGCGGACGGACCGACATGATTGAACCGCACTTTATCGCCTCGGGAAACGGGAGGCTTCGCTATGGATTGGGTTATGTTCTACGGCGAAAGACGTGCGTGCGTGCAGCGAGCGCGCCTTCCAGCCTCCTCGTTCCAGGGAGACCTGCACGGACCCGACCATGTCTCTTTTCGATTTGACGCTTTTACCCCCCATTCTTTATTTGCTTTAACTATCGCCACCGTCTATTTTTCCTTCTGCATTTTGGGAGGCTCTCAGATACCACGCCATGTTTTCTTTTCTTTTCTTTACAGAAGTAGTTTGGGGGATGCTACACCGGAGAGGGGTCGGCCTTTGAAATCCAAGCACGTATCTTGCACCATTTCGTCCCACTCCTACCAGCCTTGCCACTCATGCGCCATAGCCCCACGCCGCGTGGGCTTCGAGATTACCCTAGCCCCTGTGGCGGAAGTCGGCGGATAGGCGCGCGCTTGGTGGTGGCGTCAGGCAGATCATGGCACCCCCGAAAACCAGGATTGACCCGGTTGTCATGTTTTGGACCCTTGAATTTCCTTTTTTTCATCACGGCGATTGATGGACGCTCCCAGAAGGTTGGAGGTGCAGGTACTTTAACGTAGCACCACTCACGCCTACACGAACAGAAACAAAACGGAAGACGGATGTGTCCTGTCAACCATAGTCTCGACTCGTGATTCTAACCAGAAGCACCGAGCAGGAAGGACCATTGTAGCGCCATCGTTTCCGAGAAATGGCTAGGCAACGAGAGAAAAGGGGCGGGGGTGTGGTTGAACGTCATTCGACATGGTACTACTGTTCTAGGGAACACGAGGCGAATTGAGAGTTCGTGGGGTCACGGAACAGCTGATCCAACCAAAATTCTGAGAGCGGAAGAAGAAAAGGAACGTCAGCTCTGCAAAACTCGACAAGGCCCGTAGGAGCAGAACCAAAGTTGCGAGAAAATAGAAATAAACAGTAGCTAAGCCACCGCTCCGTTCCACCGTCTAAACCAAACCGCCTTTTCGTCACTCAGCCTTCTTTCTCACTGTCTCCCCGCAGAACAGTTCCCCTGCTGTAAGCCTCACGGTCGACTCTCTGGCGGCGGAGTATAAATCATGCCTTTTGTTTCTATCATGATAGTTGCAAGTCTCGCTAAAGTTTATGAGGTAGGGTTCGTTTAAATCTAGGAGTATTGTTTGCACACATTGGCCGGGGAGTTCGGTACATGTTCACTGCTGATGGGCTCACTACGGAGCTTCGCCGGAAGTAGATGGATGTGGCGACGGGCCCAGCGGTGCGTGTCAATCTAGCCACCGCTCAACATGCCCAAAAAGAAGTGATGTTCTAGAACGAGGTCGACAGTATGTGCCAAGTGAAGTAGGGCTGTTTGTGGCGGGGTGAGCTCACGCGGGGCCAGCCCTTTCGGCTTGAGCCTGTAAGCCTTGCTTCTCCACAGCACGCAGCGAGACTTTACTTCTCATCATTTGAACGTCTGAGGCTAAAGTAGGGAGTACAGGCTCGAAGCCAAGGAACTCCAAATGCGAGGAGATGTGCAGATGTTCCTGCTCTGGCGAGAGGATTATTGGCATCAATTCCCTCGTGAAATTTTCTTTGTTTCTACGTAGCAGATAGCAAATAGGTAGGTACAGTAAAGGTTGACGTCAGCAGCTCGCTTCGCTAGCGTCAGAGGTCCAGCGGCAGTTACGCTGACCGCAGACCGACTTCCCTCTCCCCTTCTTCACAAACATTGATCCATCGTGTCTCGTCAAGCATGAGCTCAGCTCCCGCTGCACTCGGCCCTGCAAAGCCGCCACCACTTCGCCGACAGAACTCGGCGCAATGTCAGCCTTTCCGACCCGCTTGTTGCATCTTCAGGTACCTTTCCTTGCGAATGAAGTGGATGCGGCGTGGAAAGGAATACGTAAACCTTGTATCCGTTTCGATATCCTAACGCCTTCTGGAAGGGACGCGCGAGCCTTCGCTCTCCAACCGACACGCCCACTGATTGCAGGGCCAGGCGTCAACACGTTTCCTACCGAGCTCGAGCGGCTGATTGAGGCGTTCTGCACAAGGTGAGTTTATACAGTGACCTTTTGCTGACCATACAGCCTGTCTTTGCATGTCAGCTCATCCTTCCTTCTCTGCTATTTCATCCTCTTCTTCCAAATCCAAAGTCTTCTCGTTGTACATACATGACTCGCCTTCCGCTCCTTTGCTCCCTTACATTTTGTATGACTCGTCAAGCGACAACTGAAGCCTCCCATCTCTCTACTTTGCCTCGTATCGTGAAACGAGTGGTATTTGAACATGACAAAAAGACGGGGCATATATGGGCCAGAGAATGTCTCCGACGCCTCAGCCGACGACCGTCTGTACCTGCACTTCTTAAGGCAGACACAGGGCGCAGAGGCTCTCCATGTATACCATATGCACCGACTCAGCAGGCCCCACGGAGACACGAGGAGAAGCGAGGAGTACCTAAGGCCGCCACAGTTCGAGCCCATCGACCTGAACGAGTGGTCGAAACATCCCGCCGAGGTTTCTTCCAACACCGAAGTCAGCTTCCTCTATCCGCCTCCCAGCCCTTACTCGACCCTTGACCGGGACGACCTTGAGCCAACCGAAGTCGAAGATGAAAACCCCCTCCGCTCTCGTCGATACAGCCGCAGGATTGAAGAGAGCAGCCGATTTGGAATATGGACGATCATACTCTTGCTCCTCGCCGTCATCATGGTCTTGTTGACCGCCTTGTACTCGACCGGATCCGCCAAGTCTTTGATGCGAGGCAAAATCTTCACCACGTCGCCGAGTAATGCCATTTTACTTCTCCGCATCCTCACCGAACTCTGCGCTGTCATCCTAGCGGGCCTTGTCGTGGTGGTAGTGGAGGATTTACAATGGGCGCTGGCGTCCAGACCGAAGGGCGTCAGCTTGTTGCATTTTGTCGGCCTCGACTCCGGTACCGGTGTATGGGGCTTGGTACGCCTGCTCGCAACGGCTGAATGGAAGCAAAAATACTCCAGTGCTTTACGGTATGTGTCGGCGTCGTGTCAAGGTTTCAAACAGCTAACATTGTTACAGACTGCTGATAATTCTATCGATTCCTCTACCGGGCATCATTCTCATGGGTAGGAAAGAGTCTGTGGACTAGCTTGGACGGATATAGACGCTAACTAGTGTAAACAGGTGACATAAACATCGAGCTGGTCTTTTTCCCCGAGAAGACTTATGCGGTCGCTGCAGGTCTTGCAGACTTCAACTCTTCCTTGATTTCAGAGCTTACGAACGCGTCAACTACGGCTCTTCTGGTTCAAATCGGCAATCCCGTGTGGTCAGATCGAGAAGTGGTGTCACTCGAACCGCTTGGCAAGAGCAAAGGGCTCTGCACAGTTTCCAATACTTCCCAAACCTGGACACCTTGCGACGAGTCTTATTTCCTAACTGGTGGCTTCAATTCGATATCACCTCAATCAGACGACCTCGGAAGTTACCCGGATTCAACAGCATACGTCATCCCCAAGGTGAAAGGCTACCATATTGAGTATGGCAAAGTGCACGACCTCGCGACCCTTCACGACGATGGTAAGTGCCATACGATTGGTAGCGCCAACGCTGCTGCGTACTGGTGCTCTGCTGTTGGGTCGGACCAGGAGCTCCTGTTTGGTAAGAGAGACGGTTTATTGCCTGCATTGCCCGCGCTTTCTGACATTCTTGATAGGATCCTCGTACTGCCCCTTGACCCTACAACAGACCAGTAGCTGCCTCAACACCACATCCTGGACCGAAGAACTGGAACTGGCCACATCCATGTTCGTATACCGCCGTTTCGCCACCGTCAACTACTCGCGAGATAACTTTTCAATACTCTCCGTCACGGATCTTTCGAAGCCAAAGCTATTCCCTATTAAACTCGAAGACTACATGCTTGCACTATCCTCAGTCGTTCCAGGCTTCAACTCCACCAACAACACCAACGGCGACAACTCTGCGCTAGCCATCTACGCCGTCACCGCCCTCCCCATCAACGACAGCGAAGTCGCAAAGAAGATCGCGCTCAAGGCCATCCGCAAAGCCATGTCCGTCCCGCTCGACTACTTCCAAGCCAACTACTTCGCCCCCGGCCCGCCAGTCTGGGAGCTGAAAGCGCCACGCGAAAGGTTGGCAGACGACATGTACACCAGCATGTCCATCTCCGTCATGTCGCACCAAGTTGTCGCGGGGCGGATATCGCGCTGGGCCTTTGTCACCTTCGCAAGCACCTTGCTGCTCCTCAGCGCCGCCACCATCGTCGTCACGATACGCATCTGCGAGCGCCGGCATCAGCGCTGCGGGTACCCGTCGCTGGACTTTGCCGCCGTGTGCGCCAAGGGGTCGTATGACGGTGACCAGGCCAACGCTTTGCACAGGTCGTTGACGTGGCTGGGAGAGCAGCCTTCGAAGTTTGAGGTCGCGAGGAGGACCCAGGATGAACGGATTATCTTGAGGTAGCGTTTTTGCAGAGGAGGCTGTGTTCGTTATACTTCTGTGTTTTCGTTTTTCAAGATTGTCCATTTGGCTCGGTTTCGAATGTCTTTACTCTTTTTTTTTTTTCTCTCTAGATGTTTCTTTTCTTCTTTTTTTCCTTATCTCAGTTTTGCGTAGAGCACACGGCAGGAACCGTTTGAGCATTTTGACGATACCCACGTTGGACGGTGTAGCAAGTGGTTAGTAGTAGAAAGAAGAGAGGTAGAAGTTAGATTACAAAGATCTCCGTCTTTCAAACGGTATGTTAATCTACGGCTAGGACAACTACTTCCTGAAAAGCATTGAGAGATCTGACGAAAGTCCAAAGCAAGTTGATGAACTTTTTGAGTTGTTTTGGATCTCGAGTGAGTTGTCTGGTGAAGGCTGAGGCGGGAACGGGAGCGGGGAGTGGGAGGGCGAGGATCGAAGCGACTCGCCAGTGGTAAGAGCAACAATCATCACTGGCGAGTGCAGCTTAGGTTCGGATTGGTACAAGTCGTGTTCACCAGAAGTACTAGCATGGCACAACAGTTGCAGACAACATGGTACTCATGCTTTGAGAGTGGAGTGGTGAATCTTGAGAACATTTAGAACCATAGCATCGGAAAGTAATTCTTCATCTCATTTCTGTCGTGGAAGTCTACATTCATTGGGATAGGGCACTTTCTTCGATACTGTCCTCTGACCACTTTGTATTATATTAGCCCTCTGTTGCCTTTCAAGCGTCAGCAATGATCTCGATGCCTCTTTGGTGTGATGAGGTCAAAGCCACTTTTTGAGTTCAGGGATATCTGGCGCAAGGAGGATGTTAGCTAACAGTTCTTCCCATCGCCATGTTGGAAACTCGTAGTGAATAGAAATGTGATCAGAAAGGATTTGGTACGTTTAGCTGATTATCCTCAACTTGTGTTTCGGAAGGGGAATCGCTAAATCATCATATAGAGTTTGGAGGTGTTGCGGCATCGAAAAATCGAAAGCAACAGTGAAGAAAGGAATATGACGTACCTTGAAGCCATTACGAAAAGGCAAGTTCTCCTGTGTACAGCACGTACCAAGTATCAAAAGACACCAGGGATGAAGTAAAATCTCATGACTTTTTTCTCATCACTACGAACCACTACGCAAAGGCAGTGGGTGTTAGAAGTACAAAAGTCGTAACCGAGCCTTTGATCCACTGTCCCACCACGAACTCCGCCAGCAAATCTTTGATGCTTGATGCCCAATGCCGTCAGCGGTATAAAAAACTAAAAAAAAAATTGAGACCCATAACACATGAAAAAAAAGAAGACGCTTAACTAGAAGACGGGAAAGGAATCATCTAGTCGACCTCCTCCATGGCGCTCTCGCCGGTGGCCTCCGCCGCGGTCTCCTCAGTGGCGGTCTCCTCAGCCGTCTCAACAGTCTCATCGACGTTGAGGCCAAGGGAGACAAGCTTGTGGATGCGCTCGGCGAACTGGACGGGCTCCTCAATGGTGAAGCCGGAGACCAGAAGGGAAGTCTCGAAGAGCAGCTGGGCGATGGACTTGACGGTACGGTCCTCCTCGCCATCGGTCTCGATCTTGCGCTTGAGCTCCTTGATGATGGGGCTCTTGGGCGAGATCTCGAAAGTCTTCTTCGAGCTCATGTAGCTGGACATGGACGTGTCACGGAGGGCCTGGGCCTTCATGATACGCTCCATGTTAGCAGACCAACCGAACTGGCCGGTACGGATGGCGCAAGGAGATCCGATGAGCTTGTGGGAAACGACGACCTTCTCGACCTTATCGCCAAGGACGTTCTTGAGGGCCTTGGCAAGCGACTCGTACTCCTTCTCCTCCTCCTCGCGAGCCTTCTTCTCCTCCTCGGTCTCCTCAAGCTCGAAGTCCTTGGTGATGTCGATGAGCTTCTTGCCATCGAACTCCTTGAGCTGAGTCATGGCGTACTCGTCGATGGGGTCGACGAGGAAGAGAACCTCGAAGTTCTTCTCCCTGAGAATGTCCAGGAAGGGCGACTTCTGGACAGCCTTGAGCGACTCGCCGGTGATGTAGTAGATCTGCTTCTGGTGCTCCGGCATGCGGGTGATGTAGTCGGTGAGGGAGGTGGTCTCATCACCCGACTTGGTGGAGTGGAAGCGGAGGAGCTTGGCGAGGGAGTGGCGGTTCTGCGAGTCCTCGTGGATACCAAGCTTGATGTTCTTGCTGAAGGCGCTGTAGAATTTGTCGAACTGCTCACGGTCCTCGGCAATCTCGTTGAAGAGCTCAAGAGTCTTCTTGACAACGTTCTTGCGGATGACCTTCATGATCTTGTTCTGCTGGAGCGTCTCACGAGACAGGTTGAGGGGCAGGTCCTCGGAGTCGACGACACCCTTGACGAAGCCGAGCCACTCGGGGATGATGTCGGTGGCATCGTCGGTGATGAAGACGCGGCGGACGTACAGCTTGATGTTGTTCTTGGACTTCTTGGTCTCGAACAGGTCGAAGGGAGCGCGCTTGGGAACGAAGAGGATGGCACGGAACTCGAGCTGACCCTCGACGGAGAAGTGCTTGACAGCGAGGTGGTCCTCCCAGTCGTTGGACAGCGACTTGTAGAAAGAGGCGTACTCCTCCTGGTTGATGTCCTGGGGGTTCCTCGTCCAGATAGGCTTGGTCTTGTTGAGCTCCTCCTCCTCGATCTTGGACTCCTTGACCGTCTTGGTCTTCTTCTCCTTCTTCTCCTCCTCCTCGTCATCGACCTCCTCGACCTTGGGCTTGTTGTCGTCGTCCTCCTTGGTCTCCTCGGCCTCCTCGTCGGGGACCTCAGTCTCGGTCTCCTTGAGGACGTGGAGGTAGATGGGGTAGGAGATGAACTCGGAGTGCTTCTTGACGACCTCCTTGATCTTGCTCTCGTTCAGGTAGTCCATCTGCTCCTCCTTGAAGTGGAGGACGATCTTGGTGCCGCGGCCGAGCTGCTCACCCTCGGTATCCTGAGTGATCTGGAAGGTGCCACCGGCACTCGACTCCCAGAGGTACTGCTCGTCATCGTTGTTCTTGGAGACGACGGTGACCTTGTCGGCAACAAGGTAAGCCGAGTAGAAACCGACACCGAACTGACCGATCATGGAAACATCGGCACCGGCAGACAGCGCCTCCATGAACTGCTTGGTTCCGGAGCGGGCAATGGTACCCAGGTTGTTGACGAGGTCCTAGGTGAGCGTTAGCAACACGGCAGTGGCGGCGTGGGGCAGGCGGGAGCACTTACAGCCTTGGTCATACCAATACCAGTATCGCGGATGGTGAGGGTCTTGGCCTCCTTGTTGGGAATGATGTCGATGCGGAGGTCCTTGCCGCTGTCGAGCTTGCTGGGGTCCGACAGAGCCTCATAGCGGATCTTGTCGAGGGCGTCGGAGCAGTTGGAGATGAGTTCTCTCAAGAAGATCTCCTTGTTCGAGTAGACAGTGTTGATGATGAGGCCGAGCAGCTGAGAGATCTCAGCCTGGAACTCGAAGGTCTCAGGCATGGTGGCGGTTGAGGACGGCGAAAGGTGAGGTCCTGCGAAGTGGGTGGCGTCAGTGTCGATGTCGCAAACAACTCGAGTGAAGGATGCGGTAGCTCGGGGAGGCAGTGAAGGCAGTGCTCGCGGGCGCAGGGCAACGGAGACACACGCAATGGCACACACGACTTCGGACGAGGCAGGTTGCCAAACGGACGAGGCTGTCGAGTGTTGAGGGCGGGCGGACTTACTATGAAGGGGTATAAAGTCTAGAAAAGGAAAACGTGAAGAGGCGGGGAGTGTGAAGGCGCAAGAAGATGCAACGCTTGCGTGTGGAGTTTGTGTTAGAGAGGGAAGAATTTGGTGTGCAGCTTCTGCTCTTAAACTCAGCGCGGCAGCATCACCGAACCTTCTGGATAGAGCTCGGTGCCGGGGCTGGCACGTGCGCCCAAGCACGAAAGCGGCTAGCAACCTCGACCGCCCGCTGTGCCGCCTCTCACTTCTCTCTCCCACCACTCCAACCTCGATCCACTGCTTCCAGAACCCTCCAGCCTCTTTGAGAAAGGCCTACACTACAGCCTTGCCCAAGCCCGCGTCTCTTCGTCCCCACGCAGCCTCGCGCTGTCCAAGTCCAGCCTCACCCAAGGCTGCAGCGAGGCTGACAAGCCAAGTCGACTGCTGGCAGAAAAACAACCAAAAAGATACTGTGTGGTGTTTGCTGCAAGCTTTGTGCCTCAGGCAAGCAGTCTGTATAGCCTCAAGGTCTGAGGGTCTTTGCGGAACCTTCCAGCGCTTTCCCTGCGTTTACTATTTCCCGTTGTCCCGCATGCCATGCATTGTGACCATGCTATCCGTTTCCGTGAGGTCGTTGCCCAACCACAGCTTGCATGCTTTGTCCCGCTCCGGCCTCGCAAATCTCGCCAAGAGTCAGGGTCAATGGCGCAGGGGCTTGATCGTCTTCCTGGACCCTGAACATCATGGTTTCCTTCCATCTCCGTGCCCCCAAGCTCCCATTTCATCTTCTCCTTACACGAATCCGTTGCAGGGTTGCGTTCAGACATGCCTAATGATCACACCCGATAAGTCCAATATGCAACAACTCTTATAAACATTACACCATCATTTCCCTCATCAACCCATCATCGTGACAAGCCATTGCTCTACCAAGCACGCAAGCAGCTACCATTGCAACCTGAATTTACACAAGTCGAAGTGTCAGACTGGGTTCGTACTTGGGTCCTTTATGTTGTGGTATTCTTAGCGGTGCAGTCTTACACCTTAAGACTTTAAAGTATGCATACAACGGCCGAACTTGACGTTCATCCTTCGCAGTCAGAGTAAAACATATAACTGCTCAAGGCTACCTTTGAAGGCATCTGCTCGACACATAAGCCCGAAACTTTTTGACCAGAGCGAGCAGCACCCTCAGAACCTGTACCAACATTTTCTTCGGTCAACAACCTATTCCAATCCCCTTCGCGAGCTCTGCTCAAAACGAAACAGTCTCCACACCCTTGGAGCTTGATCAGGCACAAGTGGTAAAGGAAGTAGGCACTGGAATCCGCCACATACAAGCACTTATGATATTTGGATCGTCCAATTTTATGCATACCGTTACCTGGAATCAGAAGATAAAAGCTACCAGCAGAGTCCAGCACCACCAACCAATGTACCAATGCCGGAACTTCAGCACCAACAATCTCAGTCTCAGCATCCTGCAGGATGCAGGATCAAACCAATGCCCGCCAAGCCCATTCGGGTTTGCGCCAAGTTGGAAAAGACGTCATCTTTTGCAGAAGTGCAGCACTACGTACGGAAAACAAGAAGATGCCAATGACCACGATCACCAGCGCTCAGGCCATTGATAATGAAAGCATCCACCTCCACAAGTAAAAGGCCAATACGGAGGCCGCGGCCACGGTTCCCGGCTGCACGTCACACATGGCGTACATCCCAACACGTGTGCTTAGGCCTCCTTCAGCCTATCACCAGCTGTTCGCACAGTGGTATCTGCGTTGAAGGGGGCTCCCACGTCTTCCCTGCGGGAAGGATGGAGGGATGTGAATCATTCACGTCGTTACATTAGCCGCCGTTGCCCTGCACAACGGACCTTTATATATCGTGTATGATCGACGCCACCCTCTCGGCGCCGTGCGCCACCCCATTACATCACTTCCTCCAGATTGGCTCGGGGAGGCGCAGGGATGCCGGTGCCGGCTCATTCGGAGCGGAGATAATAAAAAAAAAAAATACGTACGTGTGCCAACTAGGTCGTCATCCGAAAATTCGGAAGAAAGCTGTATGGTAATGAAGAGAATACGAACACGTGGTTACATTTTTACAATGTCAAAGTTTGTTCGAACTCGGCGCTACTCCAAATTTTCAAGTCATATGCAATGAAGACGTGTCCTTCTTGGAAGAGTTACTAACGTATGTATACCAGTGCTCTTCATTCTGATAGGTTGCGTCTCCTACAAAAAGGAAAGAGGAAACGAGAATTCCTGAGACGCGCACGATGATCGATCGAGAGCTCCTAGAGGTAGGTGTAAGCACTCCATTGCCAAATCAGAGAGATGTATGCAGTTCGTCAGCAGGGATAAAGCTTGAGGTGCATCGACCGGTCAAACGAAGGATCGGACCGAGCAGCAATAGTCACACTTGATAGGGGAGAACGATGTGAATGCTTGCATCCTCGATTGTGCGGAACGTCCGAGGAGAGCGATTGGCCTCCCATCTTCTAGCAATATGAGCCAAGTGGATAGAAAGTTGTCACGCGGGCCCATACATGCTTACGTTCCATTCCTCAATCACACACACAACACCCATGAGGTCGAGACTTGCTGCCATGCTTTTCAGAAACTAAGTTGTATTTTCCCGTGCGAAAGAAAGGCCTCGTGGCAGAGAACGCATCAACCATGCCGTCCTATCCACTCCGATCAGAGCATACACAACACACGCACACACACGCACACACACACGCACACACACACGCACACACACACGCACACATACACACACCAATAAAGTGAGAAGTACCATCAGCAATGACGAAACAGGATAGAGGAAAAGGGAGTAAAAGCAGTCAGAAATACAGCAGTGTTTGGAAAAGAAAGGGAAAATCGAAAAGTGACCAGGAGAACCAGCTGTGAGAGTCAAGACGCCGTTGCGGAAGAAAACAAGTTGAGCAGCAGCCCAGTAAAATGCCCCGTCTTTCCCGCGGCCATCCCACTGTCTACCCCACGTCTCTCTTCTGCAACAAGACTTTCTTCAACTCCACTCGTTCTTGCCCCAACCACGCCTAATTGATGATGACAGCATGACAATTGACTGATTAGCTGTGGAGAAACACATGAACAGACGCGTGCAATTCGTCGACGGGCCCAAAAAAGACAAAAATCCGTATGGCTCGCTCTGTAGGCAAACGTAGCCGAAACACCCACGTGACGCGATGAAAGGAGAAAACTGCATGTATTGAGCCCCACGTTATGAATCCATAGCTTCATTGTCCATGCATCCTTGCCCGAATGTACACCAAGTGAGGTTTGATGACCTTCCAGGCTGTCCCTTTTCGTCTTTCCGCCGGCGAGTCGACGCAAAAGGAATGCCGTATGATTTCGTGGGGTGAAACTCGGGTTTGTTCTAAGGATCCGTACGAAAGCGTCCGATTCGATAAGTGCCTAGGGTGATAAAAACTGGTGTAACAGTCTCCATTCGAATGCTTCGCCTTCTGCATTTCGACATAGCAAGTAGCTCATAAGGGATACAGGCCATTTTCGGTCGTCGGCGAGGGCGCGTGTGATCATGACGGGATGGCGATTTCTTTATCTCCGACCGAACCTGCTGCACGGAAAACATCGGTAAATCGTTCATAGGCACATCAAATTTACTTCTTGCTGCTTCGAGGAGTGGCGGGTTTGTTTGAGCCTAGGCTGCTGACGTACTTTTGCTTCTTTTCGGCTGGCTTCAGGATCTGCGGGTGCAAGGTCAGAAGATGCTTCAGTGGAATGCGGGGGCGCTTAGACATACCTGGAAGGAACAGAGTAGGCTCTCGTCGACGCTCATCATGGCACCGGCGTTATCGAATTCACCGCAGTAGTTGGGGGCGCTGAAGAGCGTAACCAGCTGCCGCTTTGAGAAGAACTCGTAGCCATCCTCCACGACCTGATGCGCACGGCAGATCAAATCCATGTCGTGCTTCTGGAGGAATCGCGAGACCACATCGGGTCCGAACGTGAACGAGACACCTCGGTCATTTTCACTCCAGCCGGTGATGTCCTTGTCGGGATCGGACCACAGCAGGTCGCAAAGCAATCCGCAATCGGGAATCTGATTCAGTCAGCCAAGTGTCCACGTACGCTGCTGAGGGCAAAATCTGTAGGGCAGGCTGGGAAAGACGTACGTCAGTGGGTCTCATGACGCGACGAATCTGCTCCATGGAGTTGAGGTCCGGACTCAATCCTCCGTGCATGGTGAAGATCTTCTCATCGATGATTGCAGCAATTGGCAAGCAATTGAAGCAGTCAGTGAACGTCTTCCACAGCTTGATGTTGTACCTCCGTTTGCACTCGTCGTAGAAACCGTAGATCCTGTTGATCGAGGCGCACTCGTGGTTTCCGCGGAGGATGAAGAAGTTCTCGGGGTACTTGATCTTGTACGCGAGAAGCAGGCAGATGGTCTCCAAAGACTGCTTGCCGCGATCTACGTAGTCGCCGAGGAAGAGGTAGTTGGCCTCTGGTGGGAACCCGCCGTACTCGAAGAGACGCAGGAGGTCATAGTACTGGCCGTGGATATCGCCGCAAATCTAGCGGCGTTGTCAGCTCGTCCGAACTTTATCTCGGGCGTCTAGCACGGCAACGTGTATTCGAGATGTGCAAGTACCTTAATCGGCGCCTCAAGCTCCAGCAGAATCGGCTGCGAGATGAAGATCTCGCGGGCCTTGGTGCACAGGTAGCGGATCTCAGTCTCAAGGAGCTGGACCTGTTTGCCGGGCCTGCTGCCCCGCACTTCCAAAAGTCTGTCTATGATGGAGTCCAGATCCACTTCTTGTTCCGCCATGTCGGGCAGTTGCCGCAGGCAGCCGCGTGTTCGAGCAGGTGAGGTGGGGTGTGGGGTTGGCGGTCAGCGGAGGCAAGGACGCGCCGGTTCGGAAGAGATGAAGGTGATGCGAAGCCCTGGTCTTTTTCGGGCGGCAGGGTCAGCGGGTCTCCTTGTTGTCGTTGTGCGACTGTCGCAAATTGCGGGTGGAGAGAAGGAGTTGGAAGGGTGCAGGGCGCGGCGGGAGTTAGGACTGGCGCGGGGGGGAAAAAAAACTTACCGATGGCCCTGGAACCCCCGGCGCCGGCAGACGACGATGCTGTGAGCGGCGATTCAGTGCAAACTCGGTTGGCTGTGCGTGTTCTGGCTCGGAGCCCCTCAGGAAGTCGCACTGTGGCGATGGCGGAATCACGCGACTTCGCACAAGGTCGATAAGCGTGCGAGCAGTCCGCAGCGGTAGTGGGACGGGCGTGCGATGCGGCGCAGATCGTGGGAGTGGGTTGGTGCTGGGCTGTCAGCGTCTACAGGAGGCTGTTGTTGTAGGCCGTGGCTCGGTCGAGCGTGTCGTATTCACCGCCAAGCTGGGTCGCGGCTGCAGCAGGACGAGGACGTCGCACAGGCGGCGGCGTGGAGAGCGGACTGGAAGAGTAGGAGTGCGGGGTGGTGCTGGATGTGCAGCGGAGACTGTGGTGAGGCTGATGGGCGTGGTGGAGGTCGGGCGTTGACAGACGTGAAGTTTGTCGGTTTCAAAGTGAGCCTTCTCTCGTTTAGGAACAGGCAGGAATGCACGGTCTCTGGCCGCAAATTGCAGATCGTCCGTACGAGAGGAATGCGTTTCAGTCAGCCGAGAGAGCGCTGCAGAGAGGTGCGTCTAGGGCTACAGGGACGAGTGGCAGAAGCAAAGCGTTGTGTCGAGAAGGAGGGCGGCCAAAACCATCGCATCCACAGCCCACGTCGCCCCAACGCGGTCTAGGGCGGCCATCGATTGAACGCTACTGTAAGCATCACAGGCCTTGCACCGCGAGAAGAGCACAGAGCCAGAGCTCGCGGCGCCCTCGTCTTCTGGCGCCCAAGGGGTGCGTGGGCTGGGCTCTTTTTTTACGCCCCTCTGCCGCTTCCACGCGTCCCTGAAAGTCTCGAGGAGGCCATGGGCCCTAGCAGCAGGGGACAAAGCCCGCAAGCCCACGCCCACGCCCGCGCTGACGACAAAACTACCCCGAGACCTTGGCAGGGGGTTAATTCCTAGCTGTATCCTAGCTTGAGGACATATTTCCCTGGGGAGATGAAGCATTCGGATGTATGTACAGGTAGTATATTTATATACGTAGTAGCCGTCCGGATGGCTACTTCAGCTCGCCATATAAGTATCAGATTTTATACCAGAAGCCATCCGGACGGCTACTTCAACTCCCTACACCCTACACATGTAGCTTACGAATCAATACAGAACGGCGTGGGGGGGTTCGCCATCCCGGCCAATTTTTCGGGGTAGTTTTGTCGCACCCCTCTCCACGCGTAGAGCTGCTGTGCATGCTGCGTCCCAACAGCCGCCGGTGTGCGACCTGCACTGTGACTTGAGGCCGCGCACCCTCCAACGGCCGGCGAGCCTCCACTGTCTCTGCGTCGCCCTCCACAGCATCGCATCACGTGCCAGCCAGATTGCAGATCACCTCCCGCCACCCGCGAGGATCGGCGCCATGTGCACGTGTAGTTATGAAAGGTGGCATATCCATTGACTGTGTATGCTGCCAAAGGACCGCAGTCTCATTCTATACTACGCTTGTAACTAGACTAGACCTTTCTCCAATGTGGATAAACATCAACAGTCATCCCATAATGTACAACTCGATAAAGCGAGTGCAATGAAACAATACTCGATGCTGGGCCTTCGAGGCACCTGCCATGCAAATGCTTGGGAAAAAAAACGACAGTAAACAAAGGACCACTGGATATCTGAGAAACCCTTAAACCCAAGAACGCCGACCTCGTATGCTACAAATTACGTCGTACTCGTGAACCTTACTCGAGTCTGAAGTGGAGAGAAAATCATGCCGTTCATAAAATTGACTGCGTCGTCAATATGCCAAACTTGTTAGGCAGCCTTGAAAGCAATCGAAACACACTACTTTTTAACCTAGAGTTCTGCCGCCAGAGACAATGCTCTGACTTGGCGTTCGCGATGACGTTACCGCGGGCCGCAATGAAGGGCTCACGCGGTCCTGAAATGCGGGATTTGATTGGTGGCTATCCCAAGCCTCGTCGCTCAGCGCGCTCAGCCAGCTATTGCCGAAGTCATTGCGCAGCGCTTCGATCTTTTTCTTGTAAAGATCGCCGTTGACTCCCGCTTCTCCGGCCACCATCGAGCTGAAGTCCAGTTCCGCACCAAGGGGCGCCGAAGTGATCGCAGTATCAATGTGAGGGAGCTGCTGGCTGTCCAAGATAGGCGCAGCAGGTGCAAGAATCTTGCGAACCGGGGTTGCTTCGGGACTGCCGCCGTATGTGCTATCGGCAGTTTGCGGCTTTCCGGGCGCCGGTGGTGGCGGCATCATGGCGGAATCGGTCCGCTGGTGCGTCGAATCGGCCTGTGACAACTCCACTATCCTCCGCTTAGGGCCCTTCCGTTTCTTGATCGAGCCAACAACACGCTCAGGTTTGACATTGTGTGGGATGGTGGCTTTGCGCTCCTCATTGGGCTTATACGAAGGGGGTTGGACCGGCTTGGCAGCGCTTTCTGTGAACTCGTCCTCCACAGGCTTTGGCTTGATGACTGGAGGGTTTGCATTCTCTGGAACTCGATCGACGAGTTGTTTGCGCTCACTGTAGCCGGGTCCAGTGGAATCGATGATCATGTCTTCCGTGTAACCCGGGGAGCTCCGGAACAGATTGAAGACTAAGACGCGGTAGTTGGAGTGAGTTTTGCAGAAGGGGTTCTTGTAGACGTATATCTCCTGCATCTCCGGAATGCCTGTTAGTCGAGCGATCTCCGTCGGGTCGGTCAGCCTGTTTTCTCTGAGGTCCAAGCGCTCCAGAGAAAGCAGGCGCTCGATCCCTGCGAGCGAAGCAAGGCGGTTCGAGCGGAGGTTGAGAGTGGTAATAGCTGGCAACGGATTTCTGACGACAGAGTGCAGAGACTCGATCATGCAGCTGGATAGGTTTAGTGCTCGGAGGGAGGTCAGAGTTGCCAGGCTATCAGGGATCTCCGTGAACAAGTTCGCAGAGAGATCCAGTGACTGGAGAGTACTCGCAAGAGGGGCAAGGCTACCAGCAGAAATAGCTGTCAATCCGTTGTCCGAAAGACTCAAATGCCTGAGGAACCTCCACTTGTTTGGCGGAAGAACACCTAGCGCAAGAAGGTTCGATGAGCTACCTCGAGGGGTAGTTGATCGTGCGCTTGAGCCTGAGCTGCCAGAGGAGCGGCGGAGATTGGGGGTGCTATTCCGGGCTTGGGCATAGGAGGAGCCGTGCCTGGCGCTCTTGGGCCTTGTGGGGGAGATGCTGCGGCGCCTTGTGCGGGTGTGGGTTCTCGATCCCGAGGAGCCCTGCCTAGCCATTGCAACGCTGTGGGGACTGCCAATCGACGACCGTCTGTCGTACATCGTCGGTGAGGGCGGAGAAACGGCCGACCTGGAGGTGTCGGTGTCCTTGCTGCCAGGGCTGCTTGATCCGGGTGGAAACATGGGGTAAGGCGACGTCTTCGCGGATCTCCTTCGTCGCTTATCGGCATCATCGAGCACAATATGAACCAGCAGGTCAGTAGGCTCTTCGACGCCTCCGCGTTTGATCGTAAGACTCCTAAGTTGCTCGGCCAAACGGTCCCAGCCATAGAACTGACGGAAGTCGACGTCGATGATTTCGAGTGCACTCAAATTCTTGAAGATAAACAGTGGCACGGCGGTGTCGAAGGGGAACTCCTCGTAGCCAGCGATGAGACGAGCCTTGTGGTCGGGAGCTAGTCGGAGGCATGGTATCTTGGTGAAAGCAGAGTACAGGTACTTCAAATCCTCTTTGATAGCTGCCTTTTGCTTTTCAGTCTTCGCTGCCGAGTTAGACGAGAGACCAAGGTTGGCCCACAGCGAGGACATCCCGGACATGACGCTTCGCATGCTGTTAACGGAGTGGGCGGAGTCCCGGTCAGACATGCCACTTTTCTTCCTCTGGGCTTGGCTCAGGAATGACACGTAGTTTGTAGGAGAAGCATCCGAGTGTATATTCTCGAGCCGTACATTCATGGGTCCAACAGGAATACCCATCTCTTCGAACCGCGACAGCAGGTAGAATAGATGGTGTGGGGTTAGCGTCAACTTTGCGGCCTTGACTTGATGCGAGGAGAAGCTGAGGTATGGTAACGACAAGGCAGCGGCGAAGGTAGAGGATGAGGAGGAGTTCGTCGTTGGGGAGGTCGGGCCAGCTGCTGAGCTGCTCCCGGAGACATTTTTGGGAGATGTTCGCTTCAGTTGCAATGCATTCGCTAGTGCTTTCTCGTGAGTGCGAACAAAGCAGGCAAGGTTCTGCGCAGGAAAAGAGTGTTAGCCGTCTGGAGAAGCTCTAAGGGTGCTGGATCTCCACGGCTTACTTTTATGAACGTGTTTCCATCTTCAGTGTCCATGTCGCTGGCTCGAAAGGCGCTGCATACATCTACTGCGTCGCCAGGCGAGTCGTCGAAGAATTATACACAGGCTATGTACGGGAGGATATTCGGCAGCTTAGGCAACAGGTCGGTAGGGCGGTCGGAGGAGGGTGAAGGAGGAGCTCGAGAGGCGCGAGGCTTCTGAGACACGTCCGCCTGGTTGCAAACACGGGGGTCAGTCGGCAGGATCATTTTGAACGCGCATGCACGCGAGGTAAAACGGAAAGCAAATGAAATTACAGTGCAGTCGAGGCTCGGGCATGCAGCAGCGGGTTGCTGGATCAGGAGATCGCCGTGTGGATGTTATGCTGGAGAGGGAGCAGGTACGTACAGCGAGTGTTACTCGAGAAGGCGCCGAGTATCGCAGACGACAAGTCGGGCGGGCTATGGTTGATATGGAGGGCGAGGTGCGGCGGTCAGGCAGTGAGCCGGTGAGGTTCTGCTCTCGGGAGGGAGCCAATGAATGGTGCAGAGGTGCGCAGCTGCAGGCGCCTCAGCACGCAAGCCTGCAGGTTGAGTGCGGCGAGAAGCGTCGATGGGCGGACAGCACGGAAAACGGCGTGTCGAAGGAGTGGCCAGCACAAAAGGCTCGGGTGCGATGGAGATCCGTTTGATGAGCAGAGCAGCGAGGAGGCTCGCAGGCCTTGTGGGGGAGAGGTGTTGCGCGTGTGGGCGGGAGGCGTAGGGATATGTTTTCTCTGGTTCGCCCAAAGAGGAATTCCTAATCTCTTCTCACGAGCGGCGCTGGAGGGGATTTGACCAGGGTACGTGCACGGAGCGTGAAGCTTTGAAGACGCATGAAGAGCACGGGAGTAGACCGTCTAAATGGTACGACGCCAGCAGATTGCGCATTCAGGGTCAGGCCGAGCAGAGGGCCGCGGCGGACGACGAGCTTGGCCCCCGTTGATAGTTGGGAGCGAGTCGCAGATCTGTCCGCCCGCCCATTGGCGCTAGCCACGCGCACGCCGTCTGCACACCACAAACCAAGCCAAGCCCTCATCCTCCAAGGGTCCTTCCTGCGACGCCCGCTGCAGCTCGCCGGCACATCGCCATGACGGCCAGCTACGTATCTCCACGCCCATCGCCATCTCCCACGCCGCCCTTCTCCTCCTCCCGGCCTCCAGCCTCCACCAGCTCCCGTTCCGGCTTCCGGCACCTGCTCTGCTCTGGCGTGCGGTCGGGCCAGATGACTGCGATGCTCTCGACGCCCGTGCAGCAAGCGAGACACTCCACACCGCGGCACTAGGCCGGCCAGGGCTCTTTGCTCGACAGCAACCTTCCTTCTAGCTTATCGCCGCGCATGCGGGGTCCTCCTTAGCAGCTCCTGAGACAGCACTGCATCTGATCGCTCGTGTCGCACGACGTGCGCCCACCCAGCCAGTCACACGCCCGCAGCGATGGCCGTCTTCGATGCTTCGCAGAGCGCAGGCCCGTGCTGACGGCCTGCGCTGCTTGGACCCTGAGGCGCGCTTACCGTCGCCCGCCATCCATCCATCAGCGAGCAACTGCGAGGTGGTCATGCGTTCTGCCCATCCCCCATCCCGGCCGACTGCCTCAAAGCAGCGTCCGCATCTCACGGATCTCGCCCTCTCTGTCGCACACGATCTGGTGCCGCGACAGCGTGCGGCTGCCGCGCCATCGCGGCGTGCTCATAGTGGGCTGATTTGCAAGTCTAAGGGAAACAAAACCCCACACAGCCGAGGCGCTGCTCGCGTCAAAATCCGCCGGATTTGCTGCCGACCATGTTGGAACGCGCTGCTGCTACGCGCAATGACAGATGATCGCACGCGCCGCGCGATGCGTGCGCCTACACAGCAATCTGCTCCAGGGCGTTTGGAGGCCGCTGACCAACCAGGTGCGCTCCTTGCATCGGATGGCGACCACCCTGCTCGCTACTGCTCCCGTGGCACCAGCTTCCGACCAGTGGCAGCGATCTTCAACTGTTCTGACAGCAGGGTGTGCCGCTTGGCTCTACCTTTTCGCATATCAGATCCACCCCACTTGCCCAGATAGGAGAGGCCTCCGAAGCACGACAAGGAACGCATGCACCAGCGGGATGCCTTGCTTGCTCGCTAAGGCGGTGAGCAGCGTGCACGGAGCGAGATCGCGAACTTCTGCTGCCAGGCGCCGTCGAAGCCCTTCGAAGAACTCATCATTGTGCCCTCGTCTCCAGAGCCCGGGACTGCGGCTCGCGCATGGAGACCCGGTGGACTCTGTCGACGCTCCCTGCCAAATCAATGGGTCAGGATGAACGGACGACACGCCCTTTTCTCGGCCAGTGGAGAAAACATTTGTCGTCGTGGACTGCTGAGCCTGAATTCTGGCGGCAGCCAACCAAGGACATCCTGGGCTCTCGCGAGACAACACGGCTCTCTTCTGATCGGCTGTTTAAGCTCGATCAGGAGCTCGCTGGCGGCCCAGGCTTCATGACTCGAGCGCCGCTGGGATCAGACGCGGGTCGACAAAGCCTCGCGCACGACGTTTGACGCGCGAACGCCACCACCAGCGACATTCCGGCTGCTCGTGGCGCTCGGTGTCTAAAAAAGCTCTGCAGTTCATCTCTAGCATCGTGGATTTCTAGAATACGATCATCGACGCCGGCGACGCCCACTGCGAGTCCGACTCGTGCACGGGCAGGCAGCAGACGCCAACCACCAGCTATACAGCTGGCACTCACTCGGGCCGACAGCTGCACTTCGACGAACTGGGTCGCGCATCATGGCAACAAAACGGAGTAACGTTACCCCTCGAAACGACGAGCGAGGCGCGCTCGTCGTGTTAGCTGCGCAGAATCCGTGAAAGCGTGCGAGATGGCGGACGATCCGTTTCCCGTGGCGGTGTGTTATTTCCAGCAAGCTTGGCCAATGTAAAGAATGAGGCGCACTCCTGTGGTTGGAGGCGCGACTACCCACATCATCCCCCGAGGGAAGTCGGCTCTACCCGAAAAGATCTCCACACTCTTCTTTTTTTGAGGCTGGCTGGTCACAAGGCGGCAGGGCTAGCGCACCATCGGGGCCAAATGACGTCGACTACCCCTCCATTATCGCGAGACTTGGAAGACGGTGCATCCAACACCAACCCTCTCCAGCCATCACTGTGCATAACTGCCCCGCACTCGCAGACGCGTTACGCGACTCGAACTTCAGCCCAGCAGCGCCTTGTGAGGCGAAGCATATTATCCACTTTGCCGCCGGATATAGGAAGCGCAAGTTGGCAGCTTCCCACACCGACATGTTCCAGCGAGGCAAATGCGCTCAAGGTACAAGCGGTGAAGTGCCCATGCCGACGAGAGTGGGGTGCGCACCACTTACCAGTACCACAACAACTTCGGATTGTCGGATTTTCAGGGACCAAACATCGAGGCATTGTCCGGCTCCTGCGGCGGCAGTGGCAGAAAGAGTGACCTGCAGCGGTTGGTTGGGCGTTAATACTCCGGCCACCATTGGATACCACGATGGTTGACGTCACGCTTGGCGAAAACCTCTTCATCACACCCAAGCATCTCAGCAGATCATTCGTGTTGGGCCCCAAACATTCGTCCACGCTTTCTCCGCGTCGTCATCCGATGGAACTCATCAACGTGCCCCAGAACTAAGTATGAGTCAAAAAAGGCCACAGAAAATGACGTCCGTGAGGACAATCCCCGTCCCCAAAATTCTGAAACTGGAAATAAGTAAACCAATGAACGCGTGTGGCAAGGCAAAACTCAGACACCACGGAGAGGTTGCACACCGCGACCGTTATACCGCACGGATTTGGAAATGTTCGTCCGAATGCCCTAAAACCCCAGGAACCGTTGCGATCCAGGCCCAGTTTCACAAAGGTAGGGAAGCTACGTGAGCCCAAGCATTTCATTGGTCAATCGGATTTTTTCATTCGTCTCCGCTTATTTGTTCGGATCAAGGCCGTGTCGTCGTCCACTAATTCAGTAAACATAGAATCGATCTCCGCCATTCCTCAACGTTCTACGATTGAGCATGCGATAGTAGAAACGAAGGGCCAACCCCCCGGTTGCAACGAAAAACAATAAACCCGCATTCACGAAGTGCCCAGTTGGATAACCTTTAGCCTTTTCGTCGGCTTTGTAGATCCAGACCCCTGCAATCTGGCCTGGTGCTCCGAAAGACACATTCAGTGCAATGGCAAGCCCGGTGGCTGCAGTATTGAACATGTTCGACGAGAGCCAGCCCAGGAGCGGCGGAATGCATGAAAAAGCGCCGGAGCAGGCAACGAGTAAGCAGCCGTAGCGTTCCTAGCGTTGTTAGCGATCGGTTTGTATCGAGGTATGTACATGAGATTAAGCACAGCCATACCAGGTAAGCATGCGGGGGGAGGATCGCCGAAGCTAGAAAGCCTGCTGCCCCGATAGTCGCAAGGCAAGCTGAATGGAGGGCGCGCCTGCGAATAAGGTTAGTAATGTAATTTCTTTCCTCCGCTATGTTCTGACCGAACCAACTTACGCATTGAAATGGTCCGAGGACCAAGCTACGACTACCGTAACCACGTACGCTACCGCATAGGGCGGCACGGTCATGAGCTGGGCTTTCAGGCCCTTGTAGTTCAGGCCGGCCGTGATACTCGGTGTAAATAGGCTCAGGGAGCTGAATGGCGCAGAGATGCCGAAGTATATGGCATAGTGCACGTACAGGCGCCAATCTGTAAGTGTTTCCTTCGCCTCTGTCCAGGTCAAGCTCTTCGCGTAGCCCTTGGATCCGTCGAGGCGCAGTCGATCGGTCGCCAGGGTCTTTTCTTCGCTGGACAGCCAGGATGCAGTTTCCGGGTAGTCGGGCAGTGCAAACCAGATGAGGACTGCTGCGGCGCAGGATGGGATACCCTCAAGGATGAACAGCCACCGCCATGCAGCCAGACCAGATGCACCGTTCATATGGCCGACGCCGTATGCAATGGCGCCACCAAACGCACCAGCTAGAGTCGAGGAAGCAAGCATGACTCCTACGCGGAGGCTGCGTTCTTCACTACGATACCAGAAAGCTGTGGTAATCAGTCTCCCTGCGTAGCGATTGTACGTTCAGTGGCAAGATATTCTTACTGAAATAGTAAATGAGACCAGGAAACAGGCCTATGGCGAGCGTAAGCAAGGTCAAGTTCTGCGCGAGGTTGCAAGTCTCTAGCCCTACCCGCTTCAAATATCCCCTAACATTCGGATCAGCTTTCATATCTCGGCAACTGCAATCTAGTCTTTACTCACCAGTAAGAACCGGACGGCAGCGACCGTGGCAAAGTTGTGAGATCCTCCTAGACCGATGGTGATGGAGCCCCAGGAAAACATGAGAAAGCTTATCCACCTCGAGGGCTTCACTTTCTTCAATAGAATGTTCGCCGGGACCTCGAAAACGCTGCTCAACCACGTCAATCCCCGATTGCCACTCGGAAGGGCAAGGAAGTTCCACTTACGTGTACGATATCAGAAACACCATCAGAGCAATCGTGTACTGGTAATTCGTCATGTTGGTCTCAGTCAAGAGGTCGTTCCCGTCGTCTGCATTCAACACCTTGGCATTTCCGATGTTCGACCTACGCCAACATTAGAGTGGTCTATGCCGCAGATGGCCGTTCAGACCTGTCGAGATAACACAGCAAATAGCAGAGACTCGTGAGCGGCATGATGCGCACGTCCTGCCGCAAAAGCAAAGCTTTGTCGGCTTCCGAGTTGTGCTGGTTGTAGTCGGCATGGACCGCCTCATTCTTCACGCCATCAGCGTCGTTCTTGCGGTCAAGATGGTTAGCTAGAGGATACGCACCTGGATGTTCTTTCCGGACTCGATGTCGTCAACCAACTCGGGATTCCCTGTCTTCTGGTCTTCTTGGATGACCGGATTGCTGCTGAGCGGCGCCGCCTTCTCCATCTTTGCTCTGCACCCGAAGGATTGACGAGGGCTGGGTGCTTGTATGTCGCAATTGTGGATATAGGCGATCGTGGCAAGTGGAGGGCACAAGGGAGACTTGAGGAGTTAAGGTTGATTTCCTTCCGCCTCAGCTGAAGGGCGAGACATCATTTCCCCGCTCAGTGGGTTGCATTCCAGAACTTCATGCAACAGCAAGCCCGCGTTCTTCCCAACCGACGGCAATGCAGTAAACGGTCATTCGCTCGCTAAGCCAAGGTAGTACGTAGAGGACCCGCTTCTTCCCCTCCTCTTATCACCATCAATTGCCGAACGTGGGGAAGTAAACTATGGGGAAGACCATACTTCTTCCACAATCGCGACAGCGTGACACCGACTCTTGTTCACTCCAACAGCGTCTATCAACGTAATCCTGTCCTGGACTTCCGTACCGAAGTACCCTCGCCACGAGACACTCTGTACCCCGTTGCATGACTGTCATGTCGTGCGCCCTGACACCAGACAGTGGACTGCGAACATCCCGACCCTTACCATCGGCCACTCACGTCCAAGTCGGACAGACTATCGAGCACGCGTACTACAGACGCGATTCTTCGAACTGCCGACACCGCCAGATCTTCAGCTTTGCATTGATCGGAGGCGTCTCCCTTCGCTTGGATTCGTCCCTTGCTTTGGTGTGCGCAACCGCACTTGAGCCTCATGTTTGCTTCTTATTGGGTCTTCTGTAGGCGTGGCTGAGATGCATCAGCGCCATCGGGTGCCACAAGCTCAGAGAAAATTCTCTATCATAAAACGCTTTACTTCGACAGCCCTCGAACAAGTCAAACACGGGTCCGGAGGCCATTCGTTCGATCTGTTTCAGCCCGTGTTCACCTTCCTTCTTCCACGTTCCGAGTTTTACCATTCGGGTATTTTGACCAAGGAGAGGTGCAAGTTTGCAAGGCCCACTGCATCAAAAAGATCCAACGTTGTGCACGCACGCAGTGGATCAGACATGGTGGGGCAGCATGCCAAGGTGCCAAGGTGCCTTGCTTGCGGTGATACACCTCTCACCGAGCAAGTGGCGATGTTGAGCTTCTCGAGACGTGCTTCTTGACCGGTGCGAAGCATCAGCACGGGGATTCATGATGTGCAGTAAGCGATGTAGGCCCTCCGATGTAGATCCAGGCGTAGCTGGCGGATGGGCTTGACCGCTGGTTGCCTTTTTTTTTTTTTTTTTCGGGTGGTGCTGATCTGAGTACTTGCGTCTTGGAAAAGGGAGGAGGCGAGGGAGAGAGGGATTGGAGGGGAGGGAGGAGAAAAGCAGGTTGTTGGCTGCTTTGGAACCGGGATTTTCCATCCCACGCGCCTGTTTCTTTCCCGGCGCGCTGGTGGCAGTCCCTCGTCGATCCCTAGACCCTTGTTCTGGAACCCTGACGGTTGTCGTCTGATTAACATTAGGGTACTGAGGAGAGAATTCTTCAGACTTTGGACTGAGCTCTGTAGTTGTTGGGAGCAAAAGGCTTCAGAGTTGCACCCGCCGCCCAAGTTAACATGTAGGTGGCGTCAAGCGAGAGGATATGATGTTGAAGGAACTCGTTGTTCTGACGTAGATATAGACGTGACTTCATCATCGACCATGTGCTGTACATAGGAGCCCACAGAATATCCTTCCCCCACATGTCAACCTAGTTTCTGCCGTTCATGCAAGCCGTACGCGGCGCCTTTCCCAAAAGGCGACATCATCCCGTGCGGGAGCTCCTCGGTAAACCCACAATTCATGGAGGCTCCGCGTCAGGTGCTCGAGGTGAAGCATCCAAACCTGGGACATGCAAGCGGCGTCCCCCGCATCCGTGCTCGTTGCCAATTCGTCGTTTCTATTCTCCCCCCGCCGCCATCTCCAACCTTAGGCTGCAGAGCGCAGAATTCATCAGTATTTACCCCAAGCATGCTCCAGGACAGACCATATCGTACCTCCGGTGTTCTTTTATCCGTAAAAGTTCACAAATCATGACTATGCCATTAAAGAAGCGATATTGGAGGTGTATATACCGGCGGCCAACCGTACATAATAAGAAACATACGGCCTCTCCTCGGTGGAGCTTCCGGATGACTCGCCCACCACTCTCTCGTGATGCCGTATAGAGCACGGTAATTGTGCCGGAAAAGGCGAGCAGTAGGGAAAGGGGTTACCACGAATCGAGCTTGGTGGACTTCCAGGCGTTGGAATAAGAAGCGATCACAATCCCCGCAGGGTGCCTGACCGATGAAAAACGCCACGGGCCCGAAGCCATTAACTGCAGGAGACTTTGTGTTAACTTGCTGTTTTGGCAAACCTTGAAACAGACTTGCCTCCCGGTGCCTTGAGCTAGATAATGCACGAGATGCGTCAATTATCGTGGCCTTCCGCAGCCTTCTGGACCCCCTCTTCAAGCGACACGACCATGACAGCGAAGGCGGCACTGTTCTTGCTTCTACTGACTACGCTGCCCCAGGTCCAGTCGCTGCCGCAAATACTTTCAGATGCTCGAGATCGATGCGTCGAGCTAAAGGCCAGCCACCTGCAGGATAATGACGTCGTCGTCACCAATGTCTCGTACATCGAGGCGAGCGTGCTGAACGAGACCGGGACGACCAATGCGTTTTCGTTCTGTCGGCTTGCCTCCCGGCTGGCGTACGGCAGCAACGACACGCTCAACTTCGAGGTCTGGCTGCCCGATGATACGGAATACAATGGAAGATACCTGACTGTCGGTACGCTGATGCATATATCTCTTGAATGGTGGCGAAGGGATGGCTGATTGTTGTCTTCTGCAGGAAACGGCGGCATGGCCGGCAACATCGATACATCGAACATGCTGGAATACCTGAACGAAGGCTTCGCGGTTGCAAGCGGAGACGCTGGTCACCTGGCCGCGGAGAACAACGATGGTGATGGTGCACCCAACACCTACTTGCCGTATCTCCACGATCGGGATCAGGTCTTGGCTTGGATACACAGCTCCATCGCACTCTTCACACCGCCGGCGAGAGAGTTCGTAAAAGTGTACTATGCACGAGAAGCCGAGTACAGTTACTACTATGGTTGTTCCACGGGAGGAGCCCAAGGTTTTGCCTTGTCCCAATTGCACCCGGAGCTCTTCGATGGCATTTACGCTGGCTGCCCCGGCTTCTGGTACTCGCATCTGGCGTTATCATTCTTATGGAACGGACAACGGACTGAGGTTGGCAGGCCACCAGATACCGGGAAAAGGCAAAGTGGTGGCTGACTGGCACAGGGAGATGCGTACCTGAGCCAAGCGCTGCTGGATACAATCACAACGGCTGTACTTGACCAGTGCGACGAGATCGGCGGCCTAAACGACCAACTTTTGGAGAATCCGTTGGCGTGCAACTTCAGCATCGAGTCACTGGCCTGCAATGCGTCTGTAACCAACAGCAGCACGTGCCTAAATGCAGCACAGTTGGAAGCCGCCAAAGCCATCTATGCCGGACCCAAGGACGTCCGAGATGGCTCGGCAGTTTATCCGGGCTTTTCCGTGGGATCAGAGGTCGAATGGACGGTGGGCCAGGAGGGCTTGCTGGCAGAGGCATTCTCCATTCCAATTCTCCAGAATCTCGTATACGATGACTTAACCTACGACTCAGATGCGTTCAACTGGGGCTCCGACATAGACGACGTGGACAACAACGCGGGGGTGCTGATTGATGAAACCAGCACGAACTTGACCGCATTCCGCAACGCTGGCGGTAAGATGCTGGTTTCCCAAGGTACGTAAACTCTCGTCCGGGGAGTGAAACTTGTGCTGAGTAGGGATTTAAGGTTGGGCGGATCCGTACAATGCGCCCACGCTGCCCATAGAGTACCTGGAGCAACTTCAAGCTTTCTTTGGGGGAGACGTGTCGGATTTCTTCAGCGTTTTCATGGTTCCAGGTAAGTGACGGCCTCGAAGAAGCAGTGAGAGTGTGAGACTGAGTTTGTAGGGGGAGGTCACTGCGGCGCAGCCGCAAGTTACCCGTCTGTGCCTGTAAAGCACCGCGTCATTGCGGCACTGCAGGACTGGGTGGAGCGGGGGATCAAGCCGGAGTATGTTGTCAGTGACACGCCATCGGATGGCGGCAATAGGACGCGGAAGCTCTGTCCGTGGCCGAAGATTGCGGAGTACGTTTCGGGTAATGTGAATTCCACGGCGTCTTACATATGCACGTAAGCTCTGTTGCCATATAGGTCAAATAAAAGAAATGTCTAGCGGTGGAACCTGATGGAGATGTTTTAAAGTGGCACGTGACGCCAAGCTTTTGGGATCCGAAGAACCTCGCGCAGAGCTTCAACACCCAGACTAGCCATCAATCAACGTACCGCCAATCCAGCTGTCGTCGCCATGAACTCCTTCCGCGTTGCCAGAACGGCCCTCCGTGCCGCCCGCCCGGCTGCTTTCCGCGCACCCATCGCCCAGCGCCGCGGCTACGCTGAGGCTGCCACCGACAAGCTCAAGTTGACCCTGGCCCTGCCTCACCAGGTACGTCGACGCCCATTGCGACCATCGGCCTCCATGCTTCGCCTTGGCCCCGTGTTTTAAACACTGACATGTTGCGCGCCAGACCATCTTCAAGTCCTCCGATGTGTACGTACACCTCCGTCCGCCCGCCTTCAACCCTTCAATCCCACCGCCTTAGCCATTGAGTGGTCGCCTGCCGTCTGTTGCCGACACAGAAAGTACTGATACTCGGGGGAAACAGCGTCCAGGTCAACCTGTCGGCCGAATCCGGAGATATGGGTGTTCTCGCCAACCACGTTCCTAGCATTGAGCAGCTCAAGCCCGGTCTTGTCGAGGTCGTCGAGGAGCAGGGCAGCAAGCAGTGGTTCGTGTCTGGTGGTTTCGCCGTCGTCCAGCCCAACAGCTCCCTCTCCGTCAACGCCGTCGAGGCCTACCCCCTGGAAGACTTCAGCGCCGAGAACGTCCGCAACCAGATCGCCGAGGCCCAGAAGGTCGCCAGTGGCAGCGGATCCGAGGTTGACATTGCTGAGGCCAACATCGAGTTGGAGGTAAGCCTGCCTGCGGAGAAGGACAACAAAAGAAGCCGAGCTGACACATTGCGCAGGTTCTCGAGAGCCTTCAGGCTGCGCTGAAATAAATGTTTACATAGATACCGCCGACATGAGCAGCAGCTGTGTATAGTAAGCGCGGAACCGCAATTACGCTTTCCTAAAAAGCAGCATTTGAGAAACCACTTCATTGCGCTTGATCGTGTCGACATTGCTCCTTCCTATTGCCACTGATCTCTTGGACCGACAAAACAGCAGGTCGGACATGTCTCACGAATCCACCACCCGTTCTTTCACCTATTCTTCCTTTCATAACACAACGCAGCAATCGCGCCTGGTCGAAGCACAGCCTTGGACGAACGCACCAATTACCTGTTTACGCTCCTTCCTGAGATATGCTGCACAACGATCCACCCAGATCCTACGAAGCCCAATCTCTCGATGGACAAGGCGACGACATAAAGGGGAAAGAGCCGGCATGGAAAGGCACGGTCGCCTCGCGGATCCGGTCAATCAACGAACGCGATAATGTTGCAAAGAGAAGCCAGACGCCGACGCGTTCCGTGCCTGATTTGCGAAATGAAGCCACGAGACGGCATCCTCACAAGTCCAACGTGAATCAGGGTCTTGGGAGTGATGAGCGTACGAATCCTTTCGTCCGGCGGAGCCCGCCGAGAACGCCAAAGCCGAGCGTGCCAGAGCGGGTTTCCCGTTCCGAAGTGCCAGTTCAATCACCAGTCCCAAGTGTGCTTGTCCAACGCCCTAGTTTTGTTGGACACCAAACAAGTCAGTCCACGCATCCGTCTGCAGGAAAAAATGTCGGCGGCGGCGAAACGAGCCCAGCATTGAAAGTTGGCAGCAGTGCTGTTCGAAGTCTTAGCCCTGCACTTGCTACTATGAGACGTTTCGAGGAGCTTGAGTCAAAGAATAAGGCAGAAAAGAGTGGCAACGGGGCGACGGAGGGCCAGAAGCATCCGCGGGCTGTCACGCCCTCTGACGCCGCACACTCTATTCCTGAATCGGCTCCAGATGCAAGACATGGTCTCAAGATGCCAACAGCTTCTTCGCCCATGTCTGTTCGCACAACAAGCCCGTCGGTTGGCCTTGGGCCTCGCGACACCACTTTCGGGCGAGCAGGAAGGGTTCGCACTGAGTCACCAGACGAAAGAGGCCAAGCTAAATGTGATAGGGCTCCCAGCGGTCCCGCTCGTCTGACGGGCATTGAATCCGCGATTGAAGGCATCGAGGCGACGTCAATCGGCATTGAAGCGACGGCACGCGAGATCCGAGCTGCAGCTTATCGAATTGGCCTATTTTCGTCGCCGGCCACGAGGAGCAGTATCGAAGCGGCATCAGCCGACTCCAGTGCGGCTCAGCCATCGCCTGCTCACTCGTCTTCGTCTGCAACGGCCCGCATGCGGAAAGACACTTCATCCGACGGAGCAAGCCCCGCGTCAGAACTGATTGATTCTGAGTGTGACGCCGTTATCGACAATGTGATGGAGCAGCTCCAGACGTGCCAGCGAAGGCTTCAAGAGTCCGGAGGTTGTCACGACAGTCTGGGCCCAGGGGCTTAAGGAGCGCGTCACTCTTTGATGAATACAGGCACTCTGGTTCAATCCCTGTTGCGCTTTGTGCTTCACCAAACTCTATCACTGTACAGAGAAGACGCACACGGTCGATTCCGGACGACGCTGGGCAGAAGCAGGCTGAGGGGGAAAGGCTTAAAAAGATGGCCGAGGAGCTGTACAGAGCGGATGAGATGGTGGCGGTTGAGATGGATCCACTTTCGTCGACAGAGCTGCGAAGATTGTTGTCCATACCAGTTGTTATCTCGCCGGTGGAGCTTCCTGGTGAGCCCAAATGGCCTATATCTGGTGCGAGGCCGCAGCTGAGCTCTCGATATTTCAACGGCGGGACAGAAAGAAAACACAGTCCTACACCTCCACCCTCGCCGCCAATACCACGTGAGGACAGGCCTGGGATACCAACACGAAGGCGCCCTAATACTGCATTGCCTGTCTCTGCCACGTCACCCAGCCCGCATGCCAGTCGATACGCAAGCCCACACTCGAGCGGACGATCCACTCCAAGCTCACCAAAAAGGCACTCTGCAACCCGTCGCCATCATTCGCGGCAGCCTTCATCGTATCTCTCGGCTAAAGATCGTAGAACTCCGGTCCATCTGTTGCTCACGCCTTCGCCGCACATACTACATCCCACTCCTACCGTGTACTTCCCCTACCAGCACCTCGGAACATCAGCTGGAGAGTCGAAGCGCATCGACTCGCCCATCCCTCCGGAACTTGAGCAAGGAGACTATTGCCCCATGTTCTCAACCGGCTGCGAGGATCCGAGAGGGCCTATCGTCCAAGCTCCAGACACACCCCCGCCCCCACCGCTTCTGTTCTCGATGATGCCAATCATGGAGTTGGAATTGGTGTCTGGAAGCTTCTTCCCCATGATGCTATCGCCTCTCGATGACCCAATCAACAACACCACTAGAACACCTGAGGAACAGCCTAGCCAATACTATGGCTTCGCGGCATTATCACCCGCAATCCTAGTCCCCAGGAGTAGTGATCCTGGCCAAGATCAGTCAACAGCTAGCAAGCTTCCTAGCGAAGAGCGTACGATTCCGTCAAATATGTCAAGCAAGCCGCCCTCTCCTTCGCCCGCGTCCTCACGTTCCAAGCTTCCCTCCAAAGTCACGACGCCTTCACCACCATCCCAGCCACCTCCGTCATGCTCAGCAACGCAAAGACCGCCATCCCCAATCCTATTCTTCCCTTCGCGCGAAGCTTCACCCTCCCCACCGCCGTCCAACTTCCTCGCCCTCCTCGGCCATCAGAACCACCAGGATGCGTCGCCAGGCCTGCACCCGCGACCGCGCTTCCCTGTTCTTACCTCGTATAACCGCTCGCCCCTCCTCCCACAGCTCCCCCAAACGCCCTCACCCGCCACCTCACCCTTCGCAACGGCCGCCTCCACCGCGCAGGACCTTCCTTCCCCACTGCCGCACCCCACACCTCTCTTCCTGTCCTTGACCCCAGAACCGCCGCCGCATTCACCACCCACCGCCATCACCACCCCTCAGCCCTTCTTTTCCACGTCCCCGTCCTTCTCCTCCTCGCCATCGGGCGAAGCCACCACCACAACCACATCCCGGCATCCGCCCCTTTACCCCTTCGCATCCAGCATCTCGTTGCCCGCACCCTCGTGGCTCCTCTCTTCCGCCTTTCCCGCCTACGCTGCCGCTCAGCAACGACACCATGAAGAAGAACAAGAAGAAGAAGAAGAGAAGGAGGAGGAGGAGGAGCACCACCAACGCTACCCAACCCTCAACGTCCTCGACCGCGTGCGCCGCCTCGAAGACGCGCAAGATGAAAAGATGCGCGTCATGCGCGCGACAGGCATGCATGAGGATGTGGTGCGGCGGTTCAGCCTTGGCGGCGGCGGTGGTGGTCCAGATGACGACGATGAAGAGGAGGAGGCGTTTGGGTTCTTGAGGCGAAGCTGGAGCCTTGGGGGGCCGAGGGAGCAGATTGGGGCGTTGGGGAGGCCGTGGTGGTGATTTTTTCCATGCTTTGCTTTTCCTGCTTGCGGCGGTTTTGTTGTTTTGAGCCTTCTTTTCGCGCAGCGTAAAGGAGGTGGGGAAAGTGGGAAGGGGCCGGAGATGGTGGTTGTGATTGTTAAAAAAAAAAATTTTTTGCGTGCTTGCCGTTACCATGCGTTCTTGTTTGGTTTCTCCCCGAGTTTTGTCCTTATGTTTTTTTTGCTGTGATGGAAAAAGTTTGTCAGAGCCATCGTGCACTACTGAGCTGTTTCTTATTGATTCTTCTTTCGAGTGAATAGCAGAGCGTGATTTTCGGTTCACCCTGCTTTCTTTGCTATTCGGTTCCAAGCGTTTAGCCTCCCCACAAAAACTTTTTGTCGTAACTGTTGCTTTCCTATTTCTCTCTTGCCTGTGCTTACTTGAACCGTAGCAGTCTCCGTTTAACGAATCGATGTTCAGAGGGAGATGCACTTGATTGATGTCACAACCTGTATCACTCGATCGATGAAAAGAATGGACTCTTTTTTCAATTCTTCTCACAAGCTATACAACCAAATCCAAGTAAACAATCAACCACAAACAAAATGAATATGCCATGAGCAAGCCATAGGAGTAATCAAGAAATAAGGAGAGAGTGAGAGAGGAGCGTAGGAGAGGGGAGAAATGCAAGCAAAGCTAACGCCATGTCGCCCTATGTAGGTAGATCGGTCGGTCGTAAAGACGGGGGCAAGTCGAGTGTGGGTGAAAGCAATATGAAAGAGAACCCAAAACTGCCCCGTTACCACCCCTTTATCAACAATTCACCCTGGGGGTATCATTGACAACGAAAGCCCAGCCACGTTGCCCCGTCGTTTGTTATCTTACCCAAATTCCGTCAGTCAATCAGTTCCCCGTCCACCCAGCCCTTCAGCCAGTCTCCCCATTTTCCCATGGGAAGGAAAAAAACAAGGAAAAACAAAGGAGCACGTATTGTAACGTATCTTCGCGAGAGAGCGATTCATGCTTTCAGTCCGATCATCCAGGGCGTTTTCTGAGAGAGCCAACCGATTTTAAGCCGGACAATTGTTTCGTCACCTTACCTTCTCCGTGTGAACGCCATCGACACCAACGACCTACGACTTAATCAGAGCCACCAAACCATCCACCCAGCAACCCACTGCTCCCCTGAGACTTCCACTGCCAAACCGCCACTACCACCGCGCCCAACACGCCCACGCCGCCCAGCACCTGCACGACCAACAGCCCGCCACGCATGACATCGTCGCCCCATTCGCACAAGCCCAACGGATCCCTTGGATCCACCACCCTGCGCCACTTCTCGCCTTTGGCTGACGACCAGCGGGGGTAAGACTCGCCTCCACGCTTCAGGTCCGCCTGGCGCGTCAGCGACCAGAGGGTAGGATCGTGCTGGGCCTGGGCAGGCAGAGACTGCGGAAGACCGTCGGCCGAGACGATGCGGCCATCCAGGACCTCGCGGCCGACTTGTTCGAGCAGCCAGTGCGTGCGCTTCTCGCGCTCCAGCTCCTCGAAGCGACGGCGCTCGTTCTGGAGGCTGCGCTGCATGTCGGCGGCCCACTTTGCGAGGCGTACCTGGGCGAGGCGTTCCTCGTGGAATCTCTGCTCGTTGAAGCGCGTGAGAGGGTAGTTGTTGGTGTTGCTAGCAACGGAAGGGCTGTTTGGGGAAGCGGGTGATATGTGGGAGTAGGATGCGATTGGAGAGAAGGGTGTGTTGGCCGTGCTACCGGTGCCAGGGCGGGGGATGAGAACCTGGCTTGGCGAAGGAGAGGACAAGATCGAGGATGCAGCAGAGCCTTGGTAGAAGGTTGCTCCTCCTCTGCAATTCGCCGAGTTGGTGAAGCCAGTAGGTGCGATGCCCGTGTTCAGTCCGAATCCATGCATGGTCAAGCTTTCACCTTGGACACGCTCGTTACGCCAGCGCAGAAACTTCTTGACGGCGGTGTGGCGCAACCAGGCTATCGTGTCTTGATTGAAGACCTGATTGACGAGAGCAGCGAGCTCGGATGGAACAAGCGGTTGGACGTAGTCCGGAGACATCAGAAGCGAGGCGTCCATGATGTCGCTATATGATGCTGAGGCAGAGGTGATAGCAAAGGGGCCAGGAGTGAAGACGAGCTTCGGTGAGTCGAAGAATGGGTTGGAGTCTTGAGGAATGACGGGATCAAAGGAGGTCTGGGCAGCATTCAAAGCTTCTTCAATACTTTTGCCGAAGAGGAACGGGCGAATACCCTCAGCGTGAAGGCGTTGGAGTACAGTCGTTTTTAGGGATGAAATCTTGTCTTTATCGGGACCATCAGAGTGAGAAATGAGAGGAACAACGTTTGTCAGAGCGGAGAGACGGCGGATGTGCCCAATGCTTCTTGAGAGCTCAGCATCTATGGACGTTAGCGTGTGACACACATGTGGGCACCTTGTGGGTGGCTTGCCATCTGATGGCCTCAGCATATAGAAGACGACATCGACTTGGACGCCGCCGTTACCGCTGAGGATGCCGAGCAGGTCATTGTCGTTCATAGCGGCGACCGAGGTGTTGCGGTGGAGTAGGGACTCTATGTACTGAACAACCGGCTCCGTCTGCGAGGTGGGATCGAGGCCTGGCGTGTCCACGAAGCACAGATTCCGTTCAAGCACCGTATCGCCCGTGCTCTTTCGCCTACGGGGAGCGCGAATATCTTCCATGTCCGATCTGTCCGACCACCAGGATGGGTAGGCGCGAGTGCTTGCATATACCTCGGTGATGTTCGTTGTGCCCAGAGCAGGCTGCTTCTTACGGCCTGACCTGGCTTTTTGGAAGCTAGAGGGCTGCGGGATAGAAGGGCTGGCCGCGAGCGGATCAACATGCACGATATCTTCACAGAGCTGTACTATAGATCTGATGAGGGATGTCTTGCCCACGCCTGTGGCTTGGTTAGCTCCATTTCTCCGCTCGTGCCATGCAGGATACTCACCAGTCTCTCCAGCAATCAGCACCTTTAGCCTTCCCAGATTCTTACCCTTCTCTGTGAAAGGTCGCCTCTTGGGCATCTGTATACTGGGCATCACCAGCTGAGGCACCGTCTTATCGGCATCCACCTTATCCTCGAGTCCATCGTCTTCCTCATCGCTCGTCACGACAGCCTGACTCGCGGCCTCGTCTGCCTGGCTTTCCTCGTCTGATAGCCGGAAGCTCTTCAGACTCACACTCTTGGGCGTGCTGGGCAAGTCGGATGCAGGACCAGAGCTGAGCTCGAACTGCACTGGAGTGAGCGGCGTCTGCGACGAGAGCGCGCCGGCCGACAAGTTACGAGCGGGCGCGAGGGGCCTCCCCATGCCGTTCATGACGTCCTGCAGCTCTTTCTGCACTTGCGCGACCTCTTTGGACCATCTCTTTGCTTCCTCGGCCCTACGGCGGGGCTTGGGCGAGCCGCTCTTGTCTCTAGCATCGCTGCTTCCTTTATCGCCGAAGGCCGCGCCGAGAGCGTCATCGAGGCTCTGCACGCCATAAGTGCTCTCTCTGCTCGCCTGCATCTCGTCCTCGCTGCACAGGAAGAAGCTCGTGGGGCCCGCTGGGGCTGGGGCTGGGGCTGGGGCTGGGGCGGCGCTGGACGGAGCGGGCGAGGCGTGATCTGCACCGTTGGTCGACTTGCGATAGGCTCGTGACGAGAGATGCGGAGGTGCGGCTGCGTCGCCGCCTGCTGGTGGCCTCATGGTGTCGTTTGCTCACTGGGGTCGCGTTGTGGTATCATGCGCGGCGGAGGCAGCGGTTTTGTTCAGCAGGCTGCAGAGGGTGGTCGGGCATTCATCGAGGGGGAGCACAATGCCCAGGGCCGAATCGAGGTGGATGACGATCGTTGCGGTACCCCGCCGAGCGCAGGGGCCAAGAGGGTGCTATAGCTGCGTGGCGGTGGACCGATAACGCGTGGGATCTCGCAATGCTGCAGGGAAAAGGAGATGGGGCGCGGCAGGCGGGTTTCAGAGTGCTTGCTGAGGAGAGGCGGTCGAGGTGGTGTCGAGGTAGTCTGATGTCGAGTGAGTAAAGTAAAGCGTGTCAGGTGCCGCGGCGCGCTAAGGGCTGATGCAATGCAATACATAGCACGGCACTGCCAGTTGTGAAACGGCCAGAGAGAAACTATTTTGCTATCCGCTGAGCAGCTATACATACACATTGCCCCCGAATCTAGCCTACATTGCCGCCCTCCCCAAGCCGCCACTCCCAATGAAAGCTGTACATCGCTCCCCGAATCTCTGTCGACGTCGCCAAGACCCCAGCCCAGCCAAGACCTGTGACGGTGCTGGATGAGACCGGACGCCTCCCTAGCCAAATCGCGGACTTCCCAAAGGGAAAGAAGGAAAGGAGAAGTGAAAAGCAAAATCGCTATGCTAGGTAATAAAAAGCAAGACTCGTGCGTGAAACCCATACTTTTCCGTTACCCGAATCAGAGCAGCTTTTGCGCGAAGAGCCCTAGAATACAAGAGAGAAGCCTGAGGCATAAATCGTGAGCACCGAGGATTCATCGACTCAAAAGGAAACTCATACACTTAAAAAAGAAACCAAGGAAACATGGCCATTCCTCTAAGCCGCCGCTGCGTTACCGCCACGGCGCGACGCCGACGCACCGCCCCTTCCACGGGGAGGGAAGCCTCCGCGACCGCCGTCCTTGCTGAAGCCACCACGACCCTGGCCCGGGCGGTTGTCAGAGCCGCCACGCCCACGGCTGATAGAACCTCCGCGGGACGGGTAGCGGTTGAACTGGCCACCGGGCTGGCGGCGCTCCTCGACGAAGATGCTGGCACCGCCAATTTGGTGAGGGTTGGCAGCGACGGCCGCTTGGAAGCCCTCCTGGCTGGCGAATTCAACGAAAGCGGCGTTCTGCATGCAACTGTTAGCGACTGTAGTTCTAGCGCACTTGGCAAATGGTTGTACATACCTTCGGCCTGCTAATGTCGAAGTAGGTGATCTTGTCGAACTTGGAAAGCGCCGCCTTCAGCGCGTCGGCGTCCATGTTCTCGTAGACGTTCTTGATGTAAGCACGGACCGAGGTAGGCTCGCTAGGCTGCGCCTGCACGCGAGACTGGCGCTTGGTGTGCTCGGCAGTTTGCCAGCCGTCCTGCTGCGTGTCCGCGGGAGATTCGGCGCGGGCGGCAGGGCTAGCAGCAGCCGGGGCAGCGGCCGCAGCAGCAGGCTTGGACTGGGGAGCGGCAGAAGTCTTGGCAGGCGAGGGAGTCTGTGCAGAGGCAGAGGCAGAGGAAGCGGCAGCGGGAACGGCAGGGGCAGCAGAGGCAGGGACAACCGCCTTGTGGGCAGATGCGGCCTTCATAGCCCAGCTCATCGGCTTGGAGGGAATGGCCGGGGTCGGAGCGGGAGCAGCCTTAGCTGACTCGGGAGCAGGAGTGGGAGCGGGATCCTCGGGCTTCTCAGTCTGCTGAACCGCCTCCTCTGCAACCTCGGTGGCAGCCTGCTCGGGAGTAGGAGCCTCGGCGGGGGCGCCGACAGCAGCAACCGGGGCCTCCTCAGCCTCAGCAACTTCAGCGTTCTCCGGGACGGGAGTGCCATTGACCTGCGCGGGAGGGGGGGAGACGGTGCGCTCGGCTTCCTCCTCCTTCTGAATGACCTCCTCAAGCTTGTTGTCAACTTCGGCAACCTCCTCCTCCTTGGCGACAGTCTCGTGGGCAGGGGCCTCATCGACAGGCTCCTCAGCGGTCGGGGCAGGCTCCTCGTAGCCGGCGGGAGCAGCAGCATCCTGGGCAACCTCCTCCTCAGGCAGCTCCTCCTCCTCATCCTCCTCCTTGATGTACCTGAAGATATCGTTCAGGACAAAGTAGCCGTTGGTCTGGGCAGCAAGGACGAAGGTCTGGGTGAACTTGCGGTGGGGCTGGTTCTTGTTGGAGATCTCGCCGATGACTTGGATGACAATGTTGGAGTCGGAGCCCTGGGAGTCGACGTTGGTGACGCGCACCTTGCAGTCCTTGAAGTCGAGGTCCTTTATGCGGTCGTTGATGGTCTGCTCAGTGTTAGTATTCTGCCAGTGTCTCGATTGAAGTGGGATTTGGGCCTACCTTCTGTCCAACGCAAACCTCGACCTTCTCCTCCTCGATGCCAGACACGAATTGCGAGCGCTTGTTGTAGAAGAGCTAGTGTTGTTAGTGTCAAAGCATGCAAGTACAGGTGGGTGCAAAGCTTACGTAGAGCTTTTCGGGAGTCCGGCTGAGAGTCGTGTAGTACTGCTCGACGAAGTACCAGCCAACCTCATCCTTGGGAATGTCGGCGGCGCCGCTTGAGCTGGTGGACTGGGGAGTGGAGGTGGGTTGGTTGACAGCACTGTAGCCGGCGGTTGCGTTGTGAGAGGCGTAGTTCTGGTCGGCAGCACCGTATGTCTGACCCTGTTGGGCAGCATAGGTGCCGTTGATGGGCATGGCTGCCTGCTCAGTTGCCATTTCGCCGGAATTAGAGGTGTCGAGTGTGTGCGAGTTGCGAGAGTGGAGGATGGCGGGTGGTGACGTCTAGGTAAGGAGAGGCGATGCAATGACCAAGGAGATCTGCTGGACATTAGCGAGGCGCGGGCATGAGGAGCTTGTGCGCGCGAAGCAGCGGGTGGGTTGGCGCACCTCTCAGTGGCGCTCGCAGTGGCTAACTGGATGTGATGCGCAGGGTAGGATGGAGGGAGTGTGGTGGCGGCGCGCGAGAAGAAAGCCGTTGATGGCGGCAAGACGGAGAGGAGATGGCGCAGAGGGCGAAGATCGCGGATCGAAGAGCTGCGGGTGGTGATGTGGGTGGTGTGGGTGACGGAGTGGGTGCGGGTGGCAGATGGGCGAATTTCAGCACAGCAAAGATTCCGTCGGCGCACGGGCACCGAGCATGCAGCCGTTTAAGTACAGTGATGTGCAGATCGTCTGGCGAATGGAGCAAAAGGTTGGCGACCAGATTTCCTGTCGCTCGCATTGGAAAACCAACCCAAAACAACCTCTTTTTGCCATTCTGTTATGGAATATGCTAGCAGGCGCTGGTGTTTGCCTTAGGTAGGCTCTCGATCCTTCTGGGCCACCTCTGGGGCATCTTATATACGGCCCAGCGCCTCTTAGCTTAGTTCATCATCATTTCTCATCTTCCATCACACATTCTCTTTACTACATAAGCCTTCTTTTTCATCTAAAAGTATAGCTAAAATACCTCTAGTATTTCTGTATATTTCTATGTAATTAAATTTATTTTTATAGGTGGTTTTAGGTTGGTTTTCTAATGCGAGCGACAGGAAATCTGGTCGCCGATCTTTTGCACCACTCGCCAGACGATCCACACATCACTGTAACTTGAGGTGCTCGACCTCCTCCGCCTCCGCCCTTCCATCATCCCTGCGCCGCTCATGGCAGCTGCAAATCCTATGACATTGTTTCGGCCCAGCGCATCAGCCACACGGGCCCGTCCTTTGCCTTCCCGGAAGTTGTTGCCTTGCTGCATTACTGAGGTCAACCTGCGTTTGTACGTACAAACTTGCAGCTTGCCGCCACCGGAATCAGGAGAACCATTGGAGCCCTTCACTTCTAGGTAATGTCACAGCATATGCACGTACAGCTGGAAGCCACAGGCGCATTGGCCAAGAGGGTGGCGTCGCATTGCTATCTTCCAATGCGGGATCAAGAAGCTCAATTTCACTGACATGTCCTATGTGCCGACTATCTCAGGTCGATTCCAACCCCCGGTGTACTCAAGCATACGGGCGAATGCTCACTTGCCCTGCAAATCGTTTCCGACAATCATCAACTCTACTCGTGCACGAGCGGAACCCATCAGCGCTTTGTGGACTCAGAGTCGCGACCTCGTTTCTACCTCGTGAAGTTGGTTGACATCCCCCGACCTTGCCAAAATCCAGGAGGCGACATCGTTTGCGAACGTGTACTTGTCATCGCCAGGCTCCGCGTGCACTGCGACATTAGCGACTGGGCAGTGTACACATTGGAAACACCCGACTCACATTTGTGGTACCATCCTTCATAAGCCTTGAATTCTTTGTCCTGAACCTTCCAGTCTCCAAATATCTTCTTTACCGGCCCGAACCCAGTCACTCCATCCTCGGTGCCATGGCCAACCCACACCCTCGTCCTCCCTCCTTCGCCGGCTCCTTCCAACACCCGCACTTCTCCCCTCTCCAGTGTACCTGCCCGGTCCAGCATTCCTGCTAGGCCTTCAAGTGTTCCGGTATCATGGCACAGGTCATCTTGGAGGTACTCCTTCTGCACCTCCGGATCTCTGCTTAGCAGCTTCTCGTCCAACTTGTTCACCATCTGCTTTTGCGGCGCGACCTTGGCGGCCAATTGCCCCAGCACCACTGTCACCTTGTACGGGCGCGATGCCGGGGCCAGTGCAATGAAGGGTGACTCTGCGAGGAAGCCACGGATGGTGCGCAGGACGGAAGGAGGCCCGGTAGCCGCAAAGTGCAAAACTTCGGCACCACCCATAGAGTGGCCCATGAGAAAGAGAGGTGCCGAATGCTTCGGAAGTGCGGTTATGAAAGAGGTGATGTCCCCAAGAACGACTGGAGTCTGGCCGGTGAGGCCGCGCTGCGATGCATCTTTGACAGTGCGGCCCCAACCGCGCTGATCGAACGTGTAGACGACTATGCCTTTGGAAGCGAGAGTGGGAAAGAGGACGCCGTAGGTGTTACCTGCAAGGTATGAATACGCGCCCACGCGCGGATCGGAAGATGATGAAGAGCTCACAGTGGTCGCTGAAGCCGTGGACGAAGACTAGACGCGCTTTCACTTCGCCTGTGGGCTTGCGGGTGCTAAAGTCAGCTACGGGCGGTCAGGTTCGGTCAGAAGCTCTCAAACCTTCCAAGTCTTTGTGTATAGCTTGGTGGCATCCTGGGTAGTATGCCAGCCTTCTTCGGTGGTATATGAGGCCATGATTTACGAATGGAGGGCTATCTTTACGACGGACTAGAAGGACGGGTGAGTAGGCGTGAGAGAGGTAAGGAGATGTGGGATTGGCAAGTTGGCGGAAAGACGACAAAGCGCGTACATGTGAAAGAGGCCTCGGTTATCGATACGCACTGCCATACGCAAGCGGCTAGCTTTCAGCCTTCCGTTGTCTACCAGTTAGCAACACCTACAAGGCTACAAGACCGTTGCTAGACGTCGCAATTTCCGAGAGATTGCCGCTAGTTATTCGTCTCTTGCGTTGCGCGATCATCATCCCGCAAAACCGCTAGAAGGACGTGCCCGGCCTTCGACTCCTCCACGAGCAGCAAGATAATTAATTGTGCGTCATTCAACCCACTTACAAGTCAAGCATAAGGTATCCCTTGCAAAAGCTAATGTTCATTACCTGCAATCTCTCCATGTCATTATTACCCAAGATGCCACCCATTCCTGCTCTCTAATTCTCCATACCAGCTATGTCCATTTTTGGCAGGGAGCTCAGTCCTTGTGTTCTCCGTCGCCGACAACTCTGTTGGGTGGGCTGGAAGAGGCGCCTGTTGATGGTAAAGGTGTTGCTCCCCACCAGCCTGCATTTGTGTCTTCGCTTCCGCTGCCATTCTCATTCTACGCTCAGCCTTGTATTTGCGCCAGAAAGTAAGCATGCCCGCCAGGGCAACGAGAGAAATGACCCCGAAAACAACCCCGACGGCTATTGCTGCGTTACGGTTTGTCGCAGATTCATTCAATGATGAAGGCGACGAAGACGGTAGGTCAGAGCTCGGCTCTCGAACGCCGCTAGGCGAGGCTGTAGACACAGCCGTAGTGGGAGCGGAGGAGGAGCTGCTGCTGCTGCTGCTGCTGCTGCTGCTGCTGCTGCTATTTGCGTCTGCTGCGATATACGGACTCAATCGATTCGACCCATCGCCGTTGATGACGGCGGTTATGTATCCGGGCTTCCATTCGAAAAAGTTGTCAGAGTCCCCGCAACACGAGTCTCCATCAACGCAACAAGCCGTTCCGTTCGATATGTTGCATTGTTGGATCCATACAGAGTCGCCTAGTTTGTCTGAAACAGTCGCTTTCTGTCAGCTAGTCTTCGTGGGAATCCGCTAAGCCAACAAGGCTGCGTGTGGAGGTCGAACGAACCTTTAGTCAGACACATCTGTGGGCAGCTCGGGTCGTTCCACGTCGAGTCGGTGCAGCTTTGCCGGTAAGTGACGCCCGACCAGTCCTGGAAACAGCTGCCACTTTCGTAGCAGGCGTCGTTGTGCAAGCAACACGGGCTTGCGCCGCCCGCCTGCACGGCTGTGGTGTTGCAGACGTAGCCGCTGGTGTCGAGGGAGCCCTAAGAATAATCAGTACTGAGACAGCCTTAGAACAGTACAGAAGGCTTATTCACATCAGGCCAGAAGCAAGAAGCCTCATCGACCGCGGCAGCCAGTGAGGCAAAGATGAAAGGAATGAGCCAGGCGGGCATGACCGGGTCTGTTACGGGCGAGATATCGAGAGGTAAAGAGGATTGCAACTGAAGAATTCTCGTGGGGTAAGACGGATAGATAAGTTTAACGGGTGGACCTCTGGTTCCACACGCACTGGTTATATTTGGGGACGACTTATGTACATAGCCGCCGTGTGCGGCACAGCCAGAATCAAGCCCTGTATCAGCCATTCTCATGAGCATACCTACTTGTCAGGGGGTCCACACCACCCTTGATTCATCATATGCAGATTTAACGTTTAGGATTTAGAGGATAAACATGAACAGCCAATATCTTTCAACGACCCCAGTCCTTCGCAAAGCAATATGGTGGATACAGGCTTGATGCCTGAGGCATGAACTTGCTTATCGATAGTCCAAATTCCCCGCAAGCACCTTTCTAGCCGCCATCCTGTAACAGAAAAGTAGCCTTGCTTGACGTCGACAGTCTCTGCTGTCTCTAAGCCAGGGCTTCGTTTCACACCCCTCTCGAACTGCTATGTTTAATATCCGTCCACTTCGCTATCCACGCAGGCAGACCTTTCTCTCTCTTTCAGTTCCACTCTGCCTCCAAAGCCATTACCACAAGGCCCTCGCGACACAAATTAGGATGGGCCAACCGATTGACAGCATTCCGCATACGGATCGTACCGCCAGCGAGCCTCGTGATCCAAACTCGCATCATGTTAATTTGGCCAAGATCGACGAGATAAATCCAATGATCCGTCTGTTGAAGCTGCGTACTTCCGAGAAGGGCATCAAGGTAAAATTCCTATCGATATCCCCCCCTCCACTTCTTCTCATTGCTTCCATCGAACGGAGGACAATAATCTGCAAAGGCTGACAAGAATCGCACCAGAAAGTTTCTCCCCGGACAATGGCTCGACGTCCATCTTCCAGGAGTGGAGCAAGCCGGGGGATTCACAATCACGTCGACTCCGGCACATGCTGCTCCGGTCGCATCTCAGTCAAACGTTCGGTTCAACATCGATCCAAGTCCGGTTGAGCAGGAACAGAGCAAGGCTCTTCCTTACCTTGAGCTCGCAGTCCAGCGGAGCCCGAACAAGCCTGCAGCCTGGCTCTGGCGACCAGAGTCCGAAATCCTCGATTCGCGCATCGAAGTCCGAGTGGGTGGAAGTTTTGTGTGGCCTCCGTCCACCATACAGACCAAGGACATTGAGAAAGCCGTGTTCATTGCTGGGGGTGTGGGGATAAAGTGAGATAATTGATCCTAGCATGCTCGAGAGGCTGACAGACTAGCACAGCCCTCTGGTTTCCATGATCTCGCACATGCACCACACGAACGCCTTGCCTCCGTCGGTGGAGTTCATTTACGCGGCCAAGCTCACCGACGGTGAGATTCTCTTCGTCGATCGTCTATTGCACATGGCCTCGAGCCGGACCGGGCAGCTGAAGCTGAAGCTCTTCTTGACCAAGCCGGCAGAGGGGGGTGCGGAGATGCTGCAAGATAGTCGGCTGGCTGGCTTGTCCATGTCGCCAGCTCACCGTCGGATGGAGTACAACGATGTCCTCGAGGCTCTTGGAAGTTCGAACAGGGAGAAGACTGTGTGTTTTGTATGCGGGCCGTCAAAGATGACGGATGAGGTTGTGGGATTCCTGCGAGGACAGAAGGGCATGAGCGATGACCGGGTGCTATGTGAGAAGTGGTGGTAGAAAGGAGGAAACGAGTCAGAGTTATCGGTTCTCATACAAAATCCATAAGCTGACTGAATCGATCGTCAAGACACAATGGCGAGACGGCAAGGTGACAAGCTCGAATCGCCGAGGGAAACAAGCCACGCAAGCTGCCTGTAGCCGCCGAACCGTGGTGGGGAGCGGAGCCTCGAAGCGGCTAGGCGGATCACGGCGGGCGTGTGCTCAGGATTCCCGCCGTCGGTCGGGTGCTCCCATTGGCCTTGCTCTAAGCGCCACCATCATTGCACATCACCAACCCCAGCCAACGAGGGCTCAAATGCACGTTCTTGGTTGCACCGCACGCTCTCACTGGACGCGCAAGGCAGTGACTTGTGCAAGGCCCCGGCAGCTTGCGCGCTGGCCATCGGCTGACCTGCAGATGATGGCCACCCGCCGTGGGCCCGGCCCAAAACGCCAAAAGGCCTGCGCCGCCCGAGTCCGAGTCTGAGCTCTGCCCCGTCGGACTTTCCCCACGCCATTGCGCTGTGAAGAACAGCTTCATTCTCTGCCGCCAGCTGGTTCTCGGCGACAGCAACTCCCTCCCGTCGTCACAACCGTCTCAGCGCCCATCCTAGATACACACCAACCGACTGCCCCACTGCTCTTCGGCACTCGACACCACCTCCTGCAGCTTATCGCCAGCTCCCCGTTTCAGCCTTGCCAACCAGTCTTCAGCGGCGCCAAAGTGCAGCATCCACAGCCAACAAAACCATGGGCGGCTTCTTCATCTCGCGCAGCTGGCGCACCCGCAAGACCATGATGGCGCTGATCGTCTTGGAATTCCCCTTGACTGTAGCCATGCTCACCCTCTTCGGCATTGCGAACCCCAATCTGTACCGCACCAAGCTGTGGCAGGAGGGCGGCGACTTGGGCTACAACAGCGCCCCGAACACCGTTCTCTATGCCATGGCCAATTACCGCCCTGTCGACACCCCGCTTGTGTGGAGTCAATTGTAAGTACTCTGCAGCTCTAAATTTAGGGCCTAAGCTGACATGACTGGCAGCATCACTTCCTGGAATCTTGTCATTTCGGTGCTCTCCATGTTCATCATGCTCTGCAAAGCGACCATGTTCATCATGCATGTTTTTTACCCCATCATCTCGTTGCTGGTGCACGCACTCGAGGTGGCACTGTACGCCTACAGCGCATATGGCCAATCTGGAAAGGATACCATTGACCCAAGGCGCCCCTCAACCGGGCTTCCCTGGTACATTGGCAGGAGCTGCAGCGTGGCTAGCACCGGGCAGCTGAAGGGCTACTGCCTACAAGCAAAGAGTGCCTTCGTAATCACTTGCTTGATGATGTAAGTCAATCGCTCGCATACTCTCCATCTGCACGGGCTGACCAAGCATTACCGACAGCGCGCTTTTCGGCATCTTCTTCATCCTCGCCATCCACTCCATGATCCCCACCAAAGCGCAACGCGAACAACACGGAGAGAGAGTCCAGGCCAAAGCCGAACGCAAAGCCAAGTTCGAGTCGCTCAAAGCCGAGCTTGCCGCCGAAGCCGCCTCGATCCACCAGCAGCAGATGACGAACGAGCAATACTGGGCGCAGCAAGGACACGCGCTTTCGCCCGGCTTCGCGCCTGCTTCACCGTATGCACCTTACGGCCCTGCAACGCCGTATGGGCCTGCCAGCGCGACATACCCGCCGCGCTCCCCTTTTACGCCTGGCACGGCATACTCGCAGTGGCAACAGAACTACGGCAGCCCTCAGAGCCCAGGGGCGGCACACACAGCGCCGACGCACTACGGGCCGGACGGGCAGGTTGACTGGAGCAGACAGCAATGGGAGATGCACGCGTACCCGCAGCAGCCCGTCTCCCCAGTGCAGGCCAGCTCGAGCAACGGGCCGCCAGCCATGCATCCAATCACGCCCAGGTCGAAGGCGTATAATTCGTTGAACGGAAGTGGAGACTTGCCATTGAGGCAGGAGTAAATATGCCGGAGGATCCCCGGAGGGTCTTCTTTCGTTGTGAATAATTTTTTCGTGTGGTGGTGGTTATACCCGGGTTTCTCCTGTCTTGACGACTTTGGGGACGGCGTTTTTATTTTGATTTCAAGGAAATAGGATGGGGTAGTCTCTTTGAAGAGAGACGAAAAAGGATGTACACTCCTTAACAAGAATCTAATGTTGAGTATCTGGTTACGTCAATTCTTGAGTGAGTCTGAAGTTTGATGATCGACAAGGCACAGGAGCTGTGGAGCCACTGTTTTCAGAAGTTTGGGCCACAGGGCACGCTAGAAAACGGCTCCGTCCACCGGGAACTCGGGATTCACAAGGCATAGGCTGCAGATAGGACGAGGCAAGGGGGCTGTAGGGATGATGATGATGATGATGACGTGACATTGAAGAGCATGGAAGACGAGAGATTCATGAGTTCACGATGCTCCCGGCGGGCGGAAGGCCTTATCGGAAGTGGTAGATGTCCGGGACACCGCCCTTTGTCAACACCACATTCTAGACTCAGACAGGAGGCTCATCTGGCATGCAGGTATCCGCTTTCTCCCGCCGGGTAATAACCATGGCAGGCGACGCGATTGGAGTATGGTGGGTCAGGCACGGACAGGGCTGATAGCGAGAGCTGAACCCTGCCCCAAAGCCCCACGCTGAGTGGACGTCATGTTCGCTCCCGCCCACCGGCCCCGGGCACCTATGGCTGCTTCTGCTTTTTTCCCACACTCCAGCTGACCGCAGTATGACCACTTGTCCCCGCTTCCTCTCATAGCTTCGCCCAATTGTCCCACGATAATATCCTGACCGTTCCCCCCACAGCTCTCATGTCTGAAACTCTGTTCTTCCTGGCAGTCTCATAACTTCCAACAACTACCACCCACTTACTTACCATGGCGGCTGCGACCGACACTCCCGGCGACCTCTACATGGGCTTCGACTTGTCCACTCAGCAGTGCAAATGTACCTTCCCCTCCTCTGTACCACCTCACACTTTGCTAGAGCCAATGGCTGACGCAGAAACAGGTCTGGTCGTCTCCTCTGACCTCAAGCTCGCCTACTCCGCCCTCGTCGACTTCGACGCCGATCTCACCCACCACGGCATCAAGAAAGGCGTTCTCACCAACCCCGCCGAAAATGAGATCTTCGCTCCCGTCGCCATGTGGCTCGAAGCCCTGGACCTAGTCCTCTCGCGCCTGCACGCCGACGGCCTGGACTTCAGCCGCGTCAAGGGCCTCGCCGGCGCCGGCATGCAGCATGGCACCGTGTTCTGGGGGCCCAATGCCGAAAAGGTCATGGGCCACATGGACGGCAGCAAAGGGCTGGCCGAGCAGCTGATCGGCCGGGATGCGAACGGAAAGTGGAACGACGTCGAGGAGACGGGCGTCCTTGCGCACGAGCACAGCCCGAACTGGCAGGATGCGAGCACACAGAAGCAGTGCGAGGAGTTTGACAAGTGCCTGGGCAGCCCGGAGAAGCTGGCCCAGGTGACGGGAAGCAAGGCTCACCACGTAAGTACTGCGAGCTTTCTGCAGCACTTCAGACAGTTGACTTTGTACTTTGTACCCAGCGCTTCAGCGGCCCTCAGATCATGCGATACCGCCAAAAGTACCCCGGTCACTACGCGAAGACGTCTCGCATCTCCATTGTGTCCTCTTTCCTTTCCTCCGTCTTCTTGGGCCGTGTCGCCCCCATCGACATCGGAGACGTGTGCGGTATGGACTTGTGGGACATCCACCATGGTAAATGGCAGCATGATCTCCTTACCCTCTGTGCTGGCGGTGCTGCTGGCGTTGCTGCCCTCAACGAGAAGCTTGGTCCTGTATTAGAGGACGGCGGCGCGCCTTTAGGCTCCATCAGCCAGTACTTCATCTCCAAATATGGCTTCAGCAAAGACTGCAAGGTGGTTCCAGCTACGGGCGACAACCCAGCCACCATCCTTGCCCTTCCTCTCCGGGAGGGCGACGCCATTGTCAGTCTTGGGACGAGTACCACATTCCTGATGAGCACGCCCATGTACAAGCCCGATCCGGCATACCACTTCATGAACCACCCAACGACAGCCGGTCTGTACATGTTCATGCTCTGCTACAAGAACGGCGGCCTCGCCCGCGAACATGTCCGCGACGCGGTGAACAAGATGACGAACGAGTCGGACAAGAGCTGGGAGAAGTACAACCAAACCGCCCTCGCCGACGCTGTCCTCGGCCAAGCCAAGCCCGACGCCAACGAGCCCATGAAGCTGGGCCTCTTCTTTCCACGCCCGGAAATCGTGCCCAACGTCAAGGCTGGCACGTGGCGCTTCCTCTACGACCCCTCCAAGGACGACCCATCATCCGCCCTCACCCCGCTCTCCGACAACGACTACAGCACGCGCTGGGGCGGCCCCGCCGCCGACGCCCGCGCCATCGTCGAGTCGCAGTTCCTCTCCTGCCGCCTGCGCAGCCACAACCTCGTCACCCCTCAAACCTCCCCCTCGGGCGCCCCCTTGCCCGCCCAACCCCGCCGCGTCTACCTCGTCGGCGGCGGCAGCCTCAACCCGGCCATCGCCGACCTGTGCGGACAGGTGCTCGGCGGCGCCGAAGGCGTGTTCCGCCTCGACATCGGCGGCAACGCGTGCGCCCTGGGCGCCGCGTACAAGGCCGTGTGGGGCGTGGAGCGGGTGGTGCATTCGCCCGACGCCGAGGCGCCGAATGTGCGGCAGAAGAGGGGCGAGGGCATCGAGACGTTTGAGGAGTTCATCGAGGGGCGGTGGGATGAGGGGAGCTTTGTGAAGAAGATTGCAGAGGGGTATCGGAAGGGCGTTTGGGAGAGGTATGGGGATGCGGTTAGGGGGTTTGGTGCGGTGGAGAGGTGGGTGTTGGAGAGGGAGGGGGGTGGGAAGTGAATGAGTGGGCGAGAGAGAAAGAGAGAGAAAGGTGTAATGCTGGAGGTTTGAGGCGTGGTTCGTAATGGTTGGACCGGAGAGCGAGAAGAACAAAAAGATTGCTTCGTGGCGAACTTTGGTAGGGATGGGATTGAGGCGTACTGCTCTTCAGAAAGCGAGATTGTGTATAGACTGACGATTTTTTCATACTTGGCGTAGGTTGCGTTTCATGAGCGGGCTACGAAATACTGTAATCCACATCCATGCTTCAAAGTCCGTGTTCTATTATTCCTTGCTCTTTTGGAATGGTGATACCAACATGCCCCGGTCCCCGTCAGAAGCCTGTGATGGGCACATGAATTTGGGTTTCTCACTTTGATTTAAAAAAAAAAATTTCTTGTTTGTACTTCGAATATGTACTGTACATATATGGTATACAGAGACACGGAACCATGTTTCTATCCAGAAATAAACAACCAAGCGCCCCCAAATGAGAAAAGATCCGCAACACACACACTACCGGCACACGAGTTGTTCTTCTTCTCTACGACACAAGCGTTACAAAAGGGTATTCTCTCCTCTTCTCTCCTCCCGTCTTGATAAAAACACAATACAAACCCAGAAATCACACGCGTATAACCCGATCTATTCTCTCATCTCCTCTTCGTGACGCCCCCATTCGTCTTGTCATGCTTCTCGTGCTCGTGCTCGTGCTCGTGCTCATGGCCATGGTCATGGTCATGGTCATGTTCATGATCGCCCGGGCTGCTCTTGGCACTGACGTCGCTCGGAATAAACTCATCCAAGAAGTCGGGTCCATCAATCTCCCTGTCCACGGCCACGAACCGCACCTTGACGCGCTTCGCGCCGCGCACCTTTGCGCCGATGCGTGCGCGCACCAGGTCCTCGACGCCGGCCGTCTGCGCGACCGACCAGTGGCCCGGCACCGCCAGCTCCAGCTCCAGCAGGTAGTTGGGGCCCGACTTGACGCCCTGGACGTTCTTGATCTGCACGTCGTTTGTGGCCGCGGCGTCCGTCAGGGCTTTGGACGTGGCGCGGCGGACCTGGGACTTGACTTCGTCGTCGATGGAGACGTCGATGAGCTCGCTGAGGGCCTGGAAGAGGTTCTCGTAGCCGGCCTTGACGACCATGCCCGTGATGATGAGCGAGCCGACGGGGTCGAGCCAGGCGGCATTGGTGGCGAAGTTGGAGGCCATGATGATGGTGGCTGTGAGGAGGGCCGTGAACGAGTCGATGCGGTGGTGCATGGCGTTGCTGAAGAGCACGCTGGACTTGCGTTCGCGGGCGACTTTGCGGGCTGCGGTTGGGGTTAGCATGCTGCTGCTCGAGTCCATTGACAGACAATACTGGGGAGGAAACATACTGGCATAAACCAACCACTCCTTCACTCCCGCCGATGCGATCAGCATCCACGCCGCGTTCAAGCTGGGCACAGCCGCAGCCATCTCGATAGCGCTGTGACTATGTCCGTGGTCGTGATCGTGGCTATGGCCGTGGCCCAGGCCGAGGAAGTCAAAGTGGGCCAGCGCGTCGGCCAGGTCGGGCGCAAACATCTGGCTCAGCGTGAGCACGGCGCTCCAGCCGATTCCCAGGCCGCCCAGCAGCAGGATCGACGACACGCCTAGGCTTCCCAGGCACTCGATCTTGCCGAAGCCCGTGGGATAGCGCTCCGAGGGTGGCTGCAGCGCCCACTTGACCGTCAGCAGCGTCATGATGTCCGAGGCCATGTCCGAGAGCGAGTGGAAGGCATCGCCGATGAGCACTGTGGTTTTCCCCGGTGTCAGCTCAGCCCTCAGAGTAACCCTCCAACAAAAGGACAGCAATTGAGTCGCAATCCTTCTCCTCCGCCCGCATCAACACCAAGCGGAGCAGTATAAGGGGCGGAGCAATTGATTGCTCGGCGGAAAAGTCCAAGGAGGGGAAAACGCACTCTTGCTGTTCCAGTAGTATCCGGCGAAGCCCTTGCCCACGGCCAGCACGACATTGAGCAGCAGGCCAAGGCGGGTGATGCGCACGGCGGCGTCACTCTTGTCCTTGCTCAGCAGCAACGAGGGGTCGGTGCCATGGTGGTGGTGGTGGCCATGGCCGTGGCCGTGGCCGTGACCGCGGGTCTGGGTGGCGCTCATGGCCGGATTCAGCGTCTTCAGCTGGGGCAAGGGTCGGGGGCGGGTGACGACGGCGGTGGTGAAGACGGAGCAGCGAGAGCAGGAATTGAGGGCGCGGGGTGAGGGAGGAGGGTTGGTGGCTAGAGTCGAGATTTGGCGGCGGCAGCCCAGCTGGGTATTATAGCAGCTGGTGGTGGAGGAGTGGACGGAGGTCGAGGCGCAAGACGAACGTGGCCCTCCGCGGGCCATCACTCGCAGCCGGTCCCACGGCCGCACGACGCGTAACACGGACAGGGACGACGCGCCATTGTTGCAGGCGGTGCGCGCGAGCATAAGGAAAAGAGGAAAGTGGCCTTCAACTTGGCTGCAGTGATCGCTTGGGAACGACAGTACAAGTTGGTGGTTCGGAGTCATTCGTCATCGTCTTGTGAGCACCTGCGCTTTCAAGCCAACCACCAGCCCGGACCCTCCGACTTCTCTACATGTGCCCAATGGGAGCAAGATGATAGTAAGCGTGAAACTGCTTATATTGCGACGCTGCCAGGGTCCGCAGAGGCTTGGCAACTAAAAAGGGCTGTCCGCCAAGCTCCGCACGAAGCAATGCCACGCAGCGTGGCGCGTCTTGCCTACGCAAGCTGCCCTCTAGCCGCTCCCTTTTCATCTCCCCTTCTAAAAACTAGACAAAGCAGCCAATCGCATCCCCCCAAAATGCCAACGCCCTGAACAAAAGATCCACCGCCCATCCCTCCCGTGGTATATGAGGCAACAGTATACAGAGTTTTCCACGCCTGGAGAAGAAGGTGAAACAAAAGCGGGAAAAAGCACAGAGCACACAACGAAACTCGTAAAAGGCCGTCTGCCCGAACATCATCGTCACGGGCTCCCCTACTTCCTCCACTCCACTCCATAGCCACCTTTTCTCAGCCATGTGGCGCATCATGTCCGGGGTGTGGCTCAGGCGAGAGCAATGACTGGATCGAGGGGCCGCCCCTCTGCGTCGTCTGGACGCCGGCCTGCGACTGTTGCTGGCGTCCGCCATGGCTCGACGAGTAGTCCTCTACCTCGTTCTCAGCATCCGAGCACCCGATGCCGCTGTCGCCTTCGTAGAAGTTACCTCGTCCGCTATCGCCATCGTAGTTGTCTCGTTCCTTGCGCTGTCCGGCCCGGTATGCTGCCTGGATGTTCTTGAGTCCGCGCTCCATGCACTGCCGCAGGTCCATGTTAGCTGCCTGTTGCCCGAGGAGAGAGGACTGCGTTTGTACGTACCTTGGCTTCTACAGTGGCCCACTTTTCTCCTACCCGGTCCGCCAGGATGCTCCACATTTCCTTTCGGACGTTCATGTATTCCCGGGCAAGCACCTCCAGCTTGACACCGTCTAGGTCCTGGGCATTCTGCCTCTCCATGAGGCGCTCGTGGCGCTTGCGGCACGCGTTGGGAGTTTTGTTCGGGAAGTACCGCGAGGCAATAGGCTGCCAGTTGAGGCCTGATTTGCGGGCCTCCATCAGCCGCTCGTCGTCCGAAGGCAGCCATTGCGCCACGCCCCGGGCTTCCTTGCTGGATGGTGTTGGGTGCGCCGGTAGGTTGACTGGAGCAACCCGGTGGGGGTGGGAGGGGGCTCTGACTTCTTTCGGCATCGGGAGGTCGCGGAGAGCAGGTGTTTTTTGGACTGGCTCGAGCTTGGTGGTGGGCAGATGGAGATGGCGCTGATTGCTCGAAGTTGATGGAGAAGAGACGGGAAACAGCGACGAGATTAGAATTTAGAAGTTGGCCGGACGAGTGAGATATTGTAGCACTGAGACAACAAGAAGAAAAAAGAAAAAAGAAAACGGATTTCAGTGTTCTTGGATAGGCATGTGGATAGCAAGCAAAACAGAGTTGGCCCCGAGCTTGCGCCCCGCTGTTCATATACCAATACCTGCGGCACAGCATCAAGGCGGCGGTGATGGTCCGGCTGCGCCCATTCCAATGACCTACCGTCGTCGGGGCGCGTGAAACGCTTTCCGGATCCCTTAGTCGCCAATGCGGCTCAGAAAGACCCGGTTATGGAATTTAATCGTCATTTCAGCACCTGAAACGGACAGCCGACATGGGCGCTTCGTCGAAAAAGCGTGATGCTGGCGGCTCCTGGTCCTGTGAGTGGCCGGCCGCGCGGTGCGGCCATTCTGAGGCCGTTCAAAGGGCCCATGATGGCTTGGCAGCAGGGGTCCGGGGCAGACTGGAGAAGAGCTGTTTTTAGTGAGCGCGTATAGCTTTGGCAATTGCGGTTCGGCGGCTATGGTTGCGTGGTGGGCGGCTAAGGCTGCATTCTGCCTTGTGAGTGGCCTCGCACACCAGGACCCCGTTGTTTGCCGTCTTTCTGCAAGGGACCAGGCTCTCGATGGTCATTGCTTGCTGGGTAGGGCTGAGGCGGGAAGGTCGCCGCGGGAGTGGTGGTTCGCGCCGCAACCAGTGGGCCAGTCGCGTCGTGCGTAGAAGCGCGATCAGCTGGCGGCGAAGCGATTCTGCACCTAACACCTATTTTGGCGCGGGGGTCGAGCGATGATTGGCTGCTGTGGCGGTGTAAAAGGGAAAGAGGAGGTTGCGGAGGTTAGGCGAGAAGTTTAGCTAAAAGTACAATTCTCCACGCCTCCCGTCCGCTCCCGCGTGCCGCCCATCTCCCTCCCGTCCAAGCACCCACCGCGAGCCGGCCCAGCAGCCGCGTTGAGCAGTCGGCCCCAGAAATAATCTGGCTGTCGGCGGGGCGCGAGCCATTCCACGCGAGGTTGATCGTGCTCGGCGCCGCCCGTGCCCAAATCTGCCTCATGCCTCATCACTCACTGACATGCCGAAATCTGATCACACATCTAAGCGCTCGGATCAATTCGCCCCATCCGTGGCCTGAGAGAGTCCATGGTCCAGGACCCGTTTCTCAAGCTCCACAGCCGTCGTCGACATGGCACTGACCGGTCTGCCTTGTTGCTCCGCCGTCGTCAGTGCGTCCTGTCGCCGCGGCATTGCGCGGCCGAGGGTTGTCTTCACTGAAGCTTTGCTCCAAGCGCCTTTCTTCATCGAGGTGCTATTCAAAGTCAGTACGCAGATCGCAGCCAGCTATTGATAGCACTCGGTACGTAGAACCAAGTACAAGCCACCAATGTTGCATGCTTCTGCGCTAATTCTGGGTACATGGTCTGTTCAGTAACGTGAGGCGAGACTGTACGTACCGCTGTGCTACACTGTGCCTTCGTCTCTTTAGTCTCCCAAGGCATCGAGTTACGTACTGATCGGATTCAAGAAGGCTGAATTGTGATGGCGGGGGACTATCATGGTAGCGCACCCTTCTATTTTCGTCCCCAACAGAACGCCGGCCGACGACTACGACGGTGGCTCAAGCCTCTCGATCATGCAAGCGGCCGATATAACCGCGTGCCTGTTGTTTTATTCTCTTTCGCGATAAGATCGGCACAGTGCCGTTAGGCTTTAGGTTACCAGCACGACGCCTCGCTGTCATAGCAGAGGATGATGGCTCCCGCTCAGCTAGACTTTTATACTTTCGCTTCCTTCGCTGGCAATCGGCTCGGATTGGACACACAACTAAGTAGGCTAGTAAGATGCACTTCCTTTTAAGATGGTCCCAATTCAGTTGCACCCCCCCGATGTGGAAGGCACAATGCAACCAGGCTTAACCTCTGCGCTTGATGTCATCCCCCCGCTGTTGTTATTTGATCTGTCCACGCCCTCGTTTTCCTCTCCAACCTTGCAGAAACATTGACAAGAATTCTGTGGCTGAGAAGAATTCGGTGGCTGTCAAGAATCTTGTGTCTTGATCGTGCACGCTCCTTGCTTCACCTCCTCCTATAACTGCCTTCCTTGCTCGTGCTTGGACTCTCTTCTCTCACCAACATGGAGCTCACCAAACTTCTGGCCTTTGGCCTCACTCTCGCCTCGGCATCAGCGTAGGTTTTTCTGTACTCTCCCGTCCTCACTGGCGCTCAATTGTGCTCGGCAGCTTTCCTCTCTTGAAGCGCGACTACGCTCTAGGCACCTCACCCGTCCAAGGCGTCAACATTGGAGGCTGGCTTGTGCTGGAGCCCTGGATCACGCCGTCCATCTTCCAGCAGTTCCCTGACTCTGCCGGCGTCGTCGACGAATACACCCTCACCCAGAACATCCCCAACGCCGCCGACATTCTGAACTCGCACTGGGACAACTGGGTCACGCTCGCCGACTTCCAGAAAATCGCAGACAATGGACTCAATGCTGTCAGAATCCCCATCGGTAAGACTCCTCTCTTCACTTGGCCGTATCTCCTGCTCACGCGCGCAGGATACTGGGCGTTCAAAAAGTACCAAAACGACCCCTACATCCTTGGCGCACAGCAAGAATACCTCGACAAGGCCCTCGGCTGGGCCCGCCAAACTGGCCTCAAAGCCTGGATCGATCTGCACGGCGCGCCACGCTCGCAAAACGGCTTCGACAACTCGGGCCAGCGCGTCGATGCGCCGGGCTGGACGAGCGAAGACTCGGTCGCCGCCACCGAGGACGTCATCCGCATGATCGCGACCAAGTACGCCGCTCCCCAGTGGGCTGACGTGGTGGTGGGAATCGAACTGTTGAACGAGCCGCTGATGGGCGGCCTGCCGGGCGGCCGCGCCGCGACCCAGCAGTACTATCAGACGGGCTTCGATGCGGTGCGCGGAGTCGCCGAGAGCAGTGCCATGGTGGTCATCCAGGACGGCTTCGCGAACCCGCCTACGTGGAATGGGTTCTTGGCGGGCGAGGGCGCGCAGGGCGCCGTCGTCGACCACCACGAGTACCAGGTCTTCACCAACGAGCTGGTGGCGCTGTCCACCCAGCAGCACATCGACGGCGTGTGCGGCAGTGCGCAGGCGTGGGGCGCGGCTGCGGACAAGTACGTTATCGTGGGCGAGTGGACGGGCGCCATGACGGATTGCGCTCCTGCTCTTGTAAGTGCCTCCAACCCAAACTCCCTTGCATCACCCGCCCGCATTTCTCGTGGGACTGACGAGCACGGCGCAGAACGGCTACGGCATCGGCGCCCGTTACGACGGCACCTACAGCAAGCGCAACGCCGACGGCAGCTACCTGGGCTCAACGCCCGTCGGCAGCTGCAGATACATCAACTACATCGACCAGTGGAGCGAGCAGAACCGCACTGACACGGCCCGCTACATCAACGCCCAGCTCGACGTCTTCGAGCAAAAGGCCCAGGGCTGGTTCTGGTGGAACTTCAAGACCGAGGCCGCCGCCGAGTGGGACCTGTTCCGCCTGCTCGACGCCGGCGTCTTCCCCAAGCTGGCGGGCAGACAAAAGACGACGCCTTGTGCGTAAGAATGTGGAGTGTGTGGGTGAACGGAGTCAGTGGTTGAATGGAATTTGCAACTTGGGTGATTGGGTAGAAGGTTTGACGGCTTAACATGTTTTAATGTGGTGGTGACTCCGACGAAAGAGATGACGCGATCATGGATAAAATGGGGGCTCCTCTCCATTACCTTGCATTTTGATACCCCATATGACATTTTCTCTCTTGATATTTGAGTTCCCTTCACACGGTTGCAGTGCGGGATAAAGGCCCAGTAACACCTGAAGTTGAAACCCCTATCTGGATAGACTTGACTTACTTCAACCTTAACAATCGAAGCATAGCATCTTTCGTAAGCAAAACATCAAACAAAGTATTCCAACCACCTCTTCGCCAAGTCTATGCAGAAACAAAAGTGATCTCTATTCAAGCATCTCCTCCACGTCTTCGATTTGTTTTCTGCATATCCTACTGTACAAGCATTTTATCCGAAGCAGGGGGGCTTTCCGTTCAATCAGGGACTTTCCCAAAAGAATAGGAAAGAAGAAAAGCCCCCAAGAAAAGGAAGATCATATCTTCCCCGGAGCCCTCCCAAAACCTAAGCAAAAAGCCCCATGCATGTCTCAATCCCGCCCATCTTACCCGTTCGTCTTACCCATGCATGCAGACACCATTCAAAACGCCCTCCCATGGTTTCCCATCTTGTCCTCTGCGAACACGGAGGGGATGGGTGCAAATTTCGCAGTCCACAAGATCGAAAAGAAAAAAGAAAGAAGAGGAAATCGTCTTTCCGACCATCACCTACCCCAAACCGTTTTGATGTGTTGCAAAAAAAGAACAAGGAACAAAAGACCAAAAAACCAAAGCCGCCAAGAGAATATTTCTCGATTCGCAAAGTTTCGCCGCCGCCTGCCATACGCTCACATAAACCAAAAAAGAAGAGGATGTTATGCTGATCGGGTATTTCGTGACTCTGAACAGTCGAACAACAGAAGAAATACTACGGCTTGTTCTGCTTCTCCTGGCTCGGAGGAAAGACCTTCTGCATGTGCTCGATATCGTCAATGGTTTCGTTGAAGGCAGCCGTGGCGCTGTGCAGGACACGGGACCGGTTCCAGTCGCCACGCTCCTTCCAGAGGGTGGCCATGATGGCCGAGTTCACCTGCTCGAGCTGCTCGACAGAGAGCCCGGAGCTGCGGCGGACAAGCTCGGCATGGAAGTCAGTGAGTTGGTCTTCATCGACAATGAGTTGTGGTTCGGGTTGCTCGTCGTCCACATTGAGCAGTGAGCCAGCTTTAGGCTCCTGGCGTATGAGAGCCAGTGGGGGAGCTGCATGATGCGGTTGTGAAGATTGAGACTGTTGGGAGTTGGACAGCTGGCTGCTAGCCAACGGTTCCTGCGTGTCGGGAATCTGAGAGCCTCCAGACTGCGCCGGACCAGACGCGAAGTCTGGGTGTTGAACAGGCGCATTGCCATTGACGGTGCTCTGTGTGTTTGAGAATTGCCCTGATGAGTGGTCCGACGTCTTCTGACCGGACGTCGTAGTAGATGCACTGTTATGATAATCACCTGGGTGCGTGTTGGGCGCCATTTGCGTGTGCCCGGACCTCTGTGACCGATTGACGGCCTGCGTGTTGGAAGCACTCTGCTGGGTGCCTTCGAGAAGCTTCTGACGCTTGTCGCGGTGCTGCGAGTCCTGATCCTGGCTGCCGTCCAAATGCGTGCTGTCTTCTCCATAGCCGGCTGAGCCGTTGCTGTGACGGTGATTGCTATCCGTCTTGTCAGAGGTTGAGATACCATTCGACAGAGAGCTAGACCCAATGGGGTGAGACGGAATTAGGGGAGGCATGTGCTGTACGCTAGGATTGCCCGCTCCAAGAACAACTGGGCCAGTGCTTTCGGATGTCACAAGAGAACCACCATGGTCCGGAGGAACGTTTGCGAGGACTTCGGTTACCTCCTGACCGTTCTGTGCCGCTTGTTTCTCAACTTCCTCTTGCAAGGCCTTGAGGCGCTCCTGCTCCCTCCGGTAAACGGCCTCGCAAGCCTCCTTGAGGTCCGGACGCGTCACTTCCTCGATATGGGTGATGTCGACCTCGACGTTGGTCACCATCTCATTTGCTTTGAGTATTTTCTGGGCATCCCCAGAGTGTTTCGCATCCTTCGCGATGGCCTTGATGTCTTCGAGGAAGTCCACGGGCCTCTTGTAGTAGCCGTTGGCTAGGCGCTCTTCAATTCCCGGAATGTTCAGGTTGTAGTAGAATCTGCCCGTCTCGGTCTCCAACAGACCTTTGACGCCTTTGTGGTCGTACGCAAGCTCAAAGGGCCTGTGCTCGTGCTGCCGCTGCTCCAGGGGAACATTACTGGTGAGGACCTGGGGGTTTTCCTCAGCATAGAGGTATTGGATTTGATGATCAGCAACCGGGCTTTTGAGGAACATTTTGTACTTCCTAAGCTGGTCCATGATCGGCTGGATACTCAGCTTGAGCATGTTGAGCGTGTGTCGGTCGGCCTTTTTAATAGCCTTCAACTCGTCCTTTGAAGGTTGTTTCTGAACGACTTCAGGCTCAGGCGCCTCCTCCAGCTCTTCAAATCTTCTCTTCTTGCGCGTCGTCTCGGGGAAGTCCTTCGGAGACTTCCGGATATACGCGATTACGTTCTCGAAATACTCCGTACGTGCCGTCTCATCGGGTCGTTTCAACTCGTACTGGTTCTTCGCCGAGTAACCGAACAAGTCTTTCAGCATTGCTGGATCAGGCTTGTCATCCTCGTCTTGCTGCTCCATGGTGCCCAAGACAAGGACAGGCTCATTTGCAGGCATGGTGCGTAGAAGGCTGGTGAAAATATTGATCACCGGAGGGCCGACGGTCAGATACCAGACATCGACGTGGGGAATGAAGATGACCGAAGGTTTGTGACGGCGAACCTCTTTGAAGAGTTGGACCAAGGTGGCCTCGGGGGTTTGGCTCTCTCCAAGCAGGGTCGGCAAGTCGAAAGACTGAACGTGAATGTTCTCAAACCTGTGCAGCAAGGCTGCGCTGATTTCCTGCTGACCCATGCCCTGATAGCCGCGGATAAGAAGCCTAGGACGGAATGTCTTGGCTTGCTCGAAATTGCGTTTAACGTTCTCGCGCTCGAAGCCAAACGCATCGTCGCGGTCGTCAAACTGCGCCTCTTCCAAAGCAGTCAGCCTTTTCTTCGATGGGATGACTTCGTCGACCATTTGAGCAATCTCTTCGAATTGTGGCTTCAACAGAGGTGCAGTTGACTGCCCGAGAGGTGCAGCACCAGTCGAGCTAGTGCGTTCTGATGAGGGGACCATTTTGTTGACTGAGATCATGAAATCCTTTGCGGATACTTTGATCTTGGAAGTATCGATGACGAGCTTCTTGGTCGACTGGTAAATTTGCGGGAACGTGCCTTGAACGGCATTGACCGCGGCTTCTGTGCAGAGAGCGCGAAGGTCAGCACCGCCATAGCCCTTGGTCAGTTCGGCCAAGTGGTTCTTGAAATCGTCGGTGAGAGGGGGGTCCCAATTCTTGGTGTGGATTTCAACGATGGATCGACGAGCTTCAAGGCTGGGAAGCGGAAAGTAGAATTCACGATCGAATCTTCCCGGACGTCGCAGGGCTGGATCAACGTTATCAGGACGGTTGGTGGCGCCAATGATGACAACCTGACCACGGTCGTCCATGCCATCCATAAGAGCCAGAAGAGTAGCGACAATGGACGAATGTATCTGGTCGGACTTGCTGGATCGTACAGGTGCGAGACCGTCGATCTCGTCAAAGAAGATGATGCTGGGCTGGTTCTTGCGTGCTTCTTCGAAAAGCATACGAAGCTGGCGTTCGGCTTCTCCAACCCACTTGCTGAGTGCATCGGCGCCTTTGCGCATGTAGAAGGTGACCTTCTTGCCATTTGTGCTGACGGCGTTCGCCAAGGCGCGTGCGAGCAGGGTCTTACCAGTACCGGGAGGACCGTGGAAGAGAACGCCACGGGGGGGGGTAATCTTGAACTTCAGGAAAATCTCAGGATACAAAAGCGGCAGGCTGACCATCTCCTTGAGCTGGTTGACGTGGTTATCCAGTCCTCCGACGTTATCAAAGTTGATGCTCTCGTCCACAGTGATAGGCGCGATGTCTGCGTTTGACTTCTTCTCGTTGAGTTTTCCTAGGTTAGGGTGAGGTTCCTTCGGGATCAGACCGCCAGCTGCGTGAGGGCCTCGTTGACCGCTCTGGTTCGTCTCATCGTCGCTGCTGTCGGAGTCGGGCTCACCAAGAGGTTCGCGGCGATTCGTGGGGCCACCTGGATAGTTGTTAAAATACAATTGACTGCCAGTGTCGTCTTCATAGGTCGGTATACCTAAGAGCGGGTTTCCACCGCCAAGGCCGCCGAACGGTCCCTGAACGGAGAAGAGTGGGCGCCACCCCGTCGCCCGAGGACCGCGCTTCTGCGATGGAGTGCCTGACGCTGCCTCTTCCTGTTCCCTTTCATCTTGAGCGAGGACTTCCTGCAGGCTCTTCTGTTGGTAGTTGGTGTTATCCTTTCTTGTGCGGAGCGTGGGTTTGTGTTCGAAGGAGACCTCGCCAGCACGATGGTGGTTGCGAGTCCTGCGGTTGCGCCTTTCGTCGTAGGCCAGCTCGGCGGCCTCATCAGCAAGCTCATCTGCATCTAGCTGGTCGTCATCGTCAGAAGCGGAGTTACGCCTACTACGTCCAGACCCTTTTAACCGTGTCGACTTCCTGCGCGTGGTGCTCTCTTCGGTAGAGCTCTTCTGGCGTTTTCGCGGTGGTACTTGGGACTGCGCATCGTCGTCGTCGTCGTCATCGTCGGGCTTGTCGTCGTCGTCGGGCGTGAAATCGCTGCTATCCGCGCGACGCTTTTGAGAGCCCCCGGTCGCGGTTCGGTCGGGCTGATGGAGCTGTGAATCCGCTGTTAACGCGCGTAGTTCTCTTTCGCCTACACGGTGGCTGAGAGGAATGTAGATTTTGAATCTGTCCGAGCCACTGCTTGAAGCTGTCGCAGAAGGTGAAGGTGAAGGTGATGTTGCGACAGTTCCTGGAGTTGCTGGATTTTCTGAGAGGTCTTGTGAGGAGGTAAAAATATGTTGACCTACTCTTTGCCCGCGAGTTCGACCACGAGTGACCGGGCCTTCATCGCTATCTTCCTCCTGCTCATCCTGGGCCGCTGGTTCATGCTCAGACTCTTCGATGACGACCTCACCTGTCTGAGCATCTTCGATGGTTTCAGCCTCGGGATGGGTCTGCGAGGTGACGGAGGCTGCTTGGCTGACTTGGATTTCTTCCTGTGCTTCTTCTTCTTCTTTTGGCTGTAGGGGATCGGGGCTGTGAGCAGAGGGACCGGAACCTTCTTGTGAGTTTTCCATGATGGTGCTCGGCCGCTTCATCGGGGCCTTGCGTCCTTGAGCGGGGCGAGTGCCGAGCCTTCGCTGTGGTGAGTGACTACCTGTTGCGGATCGAACAGAACGCGCCTTCGCTGTGTATCCAAGCTCTTGCAGTGGCTCGTCCCGATCTTCGGATAGCCGAGCACTCCTGCGGGTTCTCACGTTTGGCTCAGGTTGCACCGTCTTGCTGCTGCCTGCACGAGTCGATCGGGCACGTGTGCTTCGAGTCTTTTGCTCCTGCGGGACGAATTTCACCTTTAACACGGCGATCAACGATTTGCGTTGCTTCCTCTTGTCACCGAGGTTCTTCTCGGTCGACTCTACAACGAGCAAGTCGTCCTCAATGTCTTCCTCGGCACTCTCTTCGTACTTGATCTGCTTCTTAGCTACGTTGCGGACAGCACGGCCAGTGCGAGGATTGGTTTCTGGTTCGTCTTCGACCTCGATATCGGGTGAGGCGTATGAAGCCTCGCTTATCTCCTCGTCGGAATCAACGATGTCGTCGTCTTGAGAGTCGCGATAAGTACGTCGCTGGCGCTTGCTGGTCTTCTTGCGGGCTGGCGTGGACTTCTTCTTCTTTGATGAGCGACGAGGCGGTGATGAAGGATTCTCCTCGAAGTCAGAGTCGTTAGGATCTGAGGCGTTGGGATCGAAGTCCTCTATGCGTGTTTTGGGTGGTCTCATGGTGAATGGAAGACGTGCTGTGGTGCAAGGAAATGGGTGACTCGGTGAGGCAGAGACCCTGTGCCAGAGGCAGAGGCGTCAGCTTGGCCCTCAAGTCTGGCGGGAATGGAGAACGCGCGAAATTGAAAGAGGGGAGCAGGCAGAGCTTACGGGTGAGCGATGGACGTGATGCAGTTGGCCTGTGGCCTGGCTGAACAGACGAAGCGCAGCTGTGGGGAGGGCGATTGCGACCGCGCGCAGCTCGAGCGGCGGCGGTGGGTGGACCAGGACGGGGCGCTTGACGCGAGGAGAAAGGCGAGCGGGGGTAAGCAGAGGCGGGCGACAAGGCGGCGATAGGATCGCACGCGTTGCCGGAGAGAATGCGACGCGGTGCTTGGTCCGGGTCAGTGTGTCGGGGAGCGGACCTGTGGTGTTTTGGGTTCGTGTTCAAGGCGCTCGTCGCCGTGCAGGGCGGCGCCAAGACCCGCTTACGCCAACGCGCGCGGGCCAATCAGCGCCGCCAAAACCTCGACCACTTTTCTCGTGCGCGAACGAGCGCCCTTATGCCACTGCGATGCACCCTTCTGCCGACTTTGCAAAAGTGCTGCAAATGCCTCGAAACCACATTCAATCGCCTTGCCGCACCTCCGCGACTCGATTCCATGCGGTTTTGAGGCCTCCCCGCCCCTTCCCGCGCCCGCGCCCGCAGCCTCGCAGTCGACCTCCCCGTCCTTCTCAGGCACCCTAGCTGCCGTCGATCGGCTGCAGGAACCGTTGAGGCTCAAAACCTTATCGCTGTTAAGCTCCTGCCAGCGGGTGTGTCCTTCTTTGTGGGGAAGCACGTGCCTGACCCGCCGCAACGCTCTCGCTCGCGTCCCTGCGCTCCGTTCCAAAATCGATCAAACAACTGCGCCCACGCACGCCGCCTTTGACTGTTGCAAACAATCGCTGCTATTGTCATTTCCTGTTCTCAAAGACGTATTCTCATGTCCGCAGTCACTTGTCACCATTCTTTGCTTGCTGCGAGTTCATCCTCCGTTCACAATATGGGTCTGAGTTCACATGACTGGGCCTGGAATCTACTGTATGCAGGTGCAAGTCATCCGTCGCGGATGGTGTGGTGATGGAGAGGCCTTGGGCCGGCGGTTTGCACGGGAGCGGTGCGCCGTGGCTCGTCCTTTCTCGTGCACTCGGTGACTCGGCAAAACCCTCCAATTGCGCGGACAGGCAGGGGTTCCGAAATTCTACCGCAACAGCAATATCTCCCAGCAGTCACCAGAATAGCTCCCTTGGTTGCGACACCATGCAGCCTTCGAGGCAGGAAAATGAGCGTGAAGAGTTGACGCCTACCACTGCATGGAGGTCATTCACACTCAGGCTGCTCCCGCAGACATTTCAGGCAAATATATATGTACGGATAGCATTCTGTTAATCGTAGTGTTATAAGCGACTCCGTCTGTGCCGAGTATTACAAGTTTTTGCCAGCTAGTGGTTCAACGCTTGCTCTGCATTTAGGATGCAAACCACAGAACCACGAAAGAAGCTGGAACAAATATCGCAACAAGTAAAGTGTATGAGAACCTATGGTCCCTCATCGAAATCCGGTTGTTAGACCCTTTTGATTAATTGATCGAGGGCTAAGAGTATTGTTAGTCGATGCAGCGTAGATGGCCATGGAAAAATTGCTTACCCAGTCCACCCATCTCCAATTCTCCAGCGCAGTCGATCTTTGCAATTGCTACATTGCTGATCCTCAGCTTTACAAAGCCTTCTCTCATCACCGACATTTTGGTATAGATCATGAGCATGTAAATCGATCGGCTCACCCATCTACCCAAGGCCAGGAAGGGTTTAAGAACGAGTGGATCATCGGGCCGCGGCTTCCTGGAGTCCACGACGGTCTGCCGTGCCACAGCATACTCTGCCGTTGTCGCGGCGACGCTACCATCAGTAAGGCAATTGTGAGGCGCGACGTAGTGGACCTTATCCTTCATGCCCGGCAGCCGCATAATTTCGATGCGCAAAGCCAGGCTCTTCTGCGGGCCAAGTTTGGGTATGGCAACAATACTCCTCACAATGCTAATGGGGGCTGCAGCAAGCCAAGTGCCTATGCAGGCCCAGAAGACGGCAATGACTCCAAATGACATTGGAACCCAGCTCGCAAGACCGTCTCTGTCCTTCTTGTCCTTTAGGTTGCTGTAGAAGAACTTGTACGAGGAAGCGGAGGCGGCGAAGCAGGCGAAGGCAGCGGCATAGCACACAATCCGAAATGCACCCTGCTTTGGAGCTCGATATAACACGCTTTCCGAGTTCTTGTCCGCTAATTGGTCAAGCGTTCTCTGCCATGGCGCCTTTGATTGGTAGGCTTTGAGCTTCGCTGGGGGCGGAGGCCTGACCTTTATAGATGCGGCGCGAATCGTGCTCGACGTGAAGAGGCGGAGGGTCGCGAAAAGGCTCGAGTGCGTGGTGGTCGGACGTTGGAAGGCAAAAGTGCGCAGAGGCTGGAAGCAGGCGTATCGTGCGCCTCTGAAGCAGGTGGCCATGGCTATGGAGCAACACCAATCAATGCAACTTCGCTCAGGCAGGGACGGAGGCCATACCGGATGGGCGCGCAGGTGGCAGAAGCGCGTCGACGGACAAACAGTGTCAGCTCAACGGAGACCAGTTCTCCGCCGCGCTCCGACGCGGACTTGGACTTGGTGCGGCGCCGGGATTTTCCCCAGCAGTCCCAACACTCCGACGCTCAGCACCGCCGCCCTCGCAGTCCTCAGCTCCGCCCTCCGCACCCACGCTTCAACTCCCCATCCTCTGAGGCATTGTCGCCTCGCCGGTCAACATGGCCTCGCTGAGCGCTGCCTACAGACTGTCCGCCCGGGCCGCCACCCGCCAGCTGCCCCAGAATGTCGCCCGCAGAGGTCAGCTTCCCCATCCCATCTTTGCTGATCACCCGCTGATGCATTGCCCGCAGGCTTCCGCTCCTCGCCCGCGAGTGCCGCCGCGCAGAACTTCCAGATGCCCGCGCTCTCTCCCACCATGACCGAAGGCAACATCGCGAGCTGGAAGATCAAAGAAGGTACGACATGGACACCGAGGCGCATAGGGGACAATGGCCCGGCGACGGATACATATCAACGGAACCACGTCTGACGTGACGCAGGAGAGTCTTTCTCGGCCGGCGATGTTCTGCTCGAGATCGAAACGGACAAGGCGCAGATGGATGTTGAGGCGCAGGATGACGGCATTTTGGCAAAGATCATGGTAATGCATGCTGGACGAAGTCTGGAGTAGCTAAGGGCTGACACTGGCATAGATGGATGACGGAAGCAAGGCCATCCAAGTCGGTCAACGCATCGGCGTCCTTGCGGAGCCGGGCGACGACCTCAGCACCCTGGAGATTCCCGCGGAGGACAACGCCCAGCAGAAGCCCGCCGCGCCGAAGGAGTCCAAACCCTCAGAAGCTGCCAAGCCCAGTTTTCCAGCCCCCGCTGGCAAGTCAGCCGCCAGCCCTCCCGGAAAGCCCGTCAAGCAGAAATATCCCCTCTACCCGTCGGTTCTGTACGCTCTGCGCGCCAATGGCTTGACCACGGAGGATGCGGAGAAGATTCCTGCCAGCGGACCGAACGGCCGTTTGTTGAAGGGTGACGTTCTTGCATACGCTGGTAAGCTGTCTGAGAGCGCATATGCGTCGAACCTCTCCAAGATGCTGGCCGAAAAGGGCCACCTCGACCTCAGCAACATCAAGGTTGCCCAGTCGAAGGCACCTGCTGCAGCTCCTGCGGCTCGCGCCGCTCCTGCCGAGCCTGTGCCCGTGCCTTTCACCGAGGTCACCCTCCCTATCAACTTCAAGGCGGTCCTGGAATGCCAGAAGCGCCTCCAGGACACCCTGGGTGTCTACCTCCCGCTCTCCGAGTTTGTTGCTCGTGCCACCGAGCTGGCCAACGAAGACCTCCCGCGTTCTAAGAACGTTCAGCCTACCGCTGACGAGCTGTTCAATGCTGTTCTCGGACTGAACAAGATTCCCACGACATCCAGGGGGCAATTCATTCCTGAGGTCTCCGCTCTGCCTTCTGTCGTCTCCAAGCCCGCACGGAAGCAGAGCGATATCCTCGATATCTTGGCCGGCAAGCCTGCCAAGGCCAAGAGCGCAAAGGCTGCCGTACCTGCTGCGGCCGCTGTTGCTAGCCCGATCAATGTCTTCCGCGTCAGCGTGCCCAAGGGTGATGAGAAGAGGGCAACACTTTTCCTTGAGAGAGTGAAGGTCGTCCTGGAGACTCAGCCGGGCGAGCTGGTGTTGTAAATGTAAATTGATTTTCCAAATAGACGCGAGCGGACGGTACTGTAGATTAGTGGCGCGGTTGAAGGCATTATCCAATACCCTCTTGCCATTGCACCGAAACATCGCATTGGTCAAGTCTGTCTGTCGTGTTCATTTCCCAAACTACTTGTAGGGTTTCCGTGAACGATCTCATTTGATTGCAACACCACGCAGTATACATGTGGACGACTGCTCCAACCACCCATGCCTTGGAGTTGATCGCGCTGCTGTTTCGTTATCATGTCGGATCTTCAACACCGACAGAAAGTCACCAAGGCACTATCCAGTATCAGAAGCCGTTTTGAGCAAAAAGGTGTGTTATTTTGCGTCATCAGAACAGAGACAGTAACTATGCCATGTCTGAAAATACTAAAGTGAATTGAATAAAAAATCATGTTCATGAAGAAAGCAACTACCGCACTGGTCCAGCCAAATGAGTGAGACAAGACCGATCCCTCCACAGAGGTATTACATGCAGCTCGGCACCAACAAGTAGGAATGGAGTTAGAGAGGGGCGTGTGTTTGGAGAGGGCTCTCAAGGGGAAGCCACTTCAGGGGATTTAGACGGAGACCTTGGTCTTGACGAACTGGGCAGCGGCGGAGGCATCGCTTCCGTAGCCCAAGTGGCCCGAGGTGCTGGAAGAGCCGCCGGTGCCGGTGCCGCCGCAAACAGTGTCGCCGTTGGCGCAGAATGTCTTGAAAGAGGCCGCGTCGATGTTCTTCAGAGCCTGGGTCCTGAAGGGATCGCCGAAAGTAACAGCGACCTTGATGTTCTTCGCTTGGGTGGCATCGAGCTTGCTCATGGTGTTGTGGACGAGCATGGCGCCCTGCGAGTAGCCGGAGAGGATGATCTGAGTGCTGGGGCACTTCTGAATCGCCTTCTGGACGAGGGCGACCATGGCCTGAGTGCCAGCACCGCCGGTGATCTCCGTAGTGATGCCAGCCGCGTCAGCAGCGTAGGTGACGCCCTGGATTGCAACCTTGCCTTCTCCGAGCTGCTCCTGGAGGGCCGAGCCGAAGCCGGGGCCAACGACGCTGCCCATATTGCCTGCCTCGGTGGTGCCGCGAGCGAAGATGAGAGTGGCCGCCTTGCAAGCCTCGTCAAGACCGTTCTGGGTAGTAGAGCCACCGCCCAGAGAGAGTCCGCCCAATGCACTCGTGCTACTGCCGGTTGAGGTACCAGTGGAGCTGCCGCCGAAGCCGCTCATAAGGGCCGCAAGACCGGAAGCTTGACGCCGAGTTAGACTGGAACCGCCTGTAAGGGAGCTGAGGTCAGGAATACCGCTGCCGGTGGTGCCAGATCCTGTAAGTCCACTAAGTCCGCTCAGGCCGCTGAGGCCGCTAGTACCAGAGCCACCCTATGTCGCTGTTAACAATCTGAAGACTGGAGAGATGAAAAGTGTACTCACAAGTCCGGAGAGTCCAGAAAGGCCAGAGAGTCCAGAGCCAGCGCTGGGTGTAGGCAGCGAGCCGCTTCCCAACCCGCCAAGTCCGCCAGTCAGTCCGCTCTTTAAATATGTTAGCAGTGTCATGCAAAGTATAGGGTATGTGTTCGTACTAGGCCGCCGCTGCTGGTAGAGCTACCTCCAAGACCTCCCAAACCGCTGAGTTGACGCTTCTCCTCGTCGTTGTAGTTCTCCGAACCAGAAGGAGTAAGGCCACTGCCGCTGCCTCCCAATCCGCTCAGGAGGCCCCCAATGCCAGATTCACTGCCAGCTCCGGATGGAGTGGGGAATGGAAGCAAGCCACCAGCAGAGGGAGTGGGAAAAGGAAGTGAGCCGCCAGCGGAAGGAGTGGGAAATGGAAGTTCACCACCCTGTGAGATGAGTTAGAGAGAAGCTGAGCAGGTATTGTAAGGTGTTGAACCTACCAGGCCAAAACCGGAGCCGGAGCTGGAGCCAGGAGTGGGGATGGAGAAGGAAAGACCACCAGAAGGGAAAGTGACAGTCGGAACCTCCAAGCCGCCACTGAGGCTCGGTAGCTCAGCCTTGGGCAAGGGAGCACCAGCCACGAGGGCGGCGTAGATGGCTACGAGAACAATGTTGCTCATGATAGTGACGAAACGCAAGTGTATTTGTGAGAACGAATGACGGCTTCGAGCCTTTCGTGGATTGGAGAAGAGAGAGTGACGGGGTGCAACAGCTACCGGAGCTTGCAAAGACAGAACGAAGGCAAACGAAGGGTTGATATTGAAGCGAGTGGTAGTGAGAAAATCAACATGGCTGAGAAGTCGACTTCTTTATAGAGGACAGACGGATGAAACGAGATGCTCTGTGGCTGGAAAAGAACATCATCCGTGCTCACCACACTTTTCCATGTTCGACACTATCGAAACGGGAGAGTCGGGGCCATGAACGAGGGTGTTACCATGGTAGTGGTCATAGCTACTGGTGCAGAAGAAGCATTCAATGGTGCAACTTCATTTATCGTGAACGTCCAGGGCGGTACAGATCAATGCGGCTGGGGCGTTGATGGTGTGTAGCCTGACCAATAGGCAACGGCTGCGGGGGTTTCGCAGATGTTTCACCGGGAAGGCTACGGGCAAGGCTTCGGATGGCTTGGGGGACGGTGCCTCGGCTCGCGATTTTAGTCGGGAGTGCCGCTGCCGGGATTGCACCTTAATGGCTTTAAGGTGTAATTAACCTGCTACGGTTCTGCATGTCTCGTACAGCCTCAGCTATTTCCGGTATTGGGCCGGCGAATCGCGTTCCATTTCTTCAACACCAGGCCGAGGCTCCAAGGCTGAAACGCCCGGTCGTCTTGGATTCGGTCCGCTGGCATCCGTATCAGCAGAGACATATTTGCTCTTGCAAAAGGAAGTCCCTATCTCCCCAGTCCGTATCTTGTACGCCTGCTGTGTCGTTGTTCGCTGTTAGGGGGGAATGAGGAGACAAGCTGTGGGCAAATAAGCACCTCATCACCATCACATCAACTTCCTCGGCCCCACTGCACAAGGAAAAAGTATAGGGAGGGTCAAATACGAGATACTAGCAGAGGTCAGGCGACAATACTGCCCACACGATCCGGAATGAGAAAACAAATTGGTGATCGCCGCGGGGGAGTTGCAGCATCCATGGCATGGTTGCACCTTTCTGGCTTCTCCGTAGTGCTCACTAGCCACTCCAAGATGGTGCAAACCAGTGCATCAGCCGCGTGGGGTTCACGGCCCCAACATCCTAGGACCAATCTTAATATAAGCTGGCGATCCTACGTCGGGGTTCCATCTTGGGAACGGCCGTATCCATTCTGGCCTGGGTTATGGACTGCACGTACCATCATTTCATCATCGTGCACAAACAGTGAGATTGATGCCCAGGAAAAAGTCTATTAGCGGTGGTGGCGCGAATGGCATGCAAAGGACCACTCTGAGTGGATGCTGGAGTTCGCTGATGAATGGCGACTACGACCGCCACCAACATCGTGGGATGCGACATGGCAACTTGACTTGGTGAAGGCCCGCCAGTCATAGCTTGTCAGAGAATACATTTCGCGAGGCCTAGATCAACAAGAGGGTCAAGACGGCAAAACAAGCTTTGGGAACCGAAGGAGGCTGCGTTTCCACGCTTTCCTCACCTCAAATCTCCCATGGACGTGGCGCAAGATGATAGCCGGCACAGATAGGCCGCTTGCGCCATTAATAGCCTTCAGTATTGTAGACCGGCTTCTGCTGCTTCCTTTTCTTCCTGCGTTTACCAGAGGAATTTCGCATGAAACTCATCGGACAGATCAAAGCGACCGCTGCTCACAGAGCTCGAAATGGATGGTGGGCCTTGGATTTGCTGATTAATTGCCGGTGCGTTTGAACCGGCATGGTGAGTGGGAGTCCGTGGCAGGGTTTCCGTAGTGTTCCCTGATCGTGCAGGTGGGTCAGGAGGTCCGGTGTCGTAGGACAAGTGCTGAGCAGGCCAGGACCCTGCCATGGTGCTGTCCGGATCAGGATGCTGGCGGCCCGCGTCTTCCATAATAGCCTCGGTAAGTTGAGGTTGCGTTCCTGTGGGGTTGTCTAAAGAGTGATGCCGAGGGGTGGGGCTGAGATCCATGGTGTCTTGCTGCGCACTCTGACGACGAAGGCGATCATTGCACCAGGAAAGCACGGCTTGAGGAGAATTGAGTGGAAATGAGGCCCAATAATCAAGCGCGGCTCTTTTCTCCTGGGTGGTGCGCTTTTGATTGCAGTCGACTACGTGGGTAGTAGAGTTATTGACACATGAGACAGAGCTCAACAGCTGGTCTTGGGGAACCAGGGGGAGGACCTGCAGGAGGAGGTGCTCCACGTCGTCAAGGCGGGCCTCGATGGCTTCCAGGTAGCCCTTTGCGGGCCCACGCTGGAGCTGTTGTGGCCAGGTGCACTCATTCCCCGTCTCGCGGCATCGCGCACACGTCGGCCTGTCCTGAGTTAGCTTCCAATGGGGAGAGGTCTGAGCCAAGTGGGAATCACCATTCGCCGCCGCACTTTTGCTTCTTGCTGCGGCATGAGTCGCAGGCCGCACTGCTCCGCGTCTGACGGGGCTGGCGGGTCGATTGGGCCATGATCGCCCCCTTTTCTTCGGTGAAAGGTCCTCGCTCAGTGCAGGAGCATGTCGGGCGGTCTTCGTGTTGCTGAGGCTCGCTGTTGGCCGTCGCATGTTCAGCTGGGCGGAGAGGAGCGGGGATGACTAAAGCGTTAGTCATGCCATCAGTAGACCATCATCTTTGCGTTGACCGCCCACTACTAAGCGTGCTATCGCCATGTGACGCGTCCACGGCGCTTACCACTGGAGGTGTTTCTGCTGCCCGTCACTCGCCAAGCAATTGGCTGGTTGCTGTTGGAGCTTGCTGGTAAGAAGTTGCACAAAGCTTCGAAATTTACTTGGCGAATCCGGGGTATGGCTGGAAGAGCCAGTCGGAAGCGGGCCGTGGCGTCGCAGTGATCTTCCATCTGGGGCTCAATTGTTCCTGCGCGACGCTGACAACGTCCACCACCCGCTTTTTTGTTTTGACGTGAGAGCTACTGCGACACCTTGATGGCTCACTCGGCACATGCGAGGCCTGCTGCACAGTCGACTTCGTTCTTACTTACTCTCCCCCGCAATGCACACGTGCCAACGCGCCTTCGGCCGCCGCGTGTTCCGTCGAAAAAGTCCAGGCCGTGGGTCGCGAGAAACCGGAGGCAAACGGTGTCATCGACTTGCGCCTGCCCTTCGCCCCGTACATAGCCCAACCCTAGTCCCCGCAAGCAGCCGCATATCCGCCCTGCCACCCTGCATACCCGAGGTGCCTCTCACACGACATATACCTACGTCCGCCCATGGTCGCCCACGCCTAAGCACCCCGCCGTCCCTGCCCATTGTCCCAAGTGACATCACCCGAACATGAACTGCCCCTCGAGAGTCGATCCAGAAATTCCGCCCGACTGGAATCAGAACCCGCCTGCACTGGCCAGTGATGCTACGACCCGAAAAGACCTGAACCACATCGCGAACGCGCGTCAGAAGCGCAAGAGCGCCAATCATGCCTCGCCCGATGGGGCTGTCGAACCATCCCACCAGTCCCCGGACATCGACCCTGACCCGGCGCAGCGGCGGGGTATTGGGAGCGCGAGGCCACGAGTCGAGGGCTCTGTCAAGGCAGACATGGACGTGGACACTGTTGAGTCGCACACTCGAGATGCGCCCAAGGCCTCATCGGCTCCCGAAGCTCTCGCGACCACCTTCAATCCGGGATACACGGCAGATGGCTCAGCTGGACATGGCGGACCAGGCCGCGGCGGTTCAATCTTCACCGAGTCGCTGCTGAAAATCAAGGATGTACTTTACAAATATGCCAAGTTCGTTGGGCCAGGCTTCATGGTGGCCGTTGCCTACATCGATCCAGGTGAGCAGGCAGAACTTGTGGACTGCATATGTGACCAAGGCTGACATCCACCAGGAAATTATGCTACCGATGTTGCTGCTGGTGCTGCGTACCGTTTCAAGCTTCTTTTCATTATTTTGATGTCCAACATCTTCGCCATCTTCCTGCAGTCTCTCTGTGTGAAACTTGGAACAGTCACCGGCATGGATCTTGCTCAAAACTGCCGGGCCCATTTGCCCCGGTGGATGAACATTTCCCTGTACATTTTAGCCGAGTCTGCCATTATTGCAACCGACATTGCTGAGGTAGGTCTACTGAAGCCGACGTCACTCGGTGCTTGAGCCAACGTCAGATTGTCACGCATCACAGACGCTTACTCCCGCAAACAAGTGTTGCATCTGCTATTCTAGCTAATTTGTTCTTCAGGTTATTGGCACGGCCATTTCCCTCAACGTCCTCTTGAACGTACCTTTGGTCGCAGGCTGCGCTATCAGCATCGTCGATGTCCTCATCATTCTGATTTTCTACAAACCCTCGGGCTCCATGCGAGTCGTGCGTGCATTCGAGTATTTCGTGATGCTTCTGGTCCTTGGCGTGGTCATCTGCTTTTGTTTCCAGCTCAGCCTCATCAAGAACACGTCAGTCGGTGAAGTCTTCAAGGGGTACCTACCAAGCAAGGCCATAATCGAGTCGAAAGGGTCAGTCTCACATCAGCAAAGACGTTGTTAATTCAGCTGCTGACGTCCTCTTAGTCTATACCAATCTTGCGGTATCCTTGGCGCTACCGTCATGCCTCACTCGCTCTATCTTGGCTCGGGCATCATCCAGCCGCGACTGCGCGAATTCGATGAAGCACTTTCGGCCTCTACCCAATACTCCACTGCTGCGGAAAACACCATCAGCGATTCCGACACCGAATCCGTCGTCTCTCTCTCCAAGTACCGCCCTTCAATTCAAGCAATCAGGGCGTGTCTTACTTATTCAATCGTTGAGACTGCTGTCTCATTGTTCACATTTGCGCTGTTCGTCAACTCCGCTATTTTGATTGTTGCCGGCGCCTCGCTTTACAATACCCCGGGCGCCGAGTCTGCTGATCTGTTTGGTATCCACGATCTACTTTCGTCGACGCTTGCACCAGCTGCTGGCACCATCTTCGCACTGGCATTGCTTCTTTCTGGCACCAGCGCTGGCATTGTCTGCACAATTGCTGGGCAGATGGTCAGCGAAGGGCAGCTCAACTGGTCGGTTAAGCCGTGGGTTCGCCGCCTGTTCACCCGCAGCATTAGCATCACGCCTTCAATCATCATCGCTGGCGCAGTCGGCCGCGAGGGACTTTCTGCCACGCTCGAGGCGTCGCAAGTCGTGCTCAGCGTAATTCTGCCGTTCGTCAGTGCGCCGTTGATTTATTTCACCTGCCGTAATAAGTACATGACCGTCTCTGCGGTGAACCGTGGTGTGCCGGGGCTCAACAACCACGCCACGCAACCCGAGGATGGCGATCACCGGCGCTCACAGTCGATTGAGGAAGTGAAGATGCGCAATCACTGGGTCACGGCCGCAGTTGGGCTCATCATCTGGCTGATCATTGTGATCATGAATGTTGCGCTGCTGGTACTTGTCGGCATGAATAAGGAGTAACGATATTTGTTTGTGAGGGGCCCGTTTTACGTGTAAAGGTACGCTCATGCATGCATCCAAGCTGCGGTTTTTTGAGGTTCATATTATACTCCTGATTTGCTTTTAGGCTACTCATGGTTTTCTGCTGCATTTTTCAGAGCCTATGGCGTTGTTCGATCACTTTAATCCGGTACTCAAAAGGTTTATTCCCTTCAGCTTCGTTCTTTCAACGAATTCAAGTACTATCAAGGAAAATAGCTCAAAATGTAGATAGAGGTTCGCTCAAATAGAACAATTATGTTGCAGACTAAAAGCTCCAGCAGGAGCACAGCACCTGGCCTAAACAGAACGTGCGCGCTTTTCTATCGACCTAGGTATTTCAACATACGCGATTTGCTGGGCCTCCTCCGGTACTAGACCAGGTACTGTCTGTCCTACACAATGAGATCAATGATGAAAAGAATGAGTGTACAGTACACTACCTTGAAGACTTTTAGAGGGGCATTGCAGATTCAACAACCACCCGGAAGCCGAACCACGTCTTTTTCTGTTTTTTTCCCCCACCATCGTTCCCCTCATCCATCTCATTGGATAAGATCACTGCTCCTCACGGATAGCGCCATCAAAGTCCTTCCCTCCCGTCGGATCCGCCACCGTGTAGTTCCCGAAGCACGCGTAATTGTAATTGCTCAGCGCGTACGAGTCCTTCTGGCTTGCGACGAACCGATCGAGCGCGCAAAAGCCGTCCGTCCGGCCTTCGCAGGCATCGCCCCTGATGCTGTCCAGCGGCACGATGCCGTCGTTCAGGCGCATGCGCACGAACTTGTGCGCGGCGGTCGCGGCGTCGTAGCCGTGCTGGCCGGGGTAGTAGGCCGTGCGGTGCTGGGCCACGGCGGGCGGGTCGGCAGAGGTGCAGCCGACGACCTCGGTGACGAGACGGGCGCCAAAGGGCGTCAGCTGGGCGAGGTTGAAGTGGCGGTGCGGGTCGGGCGGGAACTGGGTCAGGGAGGGCGGGTCGCGGTAGTAGTCGACGCTCATGGCGGCGAGGACGCTGAGGATGATGTCGTCGTGGGAGAAGTCGGCGTAGAAGCTGCGGCCGAGGGGGAAGTCGCGCGGGTTGGAGGTGAGGGTGGCGTTGACGGACGAGTTGGACGCGGTGATGTACTGGTTCTGCAGGCGGGCGAGCAGCTCCTGCACGTAGCCGATGCCTTGGGCGCGGCCGGTGGGGTTGCCCCAGGCGTAGTCGTAGTAGTAGATTATGTCGAGCGTGTTTTCGAAGCCGGCCCATTCGTCGGCGGAGAAGAGGGCACAGAAGTCGGATTGGCCAATGTACTGCATTTCATAGGCGCAGATGCTCTGCATGGCATACGTGTTGTTCACTGTGAAGGTGAAGCCCGGCGGAGCGTACTCTTGCAGGCGCTTGGTGGCCTCGGTAAGGTAGACGGGCAGGTAGTTGAAGAGGTCGCTGTCTCCAAGGTCGCCGATGCCCTCTTCGTAATCATTGAAGCAGCTGTCATAAGCCGCCAGAGTGTTGTTTTCCGTGTCGCCCTCGGGGATGACCAAGACGTCGAAGTCGTCGGTCCAGTTGCCCAGCGTTGGGATGGTTTGGTCGGGCGCCGCCTTGAAGCTGGGCCTAAAAAACCCCATCGCCCAATTCAGCATGCTGTTCCACATGCGGGGTTGGGAGGTAGTGCGTAGCAGCGGCTTCTCTCTCGCTGTGCCGTTGGGATAGTAGGGATCGTAAGCAAGCTGGCCATTCTCAGCGTTGTAAAGCGTACGGCCGTACTTGTTCCAAAAGGAAACGCCAGCCCTCATCTCTTCGACAGCACCTTGACCAGTGAGGAAACCGGTGGAAGGCATGATATAGTGGTAGCTGTTCAAGAAGTCAAGCGCGCCAGAGAAAGTGCTGGATGAATTGGCGGCGGCAGTCCAGTTTGAGAGCTTGTAAGCGAAGTCCAGGTTGTTGTCGCCATCATCAACCCAGTGAATGGGCAAACGGTGTGCGTGGCGCTGCAAGGTGTGAACTGCAAAAATTAGCACAACAAGAGGCAGCAACTCCGGCTGTCTTTACCTTGCTCGACTTGACAGCCGTCAGGGAGACCGACATCCTTGACGCCGAAAGCATCAGCAGCGTTATCGACGTAGGGAGCGATCTGACCCCAATGCTTCGAGATCTCATTGAGATCGGTAAGCAGCGCTGGGGAGGAGTAGTTGACGGCAGCCTGTACACTTCCTGCACAGACTAAAGCCCGCAGGGCGTACAAGGACGAGCGAGAAGGCATTTCAAACCAAGAATTGCGTCCGAACGAAAGGAAGCCTACGACGGGAAGAAAAGCAGAGTCGACGTCTCGCCCTCATGTATGTATGTACCTACCTAGCAGCGATGATAAATAGACGCATCATCCCACTGTGGCGGGGCAGTAGTGGATGCTGAATTTGTTCCCGGTTTCCGGATCCGCCCTACAATGAGGCTATCCTCAGCACGGCTAGCATCTGCTATACAAGGGAAAATAGCGCAGATATAGAAGTCAGGGCACTTGGGCGTCCAATCACACAGGAGCCATGAAGATAGCAAAAAGGCTAACAAAGGGGGACTAGTAGAGGCTGCAGCCCTATGGCCGGTTTCGCACGTTCCTACCGCAAAATTTGCAAAATACGTCACCTGCTGACAGTTACGAGTCGTTGGCGTATTCATCTCGAGAGGTGGTGTTGAGAATGTCTGGATGTCGCTCCCGTCCCCACTTTCCGTTCTTTGCCAGGACAACACGAACAACGCGGAGTCAAATCGTGGAGCCCGACCAAGAAGATCAAGATCTGCGTCACTAGTACATACATGGTTGACTGCGTGCATCGACCACAATAATTCCTCCTTGTGTAGTAAGTATGTGTGACAGGGATCAAGTGGATCGCAAGTGTCTCAGAGATTCCCTCGCTCATGCGGCGGTGAGCGACACGCGACATGCGACAACTGCGACCAGAAAAATACGGAAAGATACTACCGTGTTTGGACACGTCAGCGCTAGGCGCACCATCCGCCGCGTGGTGAGGAGATTTGGACGAGCAAAGACGGATACGAAACGGCAGGATCACGGAGCGACGGTGCTGTAACATTAGCCACCCCAGCCTTGTAGCAGCCGGCAGGAAGCCAGCGTGAGGGAGAAGGCAGAAATAAACCGATGAAGGTCAGGAGCTGGATGCTTGGCGTGGTGTTGAAGAGTGAGAGAGATTGAGATGGCCCGGCAGGTGCTAGCCACGGAGCCGTGCGGGTGCCGCGCCCCCAAGTCGACCACAAGCAAGGCTTGTCACTCCTCAAGCACTGCCAACAAAAAACGGCCGTACATCACTCAAGCCCGTTACTTATCGCAGCAATTCTCCCGCCTCCACAACTAGACTCTGCCGATCATGCTGCTGCTGCTGCTGCTCCTCCACCCTTCGCCATCACCCATGTCCAACAACAGCCTTGCCACCCGCCCGCTCTCCTGAGCCATGACCCACTCGGGCCCGCGCACCGACAAATTCTGTTACGCGTCAATTTCGGAGCGTACGTACGCGGGTATTGACTAGGTGAATCCTCCCTGCTGCTCGGGGCTGTGCTGCGTCGCCTTCCGTTCATCATCAAGCGTTCCCCAGATCTTTCTTCTCCATGTCACTCGCTCCAACATGAGATTCTTCACCTTGCCCTTGGGCATCCTATCGCTCCTTCTAAACAATGCCTACTTTGCGCTTGCCGTCGACCTCGACATCGAGAGCACCGACTCGATCAAGTCTGCCGCCTCCGAGGTCGCCTTTGGCCTCATGAAATGGTACACCGGTAACAACACCGGCGATGTGCCTGGCAACCTGCCCGATCCCTACTACTGGTGGGAGGCCGGTGCCATGTTCATGACCATGGTCGAGTACTGGTACTACACGGGCGACGAGACGTACGTGCCCCAGACCAAGCAGGCCCTCCTGCACCAGGTCGGCGAGCGCAACGACTACATGCCCAGCAACCAGACCAAGGCCGAGGGTAACGACGATCAACTCTTCTGGGCCCTGGCCGCCATGACTTCCGCCGAGCTCAAGTTCTCGGACCCCGGCGACAACTATGCGTCCTGGGTCGCCCAGGCTCAGGCCGTCTTCAACGAGCAGGCCGCGCGTTGGGATGCCGCAAACTGCGATGGTGGTCTGCGTTGGCAGTAAGCACCACACCACCGCTGTCCCCTCTGTCCGCTCCTCCAGCTAACGGAAGCTACGCAGAATCTACTCGTTCAACGCCGGTTACAACTACAAAAACACCATCTCCAACGGCGGTTTCTTCCAGCTTGCGGCCCGCCTGGCGCGGTACACGGGCAACGACACATACAGCCAATGGGCCGAGAAGACGTGGGAATGGGCAGCCGGCACCGTCTTGCTCGAAGCCAGCACCGACGTCTGGCGAATCAACGACGGAACCAGCACAACGAACAACTGCAGCAACGCCGATCGTACCCAGTGGACGTACAACTACGGAACCTTCATCGTCGGGTGCGCCTACATGTACAACCTTACGGAAGAGGCGAGATGGAAGACTCGTGCCGAGAACCTGCTCAGCACGACGTGGACCAATTTCTTCCCGGAGTCGATGGGTCCCAACATCATGGTCGAGACCACGTGCGAACCGTACGGGAACTGTGATTACGACCAGTCGTCGTTCAAGGCCTATCTGACTCGCTGGCTTGCCCTGACATCACAACTGATTCCGGACTTTTACGAAGATATTTTCCTGCGGCTGCGAGCATCGGCCAAGGGCGCGGCAGGCCAGTGCTCGGGATCCGGCAAGACAGCGGGCAACACGTGCGGCCGCGAGTGGAATTCCACCACCTGGGACGGAACGAGTGGTGTTGGTGAGCAGATGGCGGGCCTGCAAGTCATCAGCTCCTTGATGATCGACAAGGGCACCCTGGATCCCCCGGTCACATACGCGACTGGTGGTACCAGTGAATCCAACCCAGATGCCGGAACCGGATCATCATCAGGTAGCACCGACGGCACATATGATACCAGCACGCCCATCACTGGCGGCGATAAAGCTGGCGCCGCCATCCTCACCATCCTCTTTGTGTCGGGCACGTTAGGAGGAGCTTTCTGGATGATGATGGGCGATTTCTGAGTCGCTCCTGGCACCGTCGTTTGCACGTTTTCCATTTCACTCTTCTTCACAATGTTTGTCTGCTGGAAATCTGAACATTTCTCTTCTTTTTTTACGCGCATATAGAGGGGTACCAGTCTGCGATCAGAGTCGGAGCGAATATACCCGGCTGTGGAGTTTGTGGAGAAACAGCGATCCCATGTTACCACTTTCCTATTCGTTGGAAGAGTCTACCTTTTGATCTAGGGTTTTTTAGGATAATGTTTCCACCACGAGACCACCCTAATGTCCTTGCTCTCCATGTGCCCAGCTTACTGACGGCTCGTCCACTCGGCAACGTCCACCTCCAGTCACGTGCGATTACGACTTGGAGACGGCATTGCACGCCAGGAGCTTTCATGCCTCCAGCAACGCAGGCAGGTTCTCCTTGATATACTCGACAACAGCGTCTGGGCCCTTCTCAACCTGCAGCCCCTGAGGCAGCGCAAACGTCTTCACGTTCGGCACGATTCTCCTTGCCGTCTCCTGAGCCGTCTGGCTCTGCTCGGGCGTCCACATTGATGCTGTGAACTGGGGCATGTCAGCGCGCCTTGCCAGCTGATCCCAATATCGAAGCAGCGCTCACCAGCAGGTCCGGCTTGACCTCTGTCACCACCTGCTCGACCAGTTCGATTCCTGCAGACTGTAAGAAAAGCGCGGCCGCATTGATGGCTGGCAGGATGGCATACCATCGGCGTTTCCAGCGTGGATGATGGTGTACTTGTCCTTCAAGTCTTCGACGACGCGGCCGACCAGACGTTTGGCGCGCTCGGGGGCGTTGTTGACGGTGACGAGCTTGAAGGGACCGAGGGGTGCCATGGCTGTGTAGCGACTTTGGTTAATCTGTACAGCGGGGGTAGGTGGAATTGTGGTTTCTCTTAAACCATCGTCTACTTTTAACTCCGAGCGCGATGCAGGTGGCCGATAAAGAGTCGGAGATAAATGGCATTGCCGAGTCGTCGCTCCCCGCTCCCCGCTGCCTTTGCATACCCCGCCAACTCTCAACTCGGGAATGCCGACCGGATGCGCCTTTTCGCTCCACCTCTACCCGCAAGACCTGTCCATCTTGACGAATGGCAATCCTCTAGCCATTTGCTTGCGCAACCATCCAGGTGGATCGTCTTCCGTCTGCCGGCATCCCTCCCGCTCCGGGACGGTACACTGCTCTCCCGCTCCAACATGCCGACCTTCGGGCCTACGGACCATTGATCACTGCTTTATATACGCATCTACAGTGTCTCGTCACTTCTCCAAGCGTTGACGCGCCTCGTTCATTCAATTGCTCCCACCATGACGGCACCAAAGGACTCCGGCTACATCCAGGCCAACGACCCCACGCGCCCGCGCAGCGACGCCGCTGTACCCTTCCGCGAGATCATCCCGCCGCCCGGGCACCCCAGGATCGCCGGTATTGAGCACTGCGATGCCCACAGCTGGTGCGCGTCGCGCCGCGAGATCGACGCCCCAGCCTGGCTGATCAACCGCCTCGACGCGAAGAACCTCGAGAAGCCGTACGTGGGCTTCACTTCCGACGGGACAGTGCGCGAGGGCCTGTACGCGTACGCCGACGACGAGGGCGCGCCCGTCGAGGCGGCTAGTAAAGCAGCAAACGCACTGATCGGCACGCTGTCGAACGAGGAGAAGGCGCGCACGCTGTTCGCGTCGGCCGAGGCGGACGAGATGCGCCTGTGGTCCAACCCGGAGCTGTACGTCAACCCGGGCGGCCTGCGCCTGGACGAGAGCAGCGAGGGCGTGCGCGAGGGCGTGCACGCCGTGCTGCGCGCGAGCCTGAGCCCGGCGGGTTACGAGAAGACGGTGGGATGCTGCCGTACAAACCACTTTCTCGGCCAGCTCGTCAACGGCGAGCGCGTCCTGAACGAAGACTCGTATAACTTCCGCCTCTTTGGGTCGCCGGAAGTCCAACGGCCGTGGGGATACACTTTCTTCGGACACCATCTGTGCCTCGCTGTCGTCTTCTATGGGAACCGCATGGTCATTGGGCCGACGTTCATGGGCGCGGAGCCAGATCGCATTGACGAGGGTCCGCACAAGGGGCTGCGGCTGTTCGAGACGGAGGAGCTGGAGAGCTTGAAGCTCATGCAGCGCTTGAGTCCGGAGCTGCAGGCCAAGGCGACGTTATCTGTGGGCATGGACGGGGACTCGCTGCCTGCGGATCGGTGGAACCCCTTCGACGAGCGGCATCTGGGGGGAGCGAGGCAGGATAATCGGGTGGTACCTTTTGGTGAGTGTCTGCTGGGCGCCTTTTCATGGAGGGCATCAAAGCTGATTTGTGCAAAGAGGGTTGTCCGGTGAAGGAATTCCCCCCTGCTCAGCAGGAGCTGATCATCGCCCTCTACAAGGCTTTTAACGAGTACTACCCCGCCTCAGTGTTGGAACAGCGCGTCAAGACATTCAAAGCGCATCTCGATGAAACCTACTTTGCGTGGATCGGACCGCACGGAGATGATGACCCCTACTATTTCCGCATTCACTCTCCGGTCGCGTTCATGGAGCTGGATTTCCACTGCGGCAGTAAGCATCCCCAGTCCTGTGGCTCGAGTGATACGATGATGCTGACATTGGCGGCGCAAGTATTCTTGACAAACACCTCACCAGCAAGATGCCACATCCACACGACCAATCGATTGCCGAACAGGGGCGATTATGGCAAGGCGCTACTGGAGTTTGTAGGGAAGAAAAAGTCAGCATTGTAGAAGGGAGGGGAAGAAAGATCTAGCCCACAATATCCCTTCATCTTGCAAAAGATGTAATAAACGTCCGTTACAGACCGCCAAATCGCTTTCGCTTTCAATCCAGACTGTGCTTCTCGGTTCTCAGCGGGGCTCCAGTCTTGCCGTTGATTCTTAGCGCTTACATGTGCGATAAGGTATCCTTGCAAGTTCTGGCCGACGTTCAGAGGCTCTCGTTCATCCAGGTGTATTATTGCTTTAAGCCTAAACACCGCTTCAGGCTAGGTCATGTGGGCATATGACAGCCACATCTCACTGCAGCTTGTTTACCAGGTAACCGGACAACTATGCAAATGCCCCGATTTGCCTCTTGCCTCTTCGCGCCGCCCCCTGTGTCAAAAAGTCTTGACTATGCTGAGTTGTTCCGTGGTGGGTTTTGGGTCCGAGAAATCCGTCACCCACTCTGTTGCCAAGTGTCAACGCAGAAGACGAGATGTGGAGATGTTTCAGGGATCCTATCACTTGCAGGATTCAGGTGGTAAGCAAGCCACGACTTCGGGATTGGAGGCATCGGGGTTAGGGCTTATGCCAACTTGCGGTGTTTGGGTATCAGGGCTCCATAGGCCGAGTGGTGTTTTGGATTGGGGAGGAAGCAGCGGTTGTTTATATTCCGGGCTCGCGTCTCCTTCTTTCCTATCTCGTTTTTGTTGCGCCAGAGAAGCCCATCTCCCTACATCCATACCATACCTAATAACTTGGTACACATACCTTAAGCGTGCTCCTGTTCCTTTCCATATCCACACGAATCCACCTGTCCCGCCACCAGCATGAGCAAGGAACCAGTCAAAACACGTCTGATTGATCACGACAATGGGGTCCGTACGACGGAGATGAAGGTGCTCAACCTTGGACTGTGCAGGACCGGCACCATGTGTACGTACTTCTGCCCGTCTTGATCGCCTCAACCTCCTCACTTCTCCATAACATCACGCCCTAACCCATACTAACGCTCCTGAACTTCAACCCCTCAACCTGCTCACCTCTCCCCCTCTCCCTTAGCAATGTACACCGCCCTCAACCGCCTCGGCTTCCGCACCTACCACATGTTCGAAGCCGTCAAAAACCCCACGCGCGACCTCGTCTTCTGGCGCGAAGGCATCGAGCTCAAGCTCCTCCACACCGGCAACATCCACCACGAACACGACCAATCCCCCACCACCACCACCACCCCAGACCTACCCTACGCCCGCCCCGAATTCGACAAGCTCCTCGGCGCCTACGCCGCCACGTGCGACATCCCCATGGCCCTCTTCCCCGCCGATCTCGCAACCGCCTACCCCACCGCTCTCGTCCTCCTCACCGTGCGCAGCCCGACCTCCTGGGCCCGCAGCGTCGCCGCCTCGGCCGGCGTGGTGCTCAACTGGCGCTGCTGGGCCGTGCTGCGGCACTTCGACCGCGCCTTCGTCGCGCCGTGGCTGGGCCTGGCGCGCGCGCTGGGGCGGTACCTGGGCGTGCCCGACTGGCGCGACGAGGCGGGCTTGGTGGCGGCGTACGAGGCGCACGTCGCCGAGGTGCGGAGGGTGGTGCCGCCCGAGCGGCTGCTGGTGTTTGGTGCCGAGGAGGCGGGCGGGTGCGGGTATGCGTGGGAGCCGCTGTGCGAGTTTTTGGGCGTCGAGGTGCCGCCGGGCGGGGAGGCGTATCCGCGGATGAACGATGCGGAGGGGTTTATTGAGGCGCATCTCATGATGAGAAATGTGGCCATTGCGAAGATGGTGGCGCAGTTGGCGGTGCCGGTGGCGGGGGTGTGTTGGTGGTGGTGGAGGATGAGGAGGTGAAAGGGGGTTTAGTAGGGCTGTTGTTGGGCTGCTGCAAGATGATAATCAACCTCCTGGTTCACAGCCTCGCTCAACTGTTTGGCCGAGAACAATACTTTGCCTTTGCTCACGCTGCTACTCCCTGGCACGCAATGACTTGGAGTATTAGTTGTAGATACTGGCAGACACCTCGTCGATAGATCATCAATGGTCATCATCACTAAGCCCAACTTTTAGTGGCCTCTACAAGAACCACTCCATTGAGACATGTCAAATATTGCATTTCAGTCAGATACAGCCGTGTTGTTATCGAAAACCAATGCAGTCGTAATCAACCCAAAGTGTACTTCTGGTTATTGAACCAATACCGTCTACGCCCATTGGAACTTACAAGGCATGACCACTGCGTGTTATCAGCTTGCTGACCGCTTGTAGATATCTACTAGGGGACGCTTACGGGTGCTGGCCGTCGCCCTCAACGGAGCCGGTTCTGGCATGGGGGCGGTAAGGGACCGACGACTTAATGCCACGGTGCCTAAACAAGCAGTTAGTATTCCTGCATCGTGATAGCTAGGTGTGCTTGGGGTTAAACATACTTCAAAACAATACGCTCAATAGCGTCCATACCCATCTTAAGGGTTTCCATCCTCGGGCCGTAAGAAAGGCGGACGAAGTCTGGAGTTCAGATTAGCTCAACTCCATGTGGCCAAGTTCGAGGGACTTACGGTGGCAGGGCGAGTCGAAGAGGTCACGGCGCTTGCTGGGGTTCAGATCGAAGAAGATACCAGGCACAACAATGACCTTCTCGCTCAAGCACTCGTTGAAGAAGTTCAGACCATCGTTGATCGAAGCAGGAAGGGAGCTGAGATCCAGCCAAAGGTAGAAGGTCGAGTTGGGCACATCCTCGTCGGGGATGTTGAAGCCCATCTTCCGGAGGCGGCCAATGACGTAGTCACGCTTCATCCGGAAGTGAGTCTGCAGAGCGCGCATCTCATGGCGGACCTTGGTGGGCTCCAGCATCTGGACGGCAGCCTCCTGGAAGGGCACGTTGGTGCCACCGTCCAAGTAAGAACCGCAAGAGCCGATGGCCTTGATGAACTCCTTGGGGCCGACAATCCAAGCAACACGCCAGCCCGGCAGACGGAAGCGCTTGGTCAGACCGTCAATAATGAGAACATCGTCCTCATCAACATCAACAACATTGTCCGCAGAAGAAATGACGGATCCATCGCAGTCAGACGTGTAGTTGTAGCCGCCTATGTCACCATGGTTAGAAAGAAAGCCAAAGGTCCGTTGTCAAGCGCAGCTTACAGTAGAATTCGTCCATGATCAGCGTGGCCCTCTCACGGCAGATGTCCTGGATCTGGGCAAGCTCCGGGTTGGTCATGACCTGACCGGTAGGGTTACGCGGGTTTGAGGTCAGAATGACCGAGGTGCCACGGGCAATTTCCTCGGCAATCTTCTCCGGGTGGATGTGGTAGTTGTCGTCGCGGCTGAGGGGAATGGGGATGGACGAGAAGTTCTTGAAGAGCGACAGCATCTCGTTGTAGGCCGTGTAGTCGGGAATGAAGAAGGAGAGGTAGCTGTTGCCCAGCACAGCGGCAATACGGATCAGACCGGCACGGCCACCGGGCACGATGCACACGTTCTCCCACGTATACTTGCTGGCCTTGTTCTGCCTGTGGTGCTCGTTGTAGAGGTTGGCGACGGCCTCACGGAGGGGCTTGATGCCGGCAGTCGGGCCATATTCGCGGCCACTGATCGAGATGTCAATGTTGTGGGGGCGCTCAAAGCAGCCCTCGATCTCGTCGTCGACTTCGGGAGCACCCTGACCCAGGTTGGCCCACGACTCGGGGTCTTCGAGGTAGCCCTTCTCGTAGGCGCGCTCCGAGGTCCAAACGACACCGGTGGAGGCTCTGGTAGCGTCAAGACCAGCGTGAACCTTGTGGCCGGCGTGGTGGTTGCGGAACTGGCGATGGATCTGAGAGTTGATCTCTGTGGTTTCTGGTTAGCGGGGCAGAAGAAGGAAGAAGAGCTCGCTAAGCAGCTTAGGCGGGGCAGTCCGAAAAATGCAGGAACAGGCTGGACAGGGCTGGCAAGGGACAGCTCCAAGAACGGCAACAGGAACAACATACCAGACTCGGTCTTGGTGGTGGAAAAGCGGCGGTCACGGCCGAAGCTGGTCGACTGTCTGCGGTGGTGGGACGTCATTTTGGCGGATGATTGAGACGGGAAGAAGCAGGGCGTAGATGCAGCAGTACTAGGTAAATATATATAGAGGGCCGCGGCACCCCTCAATCACTTATTCATGCTTTTTATGGGGAACAGGGCTCACCGCCGCAGATCTAAGCTGTTCCACCCACGTCAGCCACAGTGCGCGCCCGGTTGGAGCGTTGGAGCGCTGCGGGTCCACCATCGCTGTCGGGGAAAGCTTGAGTGTGCTTGGTTAAGGCTTGACGCTGCTCCCTGCCGCCACGCTGCAGGCTCGACACGCCATTGGACTGTCTGTTGGCTAGACGCTGATGCTGCTGGAGCTTGGGGTCAGGCAGCCCATCCAATGCGTACAATGCACCTATGAACACGCTCGTGTGCGGGGGCTACCTGAGACACGTATCCGGGGCGCAATGGGGCTGTGGGTGCTGCCATCGGGTCTCGAAGCTCGTCGTCAGCTCCCTCTGTCCCCTCCCCTGAGCAGCAGCCTGCCTCAATCCAGCACTCTTCCGAACCAAATCCGATACAACCTGCGCGATTAATATTACGGAGGAGGGCAATTGCTCACAGCTTGCTCGAGCTTCGGGTCTTTGAACCCTGAGCGATCAACACCAAGGGGGCCCTTCGCTTATCGGATGACATCATCCCAGTTCAATAAACATCCTCTCGAGCATGCCCCCAGCGACTTGATAATGATCTTCAGGAAGGCCAATGGCAATGTTCATATACCCGGCAACACCATTACCTCTCTGTGGATCGACCAGCAGGCAGCAGGATGCAAGATAATTCTCAGAGACAGCTATACGAGCTAGTCGAGTGTTAAGCAACAGAACAGCCTGCGCTCTTCACCTTGGCTGAGCCCGTTATTTCACCCTAGGCGGGACGGGCGGCGGGAGATCATCAACACCACAGAGATAAGCTGAAGGCTCATGCGCTCGCTAACGACATTCGGCAGCTATCATTCTGTTCTGGAATCCTTCTGTACAGGGAAGGTCATACGATTAAAGGCCGGCGGTGAATCTCCAGATTCTTCGTGGGCCTGACCCATTTGTCTGGGCCTACCACATGCAGCCGCAAGCTTGATTCCAATTGGCCAATGGCTCTTGGTACTTGGTTCGGAGCGTTTTTGCTCTGTTGCCCTGGCTCCTAGTGCGCGCCACTGCCTGAGACGGACGTTGGAGAATGTAAAGATGTCATTACTGATGTCACTGCAGTTGTTAGTGCTCCCGTGTCCAGCCAAGTTCGCCTGCTTCTATTTTTTCTTAACGACTTAAGATACGCATCATCTTGTACGTTGACAGGCCTGCCCGACATATCTTCCCAAGGAAAATGCTGGCGAGGTACTCAGCATCTGCCAGGCGCCTATCAGCAATGGCGCACAACGTCAGATCGTACTCGCAAGCACTGTCCGGACGACAAGCGGCATCTCTACCACCATCGGCCACGTTACGCACCCAGCCGACAACGTCGAGGGTGCCAGGTAGCATACGTGCTGACACGAGAGCTGATGCATCCGCACGACCACGAAAAGCCGAACACCAGCCGCGCACATCTCGAGATGAGGCACACGTATACGTTCTCACCTTCAACACGACACCCTCGCTCAGCGACCCGTTGACGGCCCTCCGCGACAAACATTTCCCCATTCATCTCAACCGCACGCCCGCACACCTCACCATGTTTCATGCGCTGCCGGGATCCGAATTGGACGGCATAGTCGCGGCGCTGGAAGAGCACTGTCGAAACACTTGGCCGTTCAAGCTGACGACAGGCTCGCCGTTTCGACTAAAACTAGGGGTCGGCATCAACGTGGCACAAGGCTCAGAGGCCGCGCAGCGCGTGCACAAGGAGCTACAGCAGCACTGGGCCGGCATGCTAAGTGCGCAGGACCGCCGCGACTGGCGCCCGCATTGGACCATCCAGAACAAGGTGGAGGAAGAGGTCGTGGCGGCCAAGACGATGGACGACGTGCAGCAGGAATTCCAAGGGGCCGAGGGGCTGGCAAAGGGATTTACGCTCTGGCGCTATGAGAATGGCGGGCGATGGAAATTTGAGCGTGATTTCGACTTCGCCGACGGCAGCAAATAGGAATCAAGATGCGCCTTCCCCTGCTCGTTTCATTGTATGGTACAAGTGACCACATGACGATGGGGTTTATTACGTTGCCAGTCGCGGTCAGGCGGGCGTTCGTATGGGGCACTGCTCTGTCCGGGCGGTGGCGCGTTCCCCTCCACGTGTGTGCAACGCTGCGACTGCGACTGCGACTGCGACCGGCGACGAAGCCGCAGTCTCGTGATGCTGGAACGACCAAGGCAGGGCGGCGGCGGCATTTTTAAGCGGAGTACTGCGAGCTTGGATGCTAACAATAGTCGAGTAAGAGGCTGATGAGGCGGGCGCGCCCGGGCGGGACCTCGACGCGGAACGGTGATCCTCTGGGCTGGGTGCACATACCTAGGGGCAACGGTACTCTCCACGGTCCACCTGGCCTCTCGTTGACTTCGTCTATTAACTCCTTGCGCCTGCCCTTTTCTCCCACCATTGATCACTGTCCGCGCTCACTCGCTCCAAGCGCGTCCTCTTCGCTCGTTCTCCCAGCCCGCACACCCCCGCGTCTCCTTGTACACACATCACCATGAAGGGTGGGTCTCCCCCCAAGATGCCAATCCGCGAACTGTGCTAACACCACGCCCGTGATGCAGCTCTCATTCTTGTCGGTGGGTTTGGCACCCGCTTGCGCCCTCTCGTATGCATATTCCCCGCCCACACCCAGGCCTGAAGCACCGGACAGCCATTGACCATGTGCCTAGACCCTTACCCTGCCGAAGCCGCTGGTCGAATTCGCCAACAAGCCCATGATCCTGCACCAGGTCGAGAGCCTGGCCGCAGCCGGCGTCACCGACATTGTTCTCGCCGTCAACTACCGCCCCGAGATCATGACCGCGGCGCTGAAAAAGGTTAGGGCCGAGAGCATGACGCGGCGCAAGCACAATGTGGGCTGACACCTAGCTACAGTACGAGGAGCAGTACAACGTCCGCATAGAGTTCTCCGTCGAGAACGAGCCGCTGGGCACCGCCGGCCCGCTGAAGCTGGCCGAGAAGATCCTTGGCAAGGACGACTCGCCCTTCTTCGTCCTGAACTCCGATGTCATCTGCGACTACCCCTTCAAGCAGCTCGCCGACTTCCACAAGGCACACGGTGATGAGGGCACCATCGTCGTCACAAAGGTCGAGGAGCCGTCCAAGTACGGCGTGGTGGTGCACAAGCCAGGCCACGCATCGCGCATCGACCGCTTCGTCGAGAAGCCCGTCGAGTTCGTTGGCAACCGCATCAACGCCGGTATCTACATCCTGAACCCCTCGGTGCTGAACCGTATCGACCTGCGCCCCACCTCGATTGAGCAGGAGACCTTCCCCGCTATTTGCAAGGACGGCCTGCTGCACTCGTTCGACCTGGATGGATTCTGGATGGATGTTGGCCAGCCCAAGGACTTCCTGGCCGGAACCTGCCTCTACCTTTCCTCCCTCGCGAAGAAGGGCTCCAAGGAGCTCACTCCCAACAGCGAGCCTTTCGTTTACGGTGGCAACGTTCTCATCGATCCCTCTGCCAAGGTTGGCAAGAACTGCCGCATAGGCCCCAACGTGACCATTGGACCTAACGTTGTTGTCGGTGACGGCGTCCGGTTGCAGCGCTGCGTTCTCCTTGCTGGAAGCAAGATTAAGGACCACGCATGGGTCAAGTCTACCATCGTTGGGTGGAACAGCTCCGTCGGCAAGTGGGCGAGGTTGGAAAACGTTACTGTTCTGGGCGACGACGTCTCCATCGGTGACGAAATTTACGTCAACGGAGGCTCCATTCTGCCCCACAAGTCAATCAAGCAGAACGTCGATGGTAAGCAACACCAATTCGTACAAGCCTTGGTATGCGCTGTGCTAACTTTTCCCACCAGTTCCGGCCATCATCATGTAAATCACGGTCTGCGTGTGCATCTCAAAGAACCTCCGGCGCAGTTAGGATTCGCTTCATTCCAGGCCGAGGACAGATAACGACTTTAATACCCTGCCTTCCAAACTCCCCCTTATTTTTTCGAAGTGGCACATTTTTGCTTGCCAGCTTCCTGTTCGCTCCCATTTGATTCTGGCGGCCCAGGAGTTCCGCCCTTCACCACACCTTAGTCGATTGTTTCCACCAACGGCGTGCGGTGTCCGCCCTCACCAATGACCGCGAGAAAAGACAAAGAGCACCTTCTACAAAAAAAAAACACTTCTTCTCACCAGCTTTTCACCCATGGAGAAACGGTTTGTTTTGGGTTTTCTCCATCGGGCTAGGGATTTCTCAGGCAATGCATGGAACGGGGGAAATTCACTCAAGCGGAGCTATATCACGGGGCTGCGTTTTTTTATGTATTGCATGTCTTTTTCCTGTTCTGATTGCATGCAAGTTTATTGTGGATGATGTTCAGGCGGGTTTTGACGAAACGTGTAGGGCTTGGTTGTTTTGGTCAAATGGGTTCTGAATGTTCCTTTTTTTGTTTCTTGATTGATATGACACTCATACCCGGAAAATGCCGAATTCCAACTCCTTCCTCCCTGCTCGTGCATCCATTCTTCGCTACCACCCTTGGGAGTTTTGGTTGGACCTTTGAAACTATCGTGAGTTTGCATCTTCGTGCCACAGTTGCTTGCCAAGGTGAACCGAGATACTGGGACCGCGTGGATGGAGGGCCTTGATTGGGTACCATGCCCTCCACCTTTCCCTAGCTTCGATTCCGGTGAGCGTAGCGGTCGACCCTAGTGTCTTTTGCCTGTCCATGTGCGCTCATCTGGCTGGGAAAGGTAAAGTTTAAACCATGTTGGCAGGGGATCTCGGGGATCTCGGGCCGAGCCATTCCTGTGGTTCCTACCTAGGTACAGTACCTAGGTTTCATGAATCCTGATGAATGCAGGGTGTAGTGAGGAGATGTGGAGTGACGACGCACCACCAGGGTTCAGCATCGGACCCGTGAATACTCCGAGGGTATATGAATGAGGGGAACCGTTTGGTAGTGAAATCTCAGAATGATATCCGTTTCCTCTATTGAGCCCGGGTAATTACAACAACAAAACAAGAATAGACCCCAATTTGAACTTTTTGTAGCCACCCCCTTCGCATACCCCTGCAATAACTCTAAAGTGTGGACCAAATCTTCGTCTTCAGTTCAAGCACTGTGATATTTCTTGATGCAGACGCCATTCAACTCCAATTGCACCTTGCCCTGTTCCGCTCTTGAAGCTCTAGAACCAAATCTAGTCATCGAACCTGATGCCGTTGACCTTGCTGGTATCGATCAAGCCACCCCTGTAGCTTCCTCTCTTGCCCTTGTTCTTCTCCTTGGTGAAGCCCTTGCCCTTGGTGATGATGAGCTTCTCGTGGGCGCGCTGGGCATAGTCGTACGGCACGTAGGCGTTGCTCGCGAACCTGGAGTCGACCTTGATGTCCTTCGGGATGCGGCTGAAGGGCTCGTTCGTCTTCTTCGCGCGCTTGTTGTCCTCGGTGGGGGTATCCGTGCCGGAGATGTTGCTAGGCGTCTCGGCAGCGGCAGAGTCCCGCTTGCGCTTGTTGGTGGGGGTCGCGGTCGAGTCGGCGGAGATGGTGTCGCTGCTCGCACTGCTGGACGAAGCGCTGCTCTCGCTCTTTGCCTCCTTCTTGCTCTTCTTAGCTGTCTTCTTCTTCTTGTCGGCGTCAGAATCGGAATCGGAATCGGAGGAGGATGAGGAGGATGAGTCGCTGCTAGAGTCGGAATCGGAGTCGGAGCCAGAGTCAGAGGAGGTGGAAGCTGCACTCTTCTTGCTGCTCTTCGAGGATCCGCTGGAGGAGCTGTCGGAGCTGCTTGAGGAAGAGGAAGAAGCCTTGCTGCCAGAGCTCGAAGCAGAGGCCTCAGACTCGGCATCGGAATCAGAGTCGCTAGAGTCGGAGTCGCTGTCCGACTTGCTATCACTGTCGCTGTCGGCGCTCTCGTCCGAGCTCGGGGAAGAGTCATCGCTGCTGTCCGAAGATTCGGCCTTCTTTGCCTTCTTCGCCTTCTTCTTCGGCGGCTCATCCTCGCTTTCGCTGCTGTCGCTATCGCTGCTGTCACTGTCGCTAGAACTGTCGCTTTCGCTGCTTGGATCCGTGTCCTCCTTGCTGGCCGTGCCCGCCTCCTCTTCGACCTCGGCGTCGAGCTCACGGTCCTCCTCCCATTCGTCGAAGATTGCAGCAAGGCCAGGCTTGCCCTTGGCAGCGTTCTTCCATTTCGGCTCACGCTGCGAGGCCTCTGACTGAAGCTCCTTGGCAGCCTTCTCGTAGCCCTGCTGTACCAAGAAGGCGTTGACGAGGTCGAGGAGGGCAGCGGGGGCCTTGGGGTGGTTCTTGGACTTGGAGTCCGACTTGGACTTGGTGACCTTGGCGGTCGACTTTGCGCTCTTGTCCTTGGCCATTGTGTGTGGATGGGCGACGTGTGTATGGGATCGGGGTTGCTGGCGGGAAAAAAAATTTGGAAGTTGGTTTGAAAGCTTGGACCCTAGCAATAATGCAGCCGTTGGCACTTGGGGCTAAGCAGCAGGGCGCCCGGCGTCGTACGCAGCAGCTTGCTCTCAGGCACACCCAACCAACACGGTCGTCGCAGCACTCCACAGCTTAGCCTGCCAACGATCGCGCCACGACCACGACTACATTGTCCGCCAACTCGAGCACAGAGCCCGTTTTGCGCACGCGCTACCGTCGCCTGCCCGCCGCCAATCGCCTGGGGGGGAGGGGCCATCGCCGCTCCGTATCCATGCCTGCGTCAGACACCTGAACACCATCTCCGCCCAGCAGACAATGAACTCTGCGCCCTCGACGCACTCGTAAAGCCGCGCATCCTCCCCGCCCTTGCCTCGCCGACGCTTTGCTCGCAACCTCGCCCACCATGAACGGCAGTCGCTCCCACAACTCCGGCTCCAGTGGGCGCCCTAGTGAAGAGGGCCGCGGTCCAAGGCCACCGGCGCCCGCCGCAAACAACGGCCGCGCGGAAAAATACGAAGACGAGAAGAGGAGGATAGTCGAGAGCTGCTTCGCCAAGGTGGACCCTAACGGAGCCTGTACGCGCCCGTCCTCTTTGCAATCTGTCGTTCTCCTCGCATGGGCATTGGGCTGACACAGCCACTACAGTATCCGAGTCCTACATCACCCACCTGCGCGTCAACGAAGATGCCGCCCACCCGCAGAGCCCTCCGCCGCCTTCCTCGCCCTCGCAAAACAAGAAGCCTCGAGTCGTCATCATCGCTGTGCGGAGCTCCGGCAGAGTTCGCGTTCACAAGGCCCGCGAAAACTCCAATGGATCCTTTTCGATTGGCAAGACATGGCACATGGAGGATCTCTCCGCGGTCGAGTCCTTTGCAAATGCTGCAGCCGCGACTCCAGAGCAACAGCAGCGCAAGGAATGGGCGGGCCCGACGGGCTTCATCGTGACACTCGCGAAGCCCTACTATTGGCAAGCCAACTCGGCTAAAGAGAAGGATTTCTTCATCAACAGCTTGATCAAAATCTATGGAAAGTACACGTCGGGCAAGGTCCCGCAGCTCATTGGCTTCAGCCAGAAGGAAATGGATATGATCCTCCGCCAGCCGGCCGGCCCCGCTCCTAGGGGTACTCCCAGCCAGGGCCAAGGCGTGCCGGGAAAGCTACCGCCTGCGAGTCCTGGCGGACCTGGTGGTCCCCGTGCTCCACCTTCACGGTCGGGAGAGTCACCAAACCGTCGTCCTGTTGGAGGGCCGGCTGGCGATGCTAGCCAGCCGCGACCCTTGCAGCCCAGGAGTCGTCCTGGCACTGCGGGCGATGACAGGGACAGATCAGGCTCCCGAGGACCCGCGCCCAAGGGGGGCGACATTCCGCCAGGTTTACCCAATCCTCGAGATCGGGACCCATCGAGACAGCCGAGGCCTCAGCAATCGCGGGAACTTCGAAAAGCGCCCAGCAGGGAGCAAATGCGACCACGTCCAAGTCAAGACCAGTTCAGACCTATGCCCCCTCCCGGACCTCCTGGACAACCACCCTCCCTTGCCACCTCTCGACTTACACCTCAGTCGTCTGGCTCGGAGTTCTCTCAGAGGCCTACATCGCCTCTTCGTGAGCGCCCTCCCAGGCTACCTCTTCAAATACCCCAAGCAAGCCCCGGAAGGCAGAGAGACTACGCGAAGTCGCCGATCGAGAGGGCAGATGCATTTGCTAGGTCGCCTATTGAAAGGGCAAGGTCGCCGATCGAAAGAAAGCAGGATGATGCTAGCTCAATGGAATCGTCCATGCTTGCAAGCTCAACCTACGAAAGGTTTGCTCCCAACGGAGCTAGGAGAGATCCATCGCCCCAGGGTCTCCGCCCAACCACGGCCAATAGCAACTTTTCTAGGAATGAGGAGCCTGTTGAGGAGAAGCCCCTGGAAGCACCTCCGGAGCGCAAGAGGCCGCCCATGCTTGCTAGCCCAGCCTCACGTGGTCTTACTTCTTCGGACGGGCCGAGGTCGCCTGCTCGGTATGAAGACATTCCTCCGGCCCTCAGATCGCCTCGCCCCCCACCATCGCGAGAGGGTCCCCCTGCTGTCGTACCCAGCCCAATTGATGGACCCAAGGGCATGCCTGGTTCTTTCTTCCCGTCAGATACAAGTATGCCTTTGAGGCAGAAGGGAAGTCCACCTGAGCCTGTTGAGGCTTCCAATGGTGCCGGCCCTGTTCAGGAGCCCGAGGAGCCAGAAGCTGCACCTGTAGAATCTGCACCTATAGAACCCGCACCCACAGAGCCTGCACCGACAGAGCCCACGCCAGAAGAGCCTGCGCCACGGGAGCCAACTCCAGAGCCGGTGCCTACATCTCCGGAGTCCGTTCAGTCGCCAATGGATGATGAGTCGCAAGAGGCTGAAAAGCCAGGTCTTGGTCCCATGTTCGGCAAGAAGAAACTCGGCGGCGCTGCAGCAGCGCTTAGTGCAAGGGGATCTGACGGCAAACCTAACATGGCCGACATCCTGCGTAAAGCAGCTAACACGTACGGTGCATTCAAGCCACGTGCAGGTGGTGCTGCTGAGAAATTCAAGGCTGCTTTGGCAGATGCGCCTTCAGAGAAGAAGCCAGATGGTATCACGGGCGTTTTCAACGCTCCGTCATTGAATAGGCAGCAAACCGATGACAGCACTAGGGCTGAGACGCCAAAATCCCTGGAGGCTCCTGAGTTCCCGGCTCCTGAGGCTAAGCTGGAGGAACAGCCTGCTGCGGAGAAGGAGCCTGATCTTCCGGGACTTATAGTCTCTGCCCCCACCATGGGAACTGAACCTACAGAAACTCCGGCAGGAAATGAAGCCAGTAGGTCGCCGAGCCCAGACGGGAAACGCGGAAAGTCTCCTGATGACATTCGTCGGCAACGAAGACGGTCCAACCAGCAGGCCAAGTATCTTGCATCGCTTGGTTTGGATGCGAGTGTTTTGGATGTCAGAGGCTTGGAGATCGAGTCAATCCTGTCCGACTTCGGATGGGGTAGCGCTGGCATGCAGCCGAAAAAGCTCGATGCCTTCGAAGCTGATCTCAAGCGCGAGATTGCCCGTGTTGAGGCAGGTAGCTGGCTGAACAATACCGAGCACAACGACGAGAGGGTGGAGGCGGTTGAGAAGATGCTTGACAAGGTCATCGGCGAGTGCGACGAGCTCGAGGGCCTGTTGACGTTGTACAACGTGGAACTCAGCAGTCTCAACGACGACATTGCCTTCATTGAGGCGCAAAGTCAGGGTCTCCAGGTCCAGACTGCCAACCAGAAGTTGCTTCACTCTGAGCTCCAGAAACTTGTCGACACGATTTCCATCGACACGAGAGAACTGGAGCCGCTGAGAGCAGCAAAGATCAGCAAGCCTGAAGGTCTGGAGGTCATCGAAAACTCGCTGCTACTCCTCTACAAGGCCATGATCACGATTGACCCTGCCATCCGTCAAGGAGCTGTGATCGCCGAAGGCGCATCTGGTATGGGCAACAGTGAGCTGTCCAACATGAGGGCGCTGCAGGAGAAGAAGCAGAGGTATCTTCAGGAGAGTGCCATTTTCCTCAAGCGCCTGTGTCAGCACATGGACATGACCTTTGGCGCTGCCATGTTGAATACCAGAGACGCTATTGCGCGGCAGACTGCGGGCAATGCAACCAAGTTGGATCCTGCTACGCATGACTTTGCCCGCAACATCCTGTGGCAATACAGCCCATTGTTACTGTTCGCCAAGGAGATCGACTGGCAAACTTGGGAAAACCTTCTCAAGATGTACCAGTCCCGTGCCCGACCAGTGTATCAGGAGGAGTTCCGGGACAACGTTACAAACTGGAAGAAGATGGCCCGCAGGCCCACTGGTGAAGAGCAAGATCTTCTCTTCACGTCGCAGGAGAAGGACACGGAGACGCTCAAGACGACAGCGCGCAAGCTGACGGTTAAACGGAGCGGTACTTTGGCAAGAGGACTCCGCTCCAACTCCACGACCCAAGTCGACAAGGGCGGCCGTCTCTACCCTTACGAGGCGTTTGCCGGCGCTCTGGATGAAATGGCACCGCTTGTGTTCACCGAGCAGAACTTCATTGTGGAGTACTTCCACGCAACATCGTCCGAAAACGTCGACTTCGCTGACGCTGTCACGGCCCAACCTCCGCACGCTAGGAAGGGCTCTAACTTGATGGCGAGGAGGATGTTTGAGCCCGACCGCGCAATGGCGAAGCGTGTAACTGCCGTCATGGACGACATCTTCTCCTTCTGGCCGACCGAGCTGCAGAACCTCGTCGAGTTCGTGGTCAACAGCGATCCTCTGTAAGTCTCTCGTTTAAGAATTCCCGCAAATGCACATGCTAATTATTCGTAGGCAAGGAGTTGGCATTTTGGCGTGCTTGGACCGCAAGCTCATCGAGTACGAGGAGACGAACCAAGACTTCCTTGCCCGTACTTTCCAGGCACTGCAGACGCGTCTCGCGGGGCTGTTTAACCGTTTCGTGGATACCCAGATTACCGCCATTGAAGACACGAAGGTGAAGATCAAGAAGAGAAAGGGCGTCATCTCTTTCTTCAAGACTTTCCCGCATTTCGCTGGAGCGATTGAGAACATGGTCCCGGCGGCCGATGACCTCGAACGCCTCGAGGTGAGAGCGATGATCGACGATGCTTACCAGAAGATCAACAAGGCCATGTTTGAGAGTTTGAAGGTGATCGCCAAGGAAAGCCCTGCGGCTATGGCTGCTCAGAGTGCTTCTGTCGGCGGTGCGGGTGCCGATCCTGAAGACAAGGAGGCACTCAACTACCATATTCTCCACATTGAAAACATGAACCACTATATCGAGGAGGTCGACGCACACGGAGATCTCGTGCTGCTCGAGTGGAAAGAGAAGGCTAAGGCAGAGATGGATGAGCACATGGCACTTTATATTGATGCCATCATCAGAAGGCCGCTTGGCAAGCTCTTGGTAAGTTCCAACCTACAATTCCACGCGATTCCAGAGAACAAAATGACATTAAACAGAAGCGCTTCAAGGATTTCCTCGACCCCATTCCCGGCATTCTCTCGGCTCTGCCTTCTGGCGCGCCGCTGTCGGCAATTGCGAACCGCCCGTCGCACTCGCGCCCCGTCTTCAAAAAGGTCGCGTCGTCGCATGACAGCAAAGAAATCAGGAAGGGCATCGAAGCGCTGCGCAAGCGTGTGGACAAGCACTTTGGCGATGCGGATGACCCAGGCCTCAGCCGCAACTTGGTCTACAAGGTGTTGGGCGAGTGCGAGAGGAAGTACCAGGACGTCTGGCAGCAGCTCATCAGCGTCAACAACGAAATGTACGGTGGAGAGGTCGACGTTGGCAGCTGGGGCGATGACGTTGCTGGTTCGTTCAAGGGGAAATGATTTTTTGTGGATGAGAGGTTATAATTGGGGCCGCTGCTCACGCAGTTGCGTTTGCTCGATACTACTGGCCCTTGACTTTTTTTTGCGCTTTTTTTTTCTGCTCTTTTTTTCTTATCATTTTCGCGTTTTCTTCTCTCCGTTCATGGTGCACAATACTCACGTCGGGGGGTTCGATTTTTATTTTGGGCGCATTGCGGCTTTGGGTTGGCTACATGTCCCGTTCTTTTTCTCCTTGTACGCGACTTTGGGGGGGGGGGGGGGGGGGGGGGGGGGGGGGGGGGGGGGGGGGGGGGGGGGGGGGGGGGGGGGGGGGGGGGG
>JAJMVL010000066.1:0-188079 GCA_023082095.1 Dothiorella sarmentorum
CCCACAGTTATAACCAACGCACAGTTTGAGATGTCGGATCCATACTTCCGCACAAAGTCTGCTAAGACACTCGCGTTCTTCGTTGGGCGGTATGTACAAAGTTCAATCTTCTTGAACATGAAAATCAACGTCTTGCAGCCGCTTCAATTGCGACTTATACTCCGACATAGAGGTCTCTTTGGCCAATGGAGAACGCTTGAAGTGCCATAGGACGGTTCTTCACCAGAGCGAAGTGCTAGCCATGGCATTCGACCCCCGCTCGAGCTTCAAGGTAACACCATGACAATCAACACCATGGGCCGCAGCTGACAATTTATGATCCATAGGCAGCCACCGAAGGTGTTATCATGCTCCACGATGACGAGCCTGCTGTTGTCAAAGCTGCCATTGAGTACCTTTACACCGGCGTATACTCCGCACCAGAAGGTATCAGCGCCGAAGATACCCTCATGTTCCACATCCACCTGTACGCATTCGGCCACATCTACTTCATCAACGGCCTCCAACTCCTCGCCGCAAAACTCATCAGGGACTACCGCCATGTCCACAAGTCAGCCGCCGTCTGGGCCCATGGTATCCGGGGCCATTTACGAGACCACGCCGGACCATGACAGATGCCTGAGAACCGTCGTTGTCGCCATTGCACAACAACGGATAAAAGAATGGCTGAATGACGACGAGTTCAAGGCCATGTTGGACGAGGTCGGTGCGTTCGGGAAGGACCTCTTGCTCTCCACACACATTGGGGAGGAGCAGCGTAGTAGCAAGACTCCGCTTTAGAGGTGTGGTAGCTACGGTGATCATGTAGAAATTGATAAACGGACTTTGCCTGTAATCATGATGGAGTTTGATGAACACCTTGTCGTCTTCCCTCAGGCGTAAGGGTCGGTATATAGAGACAGCCATGAAGGCATGCGGAAATTCTCTCACAACACAACTTGGATTTATTGTAGTTTGGCCGACAGAGGAGTGTTGGAAGCGAGGCGACAAGCAGTAGGGGATATATCAGTGTGATGGTTTGGGGAGGCATGCCATTTTCAGGGTCGGACACTATTAGCAAACAAGAAATTTCGATGACTACTGTGTGTTTTATTCACTTCACTCATGCTCTACACTTGATTGCGAAAGAAATGACATGAAGATTACCCCAGTTCATAACAGACAACTTCATCTATGGAGAGTTGAAGTAGTCATCAGGATGGCTTCTATGATACATGTGTATGCACCTTCATCCGGATGAATACTTTAGCTCCGTGTAAGGGTGACTTACCTTCCGTATGCGTCTTGCTGGCCAAATTATATTATTAATAGGGAGTTAAAGCTGCTATCGGGATGGCTTTGATCTTGTAGATACACAACTCGATATCCGGATAGATGCTTCAACTCCCCATACGGGTGGCTTGTTTACTATACGCATCAGGTTCGCTAGAAATAATATCATGCCTGAAATGCCGTTTCTTTTGCGGTCCACTGTGGCTCCTTCCGAATGCATGACCCACCCCGTGATGGACCCTGAACATCTGTGTCTACACCACCTATAAAAGACTCCCACCACCCTTCCTCTCTCTCCCTCCAACTCTCCTCCCTCCACCCACCTCGGAGTGACCTCGCCGCCATGGCGCCCAAGAAGACAGTTGAGGATGAGCACCCGACGCTCAGAACGAGCCTTAACAAGTGAGCCTCCCTTCAACACGGCTGTCCCGACAACCAGCGCATACACTAACCCTGCCCGCCCTTCAGGTACTTCACCAGCGGCAAGTTCAGCGACATGAAGATCAAGTGCGGTGAGACCTTCCACGCGGTCCACCGCGCCATCGTGTGCGGCCAGTCCTCGTTCTTCGAGAATGCCATGAACGAGGAGCACAACTTCAAGGTGAGAGGAAGAACACGCAAGCCCCCTTCCTCCCAGATTCTGACACGCTTCACCTGTGTAGGAAGCGCAGACCAACACCATCGAGCTCAATCACGATCATCCGACAACCATCAAGGCGGTCCTGGAATATCTCTACCTCGAGAACTACGTCGACCTTGGCTTCGGCGACAAGTTCGACAACCGCATCACCCTTCAAATCGACGTCTACGCTACCGCCGACAAGTATGGCATCGGCGGCCTCATGAAGTACTCCGCGGACCAGATCGAGAAGATCCTGGATGCCGAGGACTGGACTGTCGTGAAGAAGTCTCTAGCGCAGCTTGTCGGCGCTGCCTGGGAAAAGACGACTGTCAACGACAAGATGCTTCGGCCCCTCATGGTTCGCAAGGTCTCGGGAGAGATCGAGAAGCTCATTGGTGAGACCGAGTTTCTGACCATCACGGAGGATGTTGAGGGATTCAACGCCGCGCTCGTCAAGTCGATGGTTGTCGAGAACAAGAACCTCAAGATCAAAGCTGGTGGCCTGGTGAGGTACAGCTGTTTGAGTTGCGACGATGAAGTGAGCTTGATGCTGCAGGAAGTATCCGTACAGACAGGGAATTGGGGTGAAGTCATCTCTCACAACGCTGATGATGCTGAGACGTACTGCCCTTCTTGCGGAGAACTCTTCAGCGATGTGGAATGGAGGCGCCATAAAGTCTGATTCTCGGTTTCAAAATCTGACGGTAGTAACATGGCTTATGCTGTGAGATTCTTAGACTATGGTTACAGATTGCACAAGAGGGCAAGAGAAATCAATACAAAGGTGTAGTCTACAGTAACCCAGTGTGAGCAAAAACCGTGACTTCTGAGTTTGATGGGAAGATTTTGGCACGTAGGTAGTTGAAGTATCTGTCCGGACGCAGAGATGCTTCCTATGGGAATGATATCCATCCTCACGGATGCTTCAACTCCCTATCCACCGGCTCTCGCATCTCATTACAAAGCGCCACGACTACTGGTGGTGTCAACTCTACTGGCAAAACCGGCGACTCTGATAGTTATGGCGCTATTGGACAACCTGCTAGGCGGTTACGTGGTATCTCGCCGCGATCTCGACGGTTTGATTCTCAAAGAGAAATCAGCCGATGAGCGAGGCAGGACGTATCCGTAGCTAGTGAAAGAGGAGGAAGAAGAAGCGAGCGAGTCTGCAGGTAGATGAGGAGGAGAGCTTAGAAAGGCTCTGGCCGTAACCGTGCCACCACTCCATCGCAACAGGCCATAAAGCCCAATGTCGTCCACTAGTAGCGCACCAGCGCAGGCGATGAACGCGCAACCTCTCCCTCATAAGCACCGTCATCATCGATCGCGTTGGTGAGCTGCTCCCCGAGGACAGCGGCTTCCGCGCAGTCATGGCCAGGTTCAACCAGTTTCGACGCCCGAAGTCTCGAATATCGTTGTAGAACCTGGAGGACGAGAATCAGGTATAGGACCTAACCACAGTAGACTATCGGAACCTCCTTGCCCAACGGCACATCTCTTGTCGAGAACTCATTTTTCTAGGCCCACACTTCACAACAAAGCACCAGCCAGTTTCCTTTCCTTTTTTTTATAAATTCATTTGTATCATTCCATTTTTTTTGTTGTTGCTTGCCTATTTCATATATATATAATGTGTAGTGTCATTCTATCTGCAACCTTTCCCCTCCAGGTCCCTCCCAGTAGCAGCAGCAGCAGCAGTAGTCCCTTCCTCCCATCGAGACCAAATCCATCAGCAGCAGCTCCATTCTAAAGCCGCCATTCCCCTCCCTCCCTCCCTCCATCCATCCATCCATCCATCCTCCCCATCCCCATCAGTGCCCTCCCATAACATCCCCCCTCCCCACAGGTGGCAGATACTGCTACCCCTCCTCCTCCTTCCTCTCCCTGCTGCCCACACAATCTCTCCCACCCAGCAGAAAGAAAACTCCCCAAGCGGCCACACATTCCACAAAAATCGTATTTGTGTGCCCGCCCCGCGAAAAAGTTAAGAGAGAAACAACAAGCCGCAATCCAGCCAAACAAAAAGCGCACACAAACCCCCGAACGACAAAAAAGCTTCTGTACAACCGAAAAGTAAAAGGGAAAAAGTTGGTTCAATTTGGATAAGAAGAAGTCGAAAAGAAGCGGTGGGGGCAACGAAGAGAAAAGCGAAGAAAAAAATCCCCCGGGAAAGAAAAAAAAGAGTTTCAAAAGGAAATCAGTTCTTTCTTTGTCATATTTGTCTAGAGGTGAGGTTGGTTTGTGGTTTTTCCATCGATTTGGAACTTTGTGTGATAACAGTTTGAAAAGAGAAGTTTGGAATTTTTTTTTCCTTTTCAATGATTGAACGTTTCTTTCTGCCCTGGCGTTTTTTTTGTGTGCTTTTATGACATAATTGTAGAAAACAACAACAAACAACGCCAGTTGGTCGGTAGCAAGAGTAGGTGGGTGGTTTGTGCGATGTGTGCACGTAGTCTGACGGGAGAGGAAAGAAGTATAGGAAGAAAAAAAGGGGGGTATCATGCGGACGAACTGATGATCTTATGTACCCGTAGGGGGCTCTCTCCGAAGTCGAAGAAAACCCCCAACAGAAAAACAAAGGAGAACAAAAGGAGAATCGATGGAAGTCATCAGCCTAGAAAAGCCGCGACAACCATTGTAGTGGCAAGTGGTGCCAGTGTCAAAGGGTCGGCCCAATAGGTAGTGTTTGATAATAAGGAAAGAGGTTGAGACTCAGAGACGAGCATGTATGTGTAGGAGTGTGTGGGTGTGTGTGAAGGTTCTGTGCAAGAAACCGAAAATGAAGCAAAAAAAAAAAAAAAAGCAGTGAATGGCAACAGCAGTAGCGCCAGCTCCCAGGTCCTTTAAAGCAAAAAAACCCAAAAACAGATGCTGCAACGCCAGGCACGCCAAAGACACCTTGAAACCCGTCCCAATTCCTCCCAAAAAACGGTGGGGGAAACCTTGAATTTCAAGCCCGTCTTTTCTTCCCTTCCTGGCCCAAAAAAGCTGAAACTCTGCTGCGATGGATCGAAAAAAATCAAAAAAAAGTTTTTGATAGGAAAGCATCAAAAGCTTTTGGGTGGTCATTTGTTGTCGTTGTACTGCAAGCGATATCCGGTCTGGGGGCAGGGACAGCGCCTCGTAGCCCCAAAAACGCCTCGTGGCACTCTATGCTCCACAATCCCCCTGGAATCTTCATCTCCGATCTGGTCGAGCACTTCATTTCCAGATTGACCGGATCGCTAGAGTAGTCGTGTTTTTGTCGTTCTTTTACCAAGTCTCTCCCACCTCACTCAGCTTCCTGTTGTGACTCGGTCGCAGCAATGGGACAGGCGGGATGCCTGCACCAACGGACGTGTCTACACTTGGCCTGCGGCCCTTGGTGCTCATCCGTCTGGGCAATCCGGAGGACGGTGTGGGGATGCCGGTACCGAAACCTCCGGGCGTGGGGATGCCAGAGCTGTTCGAGCCGACACTGCGGCTGAAGTCGGGCTTGGTGCGGGTGACTGGTGTTGAGAGTGTGTGGCGAGGTACACCGGGCTCGTCGAGGTCGTCGAACTGAGAGCGGGTGTTGGCCCGAGTGCGCGTGCGAGTGCGGGTGGGGCCGCCGTAACGGTCGTTGTTGTAGAAGCTGCTGCTGGAGTTGGCGGCGCTGGTGCGCGGCCGCCGTGCCTCGGCAGCGTTGTGCGTGGACTGCGAGAAGGGGTTCAGAGGCGCGTTACGGCCGGTGTTCGGGTTGCTGTTGCGTGACGGAGGGCGGCCGCTACTACGGGAGACGGGACGAGTGTAGCCGTTGCTGACGCCACTGAGTTCGCTGCCCCGACTCGTCGGCCGGCTGCTGTTGCTGAGATTGTCGCTGGGAGGAGCGCTCATGAAACCAGTTACACCGCTGTTCTTTGAAGCGCCAAAGTTCAACCTGCTGACGCCCGCGTTGTCTTCGCCATCCTTGTTGGAGCTGGTAGTGCTTGCACTAGTGCGGGCACGACCCGAACGGACGGTAGTGCTAGACGGAACGTGAGAGTGATTGCTTTGGGCGCTGCCATTGCGAGGGCTTGCTTTCGGGGGCGTGTTGGTGGGAGCAGGCAGCTTGCTGCGCACGTTGTGAACGCGAGCCTCGAGCTTCTGCATCTTGCCAATCAGCCCACGAATCTGGTACAGAGAGCCCGAGCGAGGCAGAGCGCCATCACCACTGGGCTTGTACGAGTGGCCTGCCGTGGGTCTGCGTGCCCTGGGCCTCGTGGGTGAGCTGCGTCCACTGATTGAACTCCATGGAACCGACGGGTCCCGATGGTGCCGCGTGCGCTGTGGGCCGTAGTCTCTGGGACGTGGCGTGTTGTCGTGGAGGGCGATGGAGCCTGTACGCATCGGTCGGACGCCACGAATATCCTTGGAGCGATCCATGAACTCCGCAAAGTTGGGCGAGGGTGGGGTCGTGGCGCTGGTGCGGTTGGATTTCGCAGGCGGAGGCGTTGAGGTTGTGGGCGACGACACCGTAGTCGCTGACGTCGAAGTTTCAGAAACAGGCGACCGCGACCGAACGTGGTCGGCAGTAACCAACGCATGCGTCTTCTCCGCACGGTGACGATGGATAGTATCTTCGGCGGCACGCAGCTTTTCTTTGACGATGTCGGCCTCGATGGAAAGGTCGGCTAGTTCGTCGCGTAACCGCTGGTTCTCTATCCTCAAATCCTCCCGCTCTTGCTCGCCTACCTTGAGCTCTTCCTCGAGCATGACGCCGCGCTCGATGGAGATGTTGTACTTCTGCTCAAGGTCCTCGAGCGATGAAGTCTGGTTCCGCGTCTGGCGCTCAAAGTCGTCGTTGGCAACCTCGATATCGCGCAGGCGCAGCGTCATGGAACGATTAGTCTCGCGGAGGGTGGTGATCTCCTTCTGGAGGGCGTTCTGCGCTCCATTGGCCTCGGTCTTGGACTGCTTGTACTTGGCCTGCCACGCGGGGAAAAGAGAGTCGCGTTAGCTACCGATGTCGACGGCGAACCCCCTGGACGGGGTTGCCGCAGCCCGGGGGGCACGACGACGCAGAAGCGACGGGGTGCGGGCGCGACATTGGAGGCGAACTTACCTTCCACTCCTCGACCTCGAAGCCCATTCCTTCCACCTTCTCCTTCAGCTGGCGCTCGCGCTTCTCCGACGCTTCGATGTCCTTCTCCAGCTCCGCCTCCAGCTCGCGGCTGGAAGCCTGGAAATCCTGCAGCTCGCCGTCGAGCTGCTCATACTGCTGCTTGTAGTAGGCCAGATCCTGTTCAAGGGTGCCGCCGGGCGCGGGGCTCGATGGGGGGCGGTCCTGTGTTGAGGTCATGGCTGCGGTTGTGTGCGTCGGCTCGCGCTACGCAGGGGCGCGGTGGTCCTGGCGGCGGCTGCGCGATGTCCCAGGGTGGGTATCGTGAATGTGTAGTCGTGGCCGTGGTCGTGATGTCGTCGTGGCGGGGGGGTTGTCGTGAGTGTCGTCTCGTAGTGGCCGTGGGCACACTGGGCGGAGGTCGCAGTGGGTAGCGAGTGCCAGCCGCAAGCCGTCCCGAGCGGTGAGATGAAGTCCTGGGGGCGTTTCACGGGGTTTGGGAGGGCGCGGAGTCGTTCACGACGCGCGCGGATCGGGTGATGGTATCTACTGGCGCAGGCACGCGTCCATATCTCGGTGCTTGGGTCGCGCTTCTTCCTGGGGCAGTTATCGTCGGAGGGTGGGTTGTTTGGACGAACTGACGCAGGCGACGGGAGTGGCTCGCTGTGAGCAGGCGGCGCGGGCACGGTCGCGCAGCAACAGCCAGCCCGGGCGCATGGATCCCCTCCGGAAATCCCTGCACCTGCATGAAAGACAACGGAAAGCCGATCTCCACGAGCAGCGCCCGAGGATGCGTCAGACGCCCTATCTGATCGTGCTAAGCACCGTCAAAACGTCCATGTGAAGGCGACACGTCGACGTTTGACACCCAATCGACGCCGCAAGAGCCCAGACGTGACGCCCAAACCAAAGCCATCAACCTTGAACGTGCGCTCGGCAACCCACCAGCAGCGCACATGACTAACAGAGACACAACCCAAGACGAGAAAAATTCGCCGGCGGACCCTCAACACTTCAATTTTGTCTGGCCTTTTTAATTAATTTTCCGACGCCTTACCGCCTTCCCGCCTGATGGCCTCCGCCGCGCGCTCCATGCCCTTGCCGCCGCTCTCCAGCGACTTTTCCACCACGTCCGACAGCTTCTCTGACGCGCTCCCCACCAGCTCTCGGCCCGCTTCCACCGCTTCCCTCATCTCGTCCTGCGCTTGCGCGGCTAGCTGCTGCGGGCTGGGATACCGCCGCAGCGCCTTGAGTATCAGATAGTACAGCTGGATCACCACCACGTGTATCCGCTCCTTCATCAGCATCGTGAGCCCGTGGCTGAAGAAGCCCTTGAGCACCTCCCCGCCCAATCCCTGATACAAGCCCGCCACGCCCTCCCTCCGCGCAATGGCCAAAATCGACCCGAAGATGGTGGCACGGCCCGCCCTCTTCGTCGTCTGCCTCGCCGCCGCAACAGCGTCCGAATCCTTCTCCCCCAACGGCGGCTCCGCAGCTGTCGTCGGTGGCGCCGACACCTGTGCGCGCGTCTTGGCCAGCGAGACCGGATACGTGATGGTCGACGCGACCACCTTGCTCAGCGCCGCGACGAGGAATGTCAGCCGCGACCCCGGATCCGCGCGCCGCGCGCGCGGCACCAACGTGCGCAGCAGCGTCTCGTGCAGCAGGAATGTCAGCGCCGGGTTCAGCGTCAGGATGAGCGCCGCCGAGTAGCCCGACCAGAAGCCTCCCAGACCCTTTTCGTGCCTGATCTGTAGCGCGATGTCGCGTGCGCTCAGTTCCGGTGAGGCGCTAGAAGCCTTCTCCCGCGCCGCTACCATGCTGGCGGTTTGCTTACGCGTGACGATGTTCTGCACCGGCGTCGTCCAGAACTTGGAGAAGGCGCCCGCTATCATGCCCACGGCGATCTCCTCGAAGGCTGGCAGCGCCTTCTTGGGGTTTGCCTTCTTGGCCTGCCGGCTTGACTTGACGAAGTTGTAGGCGAGGAAGAAGAGGAACGAGTCTGCCACGCTTTTGGCCAGGTCTTGGGCTACGCCGCTGTAGAACGCGGGCAGTCCGCCTTCCTTCGTGTAGATCTTCTTGACGGCGTCCACGATGTCCTTGTAGTCCACATCGTCGTCGTTCTGGTCGCCATCTTCCTTTGTGGAGTCGCTGTTGATCTGTGCCTGTACTTGAAGCCGTGTGATGACGAGGTCGAGTGGGTAGGTCAAGAGCTTCGCTATCGCGGACCCAAGTGCGCCCGAAGTCGCGTGGCCAAGGGCGGGAAGTGCTGGGCCGAGAGGTGCACGCAGCGGTCTGGTTTCTTCTTGAACGATGTGATAGAGGTCAAAAGCGTCCTGGAGTACGATTTAGCATATGCTCGAGAGTGAAGATTCAATGTTCGAGGTGCGAAGCTTCATAACCCACCAACTGGCTGTTGTAGAGGAATCCAGATTCGTCGTCCGCCATTGTTGCGAACTATTTAGCGTCTGCAAAGGCCACAGATACGTGAAAAACGAAGCGGTGGAGATATATACGTATGAACAGATGTTCAAAGAGATCCTTGCCGTGATGGAGTTGATGTTTCTTTCACATGTTGGCATCATGAGGTCGGATTCGGCGGTTCAGGCGTCTACCCTCGGTCTAGGAAGCAAGCCGCTCGACAGACGTCATCATGAGCTTGGCATGCACCCCAATCTTCGGCTCAGCGGCAGACACGCGCGGCACGATCCATTTGATAAGTTTGATAAGGCGATACGAACCGGTGGGGAAAACATAATCAGGGTCTAAACGCCTGAACTTTGCGTCCATGAAAAGCGATGCGGGAAAAATTGAAAACGCAAAGCATACCCAACGAAAATGGATGCGCGCCAGGCGGTCGTTCATCTAAAACATTCCATCTGCAACAAACACCAAGGGGTAATGATGCAAGTACCGCAAAGACAGGAATTTACCTTGAAAAACATAATAGATTCGCTACCAAAAACAACGGGTATCATTTGTGCGCCGGCCCCCTCAAGCCATTTGCCTCGCCCGCCCTCGCAAAACCTCCATCTTGCTCGGGCTGTCCATAAACCGACTCCGTACTCCTCCATCCACATCGCCAATGCTCAAATGCTTGATGTCTGGCATTTCAAATCCGCCGTTCACTTGCGTTGTCATCGACATGTCTTCCTCTTCCTGGCCAGGCAGGAGGATCCTCTTGGCTCCCAATGTGCGCTTGATGTCTTCCAGCAGCACCTGCATGGGGCAAATGTACGCCACGCGGTTCCTATCGCACCAAGCCAGTATGTGACCACAGATGCGGCCTTGCTCGTTATCGATGATCCAGGCTCCAGAGTCGCCGCCGACTGGTTGCTGGTTAGCACCTTGGACTGCTTAGACACATCGAGTTGACTCACCACCTAGACCTCCGCTTACGTTCCAGCTTCGGGCGTAAGACTTTCGGCCGTGAATCTTGACTGCAGTCATTGTGTGGCTAATGACTCCTCCTTTCAGTCCGCTCGTCCTGCCAAGGCTGTGGACTTGAAGACTACCCAGATCCTCTGCTTTAGCAACCTTAATTTGGCATTAGACTACACCCCAGAACTCGTAATAATCATTTGAAAACACACCTGACTCGGATATTCGTCTTCCTCGGGCTTGAATAGTCGCCTGTCGACCGGATCCACCAGCTTGGGACAAAGCTTTGCTGGACGGGTACAGAACTTCTTTCCTCCTTGTACGAGATTGTACGGCTGAAGACGATCATCCTTCAGTTTGAGCAAAGACCAATCGATTTCGTGAACTACACCCTCCCGATTCCAGCGCCGAATCCCAGACGAGGCATGGACGTGACCTAGCTCGTGTGAATCGAGATGGTCTTCGTCGCGGTCTTCTTCGCAGGGGAAGAAGTCATCTTCGACGTCGTCAATGGCGGGCTGAGTGATGAGAATCTCCTCGCCGTCGCCTGCCTCAATTCCTGGGACGTCGCCGGGTTCGGAGGATGCGGCTTCACTCTCGAAATCCGAGTAGTCGTCATCATCAGCAGAGTCGTAAGTGTAGCTGCTGGCTCCATCATCAGGATCCTCGTCGTCCGAAATCTCAAAGGCCTCCGGGGTTTCTGGGAGATCCTGCAGAAAAGGCTGAGAGCCGACCTGGGATGTCCATGGATAGCTGTTGACTCTTGCACTTGAGCGCAAGATCTCTTCGCTTCTGTTCCGCAAACGTTAGCGGAAGCTTTGGTTTGTTTAAGTGGCTATCTTTCAAAGAGCGAGGTAGTTACCGAAGGAAACTGTTTGTTCAAAGATCTGACGCACACAAAGCGCGTGAAGGGACTTCTGGAGAGATGCACAAAAATCCCAGAGAGAGGTACTTACTCAACGTCTGAATAATCGTCGTCGTATTCACTTTCGTCCTCGCTGGGAGCATCTAGCATGTGGTGGACGCTCATTCCAAATGGCTCACCGTCCACTAGTACAACCCCTCCATATGAAACAGGCGGCAGATGCTCGCCGTTGTACGCCCCAATCGAGGCACCGCACACTGGGCGCTGCTGGAAGCATCCGTTCAATGCTGGCATCTCACCATCGTCCATCATGGATCGATAAGGAGCTCTCCGCCTTCGCGTTGATCTTGTCAGCTTCGAGCGCCTGATCTTTCCCTTGTGAACCTTGAGATCGAAGACAGCACGATCGTAATTGAACTTTCTGGCCAACGCTGCCTTCACCTTTGCCGTGCTGGCACAGGTGACAACAATTGTAGCCTTGGCATCCGAGGGAGAAGAACCGATACCAAAGAGGTCGATACTCGAGCTCTCCGGGGAATCTCGGAGCACTTTTTCGCAGATCCGCATGAGACGTGGAAGCATTGTCTGATCCCATTCGGCCGCAATGCTTGGAGTCGGCTTCCACAGCGGTTGGACCAGCAGCTTACGCTTGATTGCAGACTTCTGCTGCTTCAACTTGATAGACGTTTGTACATGCATCTCATCAATCGTGATTTCCGGATCGGGAGTTGGATAGCCGCTGGTGACGGATCTCTGGAGTATCCGTGGTTGTTCTGTAGAGGGCGTTGACTGACGGAGTTTCCGTTTCCTCCAGTGGTTCTGGATGATGACCACTTTCCGCCTGTATTCTTGGAAAGTCACCTTCCCACGTGACTTCCGCCACGCACGTTGAATGATCTTTGCCGCATCCACCGCGTTATCGTCATGAGTGGATGCTGGTGTTTCTCGCGTGCGAGGCCTCACATCAGAGTCATGCTTTTGCTGTTTCTGGACAGTCCATCCAAGACCACCTTGCAGGTCTGGCTCGTGAATACGCTTCAGCCAAGGGGTATTCTCAGCCCTCTCGAATTCGAGGCCGGTGTGAGATGACAGCGGGCTGCTGCCTTCATTGCCAAGATGTTCAATGATCTCCGCAGCGTTCCGTTTCTGGAGTTTTGCTCGCTTGTGACCTGATCCCTGACCCTGCGCACGTTTCAGGAGGCCTACGCTTGGAGACTGACTATTTGATGAATGGTTTCCAAAATCGGAAGTATAGGGGTCTGCATCGTCCAGGAGAGAGCATCTGTGGAGTCTGCCCAATACGCGATCATAGACCACTTTGGTGTCCGTGCTCGAAAGACTCCGGTCTGCAGCCGAAAGACATTCTCGCACTGCTTGCATATAGGCTGTGCCGCATTTACTAGCCAATCTCTTGATCCAAATATCTTCGAGCCGGATTTTGAAATCCGCCAGGGTGTACTTGACCTTGAAGATATCGGAAAGAGGGATCCATAAGCCGATCTCGAGAAGAATCAAGGCCAGGCCGTACATGTCAAAATATGGCGCGTACTCCGACTGAGCGGGATTCTGTGTCGTTGGGTCGTGAGGGTGCCGATAGATGTTCGTCCCGGATGATTGAACCTCCACATTGAACTCGGAGAAGAGATCGAAGGAGCAAACATAGGGTGAGTGTAGCTCATACTGGGGATGCTTGTGACTGCCAGAATGTTTCGCCGGTTTCGGCTTGCGGAAGAGGAGGATGTTACTGCTATTAACATCCTTGTGAACGAAACCGCTGGCATGGAGCTTGCTGAAGGAAAGCACCAGATTTAGTGCCACGCGGAAGCGTTTCTCCAGTGCTGGAACACTCGGCACCGCGACATTGCTTTTGGCGCTGGATTGGAGAACACTCAGTAGGGTGACAGGTCGCAATGCTTGGAACTCCGCCGGCCGTATTGACCGAGACAATCCATGTTGCATGGAACTTGGCAGCTCGAAGACGAAACCGAACCGTGGTTGGCTGTGATCCTCGAAGTAGCCCAGGCATTTTAGAGTTCCAAAGCCAGGCATATCAGGACCGTCTCCAAACCGGCCTACGCCACGAGCAAGGACATCAAGCAGACTCTCGACTCGATTCAACGGAGGTGGCACCCCAGTCAACCTGTAAATAGGATCGAAGCTGGCGTACTCAATGAGAACCGGGGTGGTCTGGATCTCGCCGCTGTCTAATCTCCATGGATTGCTCGAGGACTGAGCTCGACGAAAGTGACCAATCAGCCGCGTGGAAGAAGGAACACATATACTCTCGTATGGTGGAGGCTCCTCTTCAGGAAGAATGAGACTAGATGGGTCGATCTTCGGTATGGTTTCCGTCTCGATCATCGAAGATGCCACTGTTGTTGGAGGGCTTACAAGAGTAAGCGAAGATGTGGTGTACTCATCTTCCAGGAAGGGTGTCTTAAATGGGGTGGACGGGAGAGATTCGGATTTGGCCAAATGCGGTTTGAAGTCGTGAGAAGAGACGCCTAGGGTGGAAGCTCTTCTTGCGCGGGAGAGGTCGTAGAGTGTTTCTATTGATGTGGTAAGATCGCGTGCCAGGTCCTCGTAGCGGGCTTTGTCGGTAGGTGTCCAGCTCTGTGAGGTTGGCGAACTGGCCCAGCTCTTCTCGCCTTTGGAATCAGGAGGGCCATGGTCACCTGAAGCTTTGATGCGGTCGGCTTCATCGAGGATATCTTGAATGGTGCCAAGAACACTTGTGACCGTCTCGGTCAGGCCAGCTTGGGCGACAGATTCATCGATACTGCCTTGAGAAGCAGCAGAGCTGTTGTCGCTCCACTCCAGACCCCACGCAATGAGGCGATCTCTCTGGATGCGGAACCGGCGATGGAGGGCGTTCAGCTCGGGCACGTTCTCCAGCTTGGCTTGCTCGGCAGTAATGTCCTGCTTCGTCTCAGAGTACAACCTGGTGAGGCGCCGCGGGAGATGTGCGAATGCGGCCATGTTTGCATAGGTGGCAGGAAGACGTCGTGGGTCCAGGTTGTGCTTGATGTTGAATAGGTGGGTATCGAGGTCAGCACGGGAAACGCCTTCTTAGGCCGCTAGACAAGCCTGAGATAGCATGGAGACCAAGTGCGCCGGGGGAGATTGCAGCGGAATAGACTCATGGGTATCGGTATATAGGAATTGTGAGTGTTAGGCCCCAGCAAGACGATCAACGGCGCATGGGAGGCGAGCTAAAGTGTATTTTGGCTGCTGCCTGGAGACGGTGAGAAGACGCGCGCCACGGCTTTGGGGGCTGATTGGCTCGCCACCCAGCGAGTCATGAGCACTGCCTGCTTTAGGCACCACGAGTTCATGTCGTACTTGTCCCGCCAACGCAACATGAGAGGAATGTCGTTATTCATTACAGATTAGTGTAGGAAGTTTCCAAGCCTAAAACCAGCCAACCATCGCATTTCCCCTAGCCAGGTAATACTTGAAGCCTGGTCCTGCTGAGCCTCGACGGCGAGTCTGTTGCAGCCGAACGGATATCCCGAGCTTGCGTGTCGTGCCGAGTCCTATCTCCGACTCTCGTCTGTTCGCCCAGGCGCCGCTTGCTTGAGATCGTGAAGCCAGGCTTCCCTCAAGGCGGCGAAGTTTCTCGTCCTCCTCACGTCCTGCAAGGATATTTCCTTTCACCCATGCAACTACGCCGCGCCATCTCTGTTCGACAAGCCCCAAGCGACGTAATCCCCTCGGATATATGCCTTGCGCGACCTGCCGAGGCCCGGCGGTAGTATTGGGTTAACGATGCTTGCACGTGTTGGTTGCGTCCTGCTCTCTTTCACAGGTACTTCTTCGCAGCCGCTGCAACCCTAGCTCTGAACACCGGGCTCTTGACAGGCTGGTTGAGCAAGTAGAAAGGATTCATGATGGTCTTGACCCAGCTGTCGTAGACCTCCATGAAGAAGTTCTTGATGGTTTCCTCGGCAGCGGGTGCAGTGGGGTTATAAGTGCTCGACGAGGGGTACGCAGAGCTGCGCACCGAAGACATGGATGCGGCCGATGAGCGAGAATTTTCCGGGTTGGGCGAAGTCAGGAGGAGGAATTTGATGTTTCCGGCCGTCAGGAAGCACGAGATGTAGTTGTTGTGGAAGCGATCGATGTGTTTAAGGTACCTACCACAAGGCGCGTTAGCTGGTGTTCGAACAACGGATTGTATCGGCGGAAAGCATGAGGCTTACATCTGGCCCGTTCCCCACTGAACCTCTTCGACAATGTCCAGACTGCTGTGCACGATGAACTGGTTCATGTGCCGCGCATCGTCCCTGAAGCGCGCGATGCCGTCGCCGCCGCCTCTCGATGTGCCGAACTCGTGCTCGAAGAGCGGATTGTCTCTGGTGCCGACGATGGCGAAGTAGTACGACATGGCGGGAGTCTGGCGCCGGCCACGGAGCTGGTTGGTGTGGGGGATGTGCGATGGGGAGCTCCCGGGTTGCGCGCTTTCTGCCGGCGGTGAGGCAGCCACGTCCGAGCCGCCGCTTTCCTGGCGCGCGACCGCGACCACCAGCTCGCCGACGATTACGCCCATACAGCCCATCAACCATGTTCGGAGCATTCAAGCCTACGTCGGCCCTCTCCGGCGGCCTTCTCTGGTAGGCATTGTCCCCTCCCAGCTCGATTCCACCTATGCCTCGTCAATCCTGCGCGCCGTTACTAACGCAGCGCCAACACCACAGGAAAATTCCATGGCGCATGTCCGCGCCCCAGAAGGCACGGCAGAGGGAACGTCTGCGTGCTGTCGACACCGTCATTTCCACGGTTGACAAAGCGCTTGCCAAGGAGGGTCTGTCCACGAAGAAGCTGGACCGCTGGAAGGAGGAGATGCCCACCGAGCCGGAGATGCTGGCCAAGGATAAATACACCTTCTTCGACCGCTACGAGAAGAAGTACAGGAAGGGGGTTCACAGTACGTTGCTGATGAATGAACAATTGAGTCCGGTTCGAGTGTGAGACTGACGTGAGAATGCAGAGCTTCCCAAGTGGACAAGAGTGTCGCAACGTCTCAACCCGCCTGGTTTCTAAGTTTTGGCGGGGCGAAAATGGACGCAAGTCCTGTATCATATCCGTATGTTTTGGAGTCTCGGGAGCATTGCTTGGCGCTGTCATGGGGAACATAGCAGGGGCTACCAGGAAAGCTGCCTCTGAGCTTTGTCACGGAGCCATTTCCTCGGAGGAGCAACTCCACATATACGCTCCCCTTCCCTCCGCCTTTCCTCAGAAATCAAAATTCAATGATACCATTTCAAGTGCCGCAGCATACATGCTCCCGCACTAACTCAGTTCTATATAATCCAACCAGACAGTGCACAAAGAGACTCGTTTTTCAAGGTCTTGGTTCCCTATCATTGACACAGTTTCTCATCGTAGCCCTTTCTCAAAGTGTCGTTGGCACGTTGACTTGACACTGTCATCCTCTGTCACTCCCGACTGCTTACTCCAGTTGGGTGCGTACCAGTGTGTCCAGTTGTTCAGCAACCCCACTTCCCCCATTTCCTTGTTTAGAAGTCTCTTCACTTAGGACCGGCGCAGCTCTCAGTCTCAAACAAATCACTCAACACGGCCGTTCCTCCCCTCTCTCGACCCGATCCTCCATCTTCAAAATCTCCCATCGGGCGGCAACCGCCTCCTGCTCGGACTCCGTCGTTGCGTCCATCGCCAGTTCGCGGGTCAGGACGTTCGCGATCCGCTCCGCCTCCTTGAGAATCCCCAGCACTTTCGCCAGCGCCTCTTCCGTCATAGGGGCAGCGTCGTCGATGTCGTCCTCATCGTCCTCTCCGTCCGTGTTATCGGCCAGTCGTGTCGCGTTGAGCTCCTCCCTCGCCTGCTGCATCAGCTGCTTCAGCCGTATGTGCCCGATCTGCGCCAGCATGCGGGAGAAGGGGTCGTAGCGTGCCCATCCTGGGAAAAGTGTTTGGTCCCTCGCCCCGCGTCGGTCTTTCTGGAAGTTTGTCCTGATAACGTTGGATGGCTTGGATGACGGGCTGCCATCTCGGTGCGAAGGAGCCGCACGGTGCTGCAGGGTTTCGTCTGGTGGAGTTTTCGAAGTGGACGGCTCCGAAAATGTCATTGCTGAAGTCTTCCTTTTATATTCTTTAACGAGGTCGCTGCGGAGCTCCTGGATGATGGAATTTAAACCAATCAAGGCTTCTGTCGGCTTGGTAGTGATGTCAACGACCTGCAATGGATTGAACGCTACTTGCGAAGGTAATATAAATCCCTTTTCTTTAGTCACACGGACAGCAATTGAAGGTATGGCTACTTATAGAGCACTGAATCCGTGGAAATGAGGGCTCACGGCTCCGTTCAGCCATTCTGCCGAGAAGTGGCGTGGCGGCGGCTCTGTCCTCCTCCGCGATGCGGGATCACAAGCTGCATTGCATCGAAAATGGTGTTCCCACGCATGCCCTCATTTTCTCAAAGTCGCTGGGCGTCTCGTCTCGTCGCGCCAGGATTTCCTCAAGGCTGATGGTGGCTACCTTCAGCGTTTCTAACCCTAGTTTGGCAAATACTCTATCTCCATCGCTTCCTTTCATCAAGAGCTGGCCTGCGGTCGATCGATATGTGTAACGTCGGCCCTTGTGTCCGCCTCCGCGTGGGACCACTTATTTACAACCAATAATGAAGCCTATTGCAGATTGCGGACCATCAAACTAGCCACCCAAGGGAAACGTACAGCCGAACGCATAAGGAACAGGAACAGAATAATGGAGTATTTTAGTCACCAAGCTACCGCATAGGGAGTTGAAGCATCTATCGGGATAGAGCTATACATAGAAGCCGTGCTGACAACTACCGTTTACTTTTTACCGATGAAGCTTGCTTCAACTCCCTATGGCTCTAAGTCGGACCTGGCCAGACTCGTCCGGATAACCGCTTCAGCTCCCCATGCTTTCGAGTAAAAACAAATACGCGCTAGCGGTCGGATGTAGAACCCCTCCACTCTGTATGCCGTCTCTCGCATAATCTCACGTAAAAAGGAAGCACAACAAGCCAAACAAACAGCAGGACCGCTTGCTGAATAAGCCGGACAAGCAAAAAAAACTACATCATGAACTCGTCATCAGCGTAACAATGGACTGAGATCACCATCACGTAGGGGACGAAAGAGCTCATCCTTCGGCTAGCGACCGAAAACACAGACCAAGTAGTAAGGATGCATTCTGTCGGCCTACAGCAGCCAACTCTCACCTCAGCTCGCCACAAGCACTATTTTGCTTACGTATGACCTACGGAGTATTTTCCGCAGCACCAGCGGCGTCCAATTAACTCATCGCTGCCACATGGCAACCACAAACTCGACTCGCTTGTCCGAAGAATCCCATGCATCGTGCAACAGCATTTCTGCCTTACGTACGATACCCTCCGGATTGTGATTCGCTCGTCGCAGAGAGTAGGCAATTATCTGAAGTCTTTTTGCCACCTAACCCCCTCCATTCTATCATCATTCGCTTTTGCTTGGATGAGGAATGTGTCCTGAGCAAAGAACAAGGCGCCTTCCATTCCGCCACATCTGCAATCTGCATCTGCATCCTTTTCATCTTTCAATAGTCCCATCTTCAAGTGACGTGTTGATCGATTCATCCACACACGTACATGCACGAATGCACGAGGGAAAATGAAGGTCATCGTTATTACTAGAGAGGTGAGAGAGAGAGAGGGGAAAGAGAGGAAACCAGCGGAAGAAGTAGAACAACTCCCACCCACGACTCTTGCATGTGACGAGCGAGAATCATGTCTTTGCAATTTATTCTGCTATTCCCGGGAGCCTGCCCTCATGTTCACCCATCAATAATCTTTCTTTGTTTTGGTTTGAGCTCTGCAATCACGACACCACCAAAGGGGAAAACGAAAGGACTCTCCACTTCCGCTTGTCTGTATGAGAAGATTGGTAGAATTCGGGTAGAGAAAAAAGAGAGCGACAGTAAGGAAAAGCAGATATTTTTCCCAATCGCTATGCTTTGCTTTCTCGTTCACCAAGACACCAGAGAGAGAGAAAGAGAGGAAAAAGGGAAAAAAAAAAAAAAAAAAGAGAACAAAGAAGTCTCGTGGTCTTTCGTACTCCGTTCCGCTCTGCTTCCCACAATCCACAGTCCACTCCCAAAACACAAACACAACACAAGCTCCCTCCACAACACCCACACCCACCCAATCCCAATCCCAGCACACCAAAGAAAATAAAGCTCCCCCCCCTCTCCTCTAATGCGAAGGTCATATGCAACCCGTAAAAAGAAAAAAGACTCATTCTCATGCCGCTGTCATCACACATCATCACACAATTCCCAGTTCCCACCCACCGAACCAATTCCAACCAAGGAAATGAAGGCGCAAACTCCCATATGCATCCACCCACACCCCCACCACCCCAGAAAAGTAAAAGAAAGAAGAAATCCAATCCCATGTATTTCCGTCCCAACCTATTTCCCGAAAAAGACCATGATCGGTTCCGGGATACCCGTTTCGTTAAATCATCTTCAATCATCTCCACCACCCCGCACCCCACATCCTTGTCCCCTCTTTCCCTATCAAGCAATCGCCGCCACCACCGCCGCCGCCGCAAAACCCCGCGCAAAACGTTCACTTTCCTCGTTCCTCACCAGCCAGCCCCTCTCTCAATTTCTCACTTTCCCTTATTCCTCAACCCAGCCCTCAAATCCCTTCAGCGTCTCGAAGGATCAACCCAAAACTCCCGCTCCCTCTCCTTCTCGCGCTCCCGTTCCCGCTCGCGTTCCCTGTCTCGGAAATCCTCGCGCGGCTCTCTCGACGGCTCAATCATGCGCGGTGCCGGCCTTTCCCGACTCTCTTCCGCCTCGCTTTCGAACGAGTCGTCGTCGGTGGTGCCTTTGTGCCTTTGCTTGCGGTGGCCGCTGCTGCGGTGATCGCGGTCGCGGTCGCGATCCGAGGTGCGGTCCCGATCACGCTCACGTTCACGCTCGCGGTCCCTGTCGCGGTCCCGGTCCCCGCTGCCGCGGTGGTGATCGTCTTCTTCTTTGGGGCGTGTTAGCACGTCAATAACAGAGTCAAGGATGCCGGTGAGCGTCTTCGACTTGGAAGGCTTTTCTGTCTTGCCCTCGACGGGAAAAGCAGAAGAGGAAGTGCTGGGGTGATCATGGTGATTGTGGTGCTTGCTCTCGTCGTCCTCCCGCCGACGACGGCTGCGAGAACGATGTTTGCGGTGGTGCTTGTGCTTGTGCTCTGAAGAAGAATGTTCGTTGTCACGGTCCCTTCCCCGGACGGTGTCGCCGTCCGATGATGATGACCCTGATGACGAGTGTGCGAGAGGTTTTGAGGTATCCACAGAAAGGGATGGGACAAGCGCACGGGAAGAATCGGATGGGTGGTTACCTCTGGACTCGCGGATCTCCCTGGTGCGATCCGCAAGCTTTTGAATGTCTTCGCGTGTGAGCACGCGGAGCACAATGACGCAATCCATTCTCTCCTCGAACCTTTCCTTGGCCTCCTCCAGTGCCTCGGGGTTGACAAGTCGGCGGTCGATCTTGGTCCAACGTGCATCAATCGGGATGTCCTTGCCCTTCTTCGCATCCTTGAGCGGTGCAACACCCTCACGGATAGGGTTGGGATCCTCGGGGAACTTCTCGGTTGGCCTACGCAGAATACCGCGGGGTGGTGGTGGAGAGTCTTTGTCGGATTTCGGGGGTGAAACGATGCGGACGCGATTTTCTCGATCCCTTTCCTCGGTGGCAGAGAGGGAAGCTGGCTCGTCCACGATGGGCTCTCCAAATACACCACTGCTCCGTTCGACGTGTCTGTCCGGCTTCGTATCGGCTCTCAAGTCTCCGTTGCGTTCAGATCGAGGGACGTCACGAGGAGCTGCCTCAGACGGGCGATCCCGAAGTTCATCTCTGTCTCGGTCACGTCTGCGGCGTTCCTTCTCGCGATCGGAGTCACTGTCCCTGTCACGGCCTGATCCACTTGAACGCTCCATTTCCTGCTGAAGCCGCCGGCGGTACTCCTCGTCAGGATCAAGAGCCGGTGGAGGCTGTTTGCGATCCTCACGCTCCCTCACATCGTCCTTGTCAACATAGTGACGCTCCCGAGGAGCATCACCTTCATCTGAAGGCGGCTTTCCTCGGTACTCATCTGACGGTTGTTTTCCACGGTATTCGTCTACCGGAGGCTTCGGACGGTATTCATCGACAGGAGGCTTTGATCGGTACTCATCGACCGGTGGTTTTGCTCGGTACTCATCGACCGGTGGCTTTGCTCGATAATCATCCGACGGTGGCTTCGCTCGGGTCTCATCTGACGGTTGCTTTCGGGCTCGGCGCTTCTTATCTTCGTCGGAGTCGTCCCGGTACTCCCGATCACGATGGTGGCGTGCTGCAGCACTCTCCGCTATGTGTTGAGCTCCATACGCGGCTCCAACAGCGGCGGCAGCCGCTGGGACAACGCTTGGGATATGGCCGTGTCTCTCGGAGCGGTCCTCACGGCGGTCCTCACGGCGATCCTCACGTCGATCATCACGTCGATCATCACGGCGGTCTTCACGATCCCGCTCGCGATCGTAGGCCTTTGGCCGGTCCCTGTCCCTTTCACCATTCCAATCGCGCGTGCGTTCCCGCTCATAATCCCTGTATTCATCTCCAAGGCGCTCAGGCTCCCGTCTTTCAACACGCGGAGGCTCGGGAATGTAGTCCCGGGCGATTGGCAAAGGAATGGCTGGCTCAAGCGGGTAGGCCGGGAGAGCGGGAGGAGGAGGGGGAGCGATGCGGCGGTCGAGGATCTCATCACGGGTCGAGTGATAGGGATCATTGCCGGGGCCGACACTGTTGGGTCGCCCGGCGTTATTTGGCCGAATGCCGAATCCTCTCGTCTCGACATCGGGATCATCGTAACGCCTGGACGTCCGAAGGCGGTCGCGGTCCTCATACTCATCGCGGTAACCGTAGCGATCGTCACGGCGATCGTCTCGACGATCATCTCGCCTCTCACTGAGGTCTTGATGCAGGGCAGGCGGCGCAGCCTGTCGCACCGACGTAGTGCGGCTTGGGACTGCGTATGCACCTTCATCACGATAGTACAGATCGGCAGTACTGGACCTCTCATGCCCCCGGTCGCGTGATGAGGAGCGTGGGGGGTTGTAGTCTCGAAGGCTGCTCGTACGACCGACGCCTGCCCCAGATGTAACACTTCCATTGATCTTGTCAAAGCCTCGAGTAGTGACTGGAGGTCCGCCCAGTTCGCGAGCGGAGGAACGGGGTCCGTAGCTTTCGACCATGCTCACAGGGCGCCTGCTGCGGCCCTCCACACTGCTTGAACGAGCGTGCCGGACGGGCTCCGTGTCTCTGTACATGCCGGCCGCATCGGTATAGGAGTAGCCCTCGTCGCCAACGTCCTGCACTGGATAACGCTGGGTGGAGGTGTGGTAAGATTTGGAGGATGAGTGGGAATGGCCATTGTTCTGACGACGGACCTCTGCTTCTCGTGGATCGACTCTCACAGCCTTGCCATCGTCGATGCTGTAGAACTTGGTGTGGCCGCGGGAGTGACCCTGGGTGGATGATGGCCGGGGCACTGAGGCGGCTGGGGTTGAAACGACATAGGCGCTGCCACGGTTGTCGTAGGTGCGAGGGCTGGTAGGCCTATCGTGAGAGTGCACCACGGTGCTGTGGGTGGTAGTGCGAATAGGCACACCGGAACTCAGGGTACTTGCTGGTCGGCGGGAGGCTTCGATCGTGGAGCTGCGGGGGCGGCCGGTGTACGCGTCATACCCCGCAGTGGTACGGGTAGCTGCACTTGGGGCGGTCGAGTAGTTGATGGCAGTAGACGTGGGAACAATGCGCTCACCACTCGACCTGGGCGACCTGCCATAGGTGTCGTAGTACGAGTCGTAGGAGTTGACGGAGCCAGTGGTCGCGCGACCAGGGTTTTGTATGCGCCGGCTTCCTGGAGAGGAAGGTCTGTGGTAGTGCCCCATGTTGTTCCGTCGGGCTTGGGCTGCGGGGTTGAGGTTCGAAGGTAGCGGCGGAGTGTACGGAAATGTCGGCGAGGAAGGATGAGAAGTCGGCTTCCCGTGGCCGTTGGCTAGAGGGAAAGCTTGGGTTACGGGGAGGGAGAGGCGCCTGTTGAAGGGGTGTTTTGGTCGCGGTTGGGCGCCGCTGGGAGCGGCAACGCTTGGGCTTCCCATGGTGACAGTCAGCTCAGAGCCGCAACGAAGGACAGAAAAGAGGGCGGCGCTAGGCTGGAGGGTTGGGCGGATGGGATCTCACAAGTTTTATTATTCAGTGCACTAGATTCGCTGTGGAGCAGGCCGATGCTCGCGTCCTGGAGTCCTCCGACGTCGAGTGCGCGCCTTGCATCGAGCGCACCGCGCAACGGGCGGTAGGCCTGCTCGAGTCTGTGATCGGAGCCCGATGCGCGAGGTCGTTAGTGCACACGAGCGCGCAAGGAATCCTGGACCTGGAGCGTGCAGGCGAGGCGTGAGAGCGAATGGGGCGGGCTTGGACGCGGCCAAGCGCAAGGTAGAGGCGCAATATGTGCTGTGCGGCAGCGGGTCGGCAGCAGCGGGGAGATCAGCGGAGTTGCAGAAAGCGCTGGTCGGGCGCGGGCGTGGAGAAGGGGTATGGATGTGAGATTTGTGAGTGTTGCGCTTGCTTGGGCAGCGTAGGCGGAGGATGACGATCGCATGGAAGTTGCCCCAATCCAATGGCGTCGCGTATGACGCAACCCCGGGAATTGCTCGAGGGAGGGTCCACGTCTGGTCTAACGCACCGTTTCATCTTGTTTCCGCGCCAGAAGACCCGACGAATTTTTGCTACGTGGTACTCTAAGGATTTCACCGCCTACCTCACTCCACCACCTCTCGACCTGTCGCCAATGCCAATCGTCCTCCTGTCGCTCACGCTTCTCGGCACCCCGGCTAAAGTTGTGAGTTGGTGGTCGTCCGCCCAAGCTGGCGGGAAAACTGGCGGGTGCTATGAATTGGACACCCTTACCTCGTATATTTGTGCGTCGACAAAACGTTCGCGATCGGCGGAATAACTTTTTTGACTCGTGCCCAGAGGACCCCCGGGTATCCATCCCCAAGATTCCCATTGCTCGCATGGGATTTGCCGCTGTCCGCCCAGACGCCTGCCCGAACGGGTGTCGCCGACGATCTTTTGACCCACGTGCCCCCGACCTGCTTCAAGGCTCGCTCCCGGATCAGCCGGTGACACTGCGTTTCTTCGTCTCATCAGAGCCTATTTGCATGCAGTATGGGCAGCCCTATCTCCAGATTTCGAGCCTGAAGGATATGATGCCTTATGAGGCATCCAATTACTACTCGACTCCCCACACCGGGCAGCAGTAGCTTTGACCCGCGGTTTCGAAGCTCCCACCCTCGTCTCCACGTTGTCACCACTGGCACTGCGGGATGCATCTCCACCATGAGTCTGGCGTTCGGCCGGTAAGCTTTCGTGTTCAAACAAGGCGAAATCCTGCCAGTGGCACTGGACCCATGGCACCACATGCGGAGGCGAACAACACGTACCGGTGAGAATCGTGCCAGAGTTGGTGTGGAGATGATAGTCACTCGCCAGCCTCTAGATGCTAACGGATTGGTCAATTGACCATTTTCTCACACCAGCGAATGCTCGGCAGACCGGCGCTTTTCTGTTGTTCAGATCAAATGTGGAGACTGGGGCAAAAGCAGCACTCCAAAATCGCGGCGAGAGCACCGAAAGAAAAGGGTTTTGTAAGAGATATGCACTCCTGCTCCAATTTCGAAGGAAATTTCCGCATTCAACATCTCCAGCAGCACATCTGCTTTTGGAGTGCATGGCTCCATGTCGTTCACTCCGATGCGGTAGCTCGCACGTATCGCGCAGAGGGTCTTGATTGCGCAGCGAACAGGACGATCTATATTGTGAAAACAGCTAGTTCCCACAGGTACAACTCCTCCAGGACCTTACATTCAGGTCCACGTTGCCGCGATCCACGAGTTGAAGCTGCAGAGTCCGCCTGATACCTTCTACACCGCAGCATCGTCAGGGTCCAATTCAAACAACCTTGTCACCACTCGCGCAATCGTTACAGGGGCTGCTGATCTACAATTATCAGCATAATCTATAGGTAAAGGCCGTTCAGCTTGACGTCAACGCTGTGGCTGTTGAAGGTTACGGTCAGCCGGGCATGCACGCCACTGACTCGGGAGTGCAACTCCTTCCCCGAAACAGACTAATCTGGCCAACGGACATCAAGCGACAACGAACAAGATTCCGGCATGGAATGGGGCGCGAGTCGTCAGACCGCGACTTGGGGGACTGCATCAGGCGTGCATACAGGAAAACCAGGTGGCGTAGGTGATCGTACCGCGTTTCGGTCGACATTGTGCTTGTGTCTGCAGCTAACAGCAGCACCAAGCCGTTGCTGCCCAAGCGGTCAGCGGCCTCGTTGTCTTGGTTTTGTCTGCTGCACGGCTTTAACCTCTTATTTTGTCTCTCCATGCGTTTATGTTGTGTAACCGTCCTTCATTTTCCCTTCTTGTGGTTTATTCCACCCCACAATTGGCTGCTGAAGATTTACGTCTGAACGGCCATGCCCCGCAACAACAGTTCGTATCGCAATGAATCCCCGGTATCATACTGCAACACCCACTGCGGACCAATACTCGCTGGCAGGTCTTCCACTCGTGAGCTATCCTGATCAGAATTCGGCATCAAATTGTCAGGTCCCTCTCCGCATAGCTCCGGAACCCAAACACCAGGCTGAATAACTCCCACCCCAAACATGTCTCCCAGGGGAACGAGAACTCAAGCCGGCTATCTCCTTCAACTCTCCGTCTCAAGGATATTCACCTGCTGTTAACCTTTCGCTATCTACGGCGGTCAAGGCTGGTTCGACGAAGTCGGTCGTGCCAGGAAATCTCACCCCACAGTTGCCAGCACTATTTGTGGACCTCGTGGTCCAGTGCGGAAGCTACTTTCATGGCATGCAGGCATCATCTCCAACGACTGATCGACCGTCCCTCTGCCCTGGTACTGTTGCCGTGGAATATCCCGCGATCAACTGGCGCACACGCGCAAAAGATTATCCACCTCGAACCATGGCGCCGGCTTCGCCGCAAAGCCGCTGGCTCTACACGTCAATATTGCGGTGGACAATTCTCACCGACTTAACTTAGCTCTTGCGGACTGTTCACGGAAGCAAGCCCGAGCCGTGCCGTGGAGATCTCGGGTCAGCATTAGCAACTTCTCCTTACTCTGAAGTGAGCTGATCAAGATGACTGAGGAACACCCATGGCCGGATAATGATGGTGCAACTCACCCGATCATTGCTGGAAAGATACCGTGCAACCCGCTCCCATATCTCCTCTCCTCGCGCATTCAACTTGCATTAGTGGACGGGAGAAGAAAGGTTATATCTTTTTAACATTGACTGTTGCCCCAATTTCCAGCAACTTTCAAGGACACTGCTGGGCTAGCAAAGTCTGCAAACAACAGCCTTGTGTCAATCACGCGCCTCCAAATTCTTATGGCGAGAGGTATCCTCTGCAGCCATGCAAACTGACTGCACATGCTATAGTTCTTATTCCCCAACGGATTTGTTCCCTAACCCCTATGCGTCGACTGTGCAAGGTATTTCCCTTATCCTAGGCTTGTTGCTCTTTTGTTAATTAGAAGTGTCGGAGCAACCACTCAAGCGAAGCGACTAAAGTATCCACCAGCATCAAGTGCAAGGAACTCTGCCTGTTAGCCACTAAGCGAAGACCATTGAACATGCCGATGACCAAGCGCCGGTGTGCGAGATATTGAAGGTGATCCTTGAACAAACGCGGCTCCAGAGCTGCTTGGCTCCGACAGTGGAGGGCTTCAAAGGTAGAAGCTCAGGTTTGGTGTTATGTATGGACCTCAGCGAATCAACGACAGCACTGTCGAGTGTTTGTAGGCCGCAACTATGTGCTCGTTTTAAGGCTTCACGCACTGACTCACGAGATCTGACATGAAAGTCCAAGCTCACTGCTACTGCGAGACACTGCTCTTTGCAGACCCGCTCTCCTCCACTAACCAGAATTGGCAATGGTGACCGACAACAGTGCTCATTTTTCGAGTCATGTCCAGCAACGATGCACCAGGTCTCCTCAATAATGATACTAGCAAGTGCATTTCCAATCGCTTTCATCCCTAAGCGTTGGAAATGAGTGAAGTTGCATACTCGAGAGCAGGTGTATCGGAAAACCACTGCATCATACATGCCCGAAATTGCTGTCCTTGGCCTGAACCCCCTTCCTGCCGGACGACGTGTTCCGAAATCTCGTCGTTTAGCTCAACCCTTCCGTGTATCGGACCAGAACTGTAAGCTTGCGGCCGTTTAGCACGCGATTGATGAAGTCGCAAATAGCTTTAGTGAACATACGATGTTGTTCTTTAAATTTGTTACTCTCTAGCGCCTAAACTCCCTCTGCTCCGCTTTCCTTTCTTCAATGTCTACTAAAACCTCCTACCGCTCAAATCTATATGACTAGTTACCTCATTGTTAGAAGAAATCCGAGCAATCATGGGACAAGACTCGCGGGCTGGTTCGGTCTGGTTGGGGATGGGGGCCCGGTCGGGCTGGCGTGATTGTAGGTTTGGGGGTTGTAGGCTCGCCAGGTTCGACGGCCAGGGGATGAGGCTACTCGGCAGCCCCGAGAACTTCTCGTCCTCTGTAGGCTCTGCTTGAACGCCAAGCTCATTTCCACCGGGGGCACATCCTCGTCCTCCGCCTCGACTCGCCTGCTATCTTTGCGACTCTGGCCCGCGAGCCACCCGGATAAGCCTCACCGGCTCCGACTCCCGAACCTATCTTCGACCAACATACATCGGAGTTGAAACCGTCATCCGGATCACCGTGACCAGCTACGTTTGCCTCGTCCCGCGCCCTCTTCGGGCTTCGTAAGGTGACTCTGGAGCAGGAACGTCTATTATTCTGAGAAGGCCCGTGGGCAGGGGTGAGAAACAAACCGTAAATACCCAATAGTAGCACCCAGAACCTTCCATAGGCTTGGCGGCTCAGAAACTGAGAAATACACCTTTCAGGTCTTCCACTCCATAGCCTCGTCACCCTCTTCACCAAACCATCGGCTCGCTGTCTCCTCAACCAACGCCATACGCAACGAAGCTGTAAAGCTCACCATGGCGGACACCGGCCAGGCTGCCCTGCCGTCACCTGAAAGCTGCGTCTCTGAGTAGGCACTCAAAACATTTTCAGACTCACCTCACTTGAACTAATCTAAAATCAGCATCCTAAAGAGCGGCTTTCTACATGACATCGTCCTCGTCTGCGGTGACGGAAAGGAGCTTAAGGCTCACCGCTTTGTGCTCTACTGCAACAGTGCGTACTTCAGGACCGCACTCAAGGGGAACTGGAAGGTAAAGCGGCATCAAACATGGGCTCACACGATGAGTTTCAGACTTACTAATATCTGTGTGTATAAGGAAACCAGCACGTGTCGGTTTGATCTCTCTGAGGACTCTTCCATCATACAGGCTATGCTAGGGTGGGTGTACAACAAGAAATTCTCGGAAGATGAGGTCGACACCGACAAGTCTCCGGAGTTCCTTCAGCTGCTCATCAACGTCTGTTTGGCCGCCGACTACTACGGCGTGCCGGGTCTGCAATCCTACGCAGAGGCGAGGTTCCGCGACGCAGCCAAGGAATGGAACAAGATGGACGAGGCGCTGCCCGACGTGGTGAGACTCATCTATGCTAACTACGATGTACCGATCATCCAGACCATCAAGAAGGAGATTCTGGATCTCACCCTAGAACATCTAAAGGTGCTGGAGTCGAGTCACATCTACCAGACTTTGTTCTCTGACGTCGGTGGCTTCACTCGCGATCTTTTGTTCATGTCGCAGGCCGAGAAGTTGCTCGAATCGAGAAAGACCAGCAAGCAGTATTGCTCTTCCTGCGGGGAGACCATGATGATCAACTTTGAGAGTTCGGGATATTACCACTGCGCTTTTTGTGGAACGTACAGTTACTTTTATGCTCCATCACACTAGCAGTGAAAGACCAGCTCCGGGACATAGAGCATCGATGCGACTAAGAGAGCTTACATAAATATGGGTTAAAGACACCATATAATCGCGTAGGTGCGAGATAGAGGCATTCAGACAGTGACTTCAGCCATGGGTATAAAATCAAATTCTTGACCATCCAAAAACCATTTGATAGTGAGGACCCGGAAAGAGGAGTTGAATTAGTGTGTGAGACACCATACAGTTGCGATACACTTTCTTTCCTGGATCACACCTACGCCCGCCACGAATTTGTTTGGGGTTTTGCTGGCCGGGCAGTCCGTCGTTCAACGTAGAAACTGAAAATGTGCTTCAAACTCCATGCAAAATCAGGGGATAACATCTAATTTACCGCGTTGGACGTTAATACGCAGCTGTATCCTTCCAATAGTAGTGTTGAGGTCTGGAGCACTGCCTCTTCTGGTCTAGCGCTCGCTTCTCGCTTGGACTTCGGTCTTTTTCTCTCACGATTCAGGTTCTTCCTCCCTTTTTTTTCGGCTTCTCTTTTTCTATTTGTTTTTCCTTTTCTTTTGTCGCAGACCATAGCCTCTCACCCCATCCCCTTACCGCCCCACATGTTCCGCACCCGCCTAACTTCGGCAGCTCGTACTGCCGGGCGCTCGGTCATCTCTGCACAGACTGCCGTGCCGACAATCCGGAATCTCGCCACAGCATCGTCAGTGAGCTCTGCCGCCCGCAATCACAGGGTCGTGGTCATCGGTGGCGGTAGCGCTGGCCTTTCCATCAGCCATAAGCTCCTTCGATCCGGCAAGTTCGTCCAAGATGACATTGCTGTTGTCGACCCCGCCACGTGGCACCACTATCAGCCCGGATGGACTCTGGTTGGCGGTGGTCTCAAGACCAAGGAGGAGCTTCGGAGACCACTGGACAGCTTGATTGACCCTAAGCTCAAGTTCTACAACGAGAGCGTGGGCGCCTTTTCCCCCGAAGAAAACCTTGTCACGCTGGGCAATGGCGACAGGATCAACTACGAGCAGCTTGTTGTCGCGCCCGGCATCGGCATCAACAACGCCAGCATCAAGGGCTTGCCCGAGGCTCTTGCCAACCCTGACTCTCTTGTCTCGTCCACCTACAGCTACGACTATTGCGACAAGGTCTTCCGCACCATCCAGAAGCTCCAGAAAGGTACCGCCATTTTCACTCAACCTGCCGGCGTAATCAAGTGTGCCGGCGGCCCGCAGAAAGTCATGTGGCTTGCGCTGGACCACTGGAAGAAGGCAGGCCTGTACAACCCCGGCAACCCTTCTGATTCCGCCATCAACATCAGCTTCGCCACCGGCCTCGGCGCCATGTTCGGCGTGCCCAAGTACAGCGCCAAGCTCGAGGAGCTGCGGAAGGAGAGGGGCGTCGAAGGACTGTTCCAGCACGACCTCGTCGCCATCGACGGCAACACGGCCACTTTTACTCGTCTTGACACGAAAGAGCAGGTCAACAAGAAGTTCGACCTTTTGCACGTCGTGCCCAAGATGGGCCCCCACGCGTTTGTCAAGGACAGTGCTCTTGCGAACGAGGCTGGTTACGTCGACGTCGACGACGCCACCACTCGCCACAAGAAGTACGCCAATGTCTGGTCTGCCGGCGATGCTTCCAGCCTCCCCACGTCCAAGACGGCGGCAGCCATCACTGCAGAGGCGCCCGTTCTCATCCGGAACATGCTGCAATCCATGGAGGGCAAGGAGCTCGACGCGGTGTATGACGGTTACACCTCGTGCCCGCTCTTGACCGAGTACGGCAAGGTCCTGCTTGCCGAGTTCAAGTACGCGGGTGTGCCCAAGGAGACGTTCGGTAAGATGCTTGGCATCGATCAGGCAATCCCCCGCAAGGCCTTCTACCACCTGAAGAAGGAGTTCTTCCCGTGGGTGTACTACAAGTCTATGGTCAAGGGCACATGGGGTGGGCCTAAGGGCTGGACTTCCTAGAAAAAGTTGGCAGGTCGTGTGTAATATACTCGGGTATGAGGTAAATAGAGCGCTGGAATCTTCGAAAGACAGAGAATAGAACTGCATCTATACCGCAGAAAAACAGAATCCAATTTTCCTGAATTGCCCCTGGGAAAATTGTTAGACTTTGCCGCTCAGACCAACCAGAGCGTCTCATGTCCTACTTTTGAGAGCGGTTGATCGTACCATTGGCATGGTGGGTTGTGAAATACCCTGGAGTGTCTGGTAAAGAGCACCAACTCGAATCTCATCTTTCCACCACCGCCTCCGTCCGCGGTTTATGAAGTATGGTTGTCGGTTGAGCAAACGAGTGAACGAGTCTATGTTCGACTTAGCGCCGTCCCTAAAGGCTTAGCGCAGGACTTGCATGGTAAGTTGTGATCTGGCTCTCGCTAGCGCGTCTGCCTGGACAATACAACTCATCATGCGAACGAATAAGCTTAAACGCCCACTTTCACCATCCATGCCGACTCCCTTTTCGCCAAGTCAAGTCACCATGTCGGTCGACGAAACGGCGCCTTTATTAAACGGCATGGCCAGGTAAGTCATTGAACAATACACGCTCGCATAGGCTTTCCTGATTGGCTACATGACAGCCTGTTCAACTCAGAGCTACACTCCGACCTCGAAGTCCGGTGTAGCAATGGCGACCGTTACCATGCTCACAAGTTCGTGTTATGCACCCAGTCCGAAGTCTTTTCTAAAGCCTGTGACCCTAAGCTGGGCTTCAAGGTAACGACAATGATATCCAAGAAAAGACAAACTACTGACTATGGCACCAGGAAGCCCAGGAGAACGTTCTAGACCTGACCGAAGACGATCCCGCTGTTGTTAAGGCTCTCCTTGAGGTAAGCGCACACTTTCCGTTCCTGCATTTCTAATATCGGTGTGAGCCAGCATTAACGAATGATAGTATCTCTACCGCTTCGACTATACTTACGACTGCGAGCCTGCCTTCCTCTTCCATGCTCAAGTGTACAGCATCGGCGAATTCTATGGTGTCAAGGGACTCAAGTCTCTTGCGAAGCAACGTTTCAAGGACCAGGCACATGTATCGTGGATCGACTCTACGTTCGGACCTGCGGTGAAGGCTGTATACGACTCCACCGTTGAGTCCGATCGTGGCCTGAGAAACGTCGCCGTCGATGTCACCGTACGCAACTTTACCGAGCTGATTAAAGACCAAAAGTTCAAGGATGTGATGGGTGAGATGGGAGCGTTTAGCAGAGACGTGGCCGTGGCCCTGTATGAGGACAGGGAAAAGCAGGAGGACAAGAAAAAATGTGAGTGCATGTACACACAAGGTAAAACCCCTTCTTCAACTTGCTCTAAGAATCTGGGGTTCTAATTATTACGTGGCTAGCGCGCATTACGTCTCGGACTCCTGTGTTCGGAGCAGGATCACCAGGCGCAGCAAGGCCCGTTTTCGGATGGGGACCGCCTTCGTGAAGTATTTTACTACTCTCTCGACTAGAATCACGAACTACAAGTCTGCAGACTCACCATATAGTTGCACTCCCTCGGGTTGATGACGGAAATCAACGAATGCAGCACGTATGCGTTGGGCTTGAGCCTATGGTGCCGGTGGATGGGCGGAAGCATCTAAAAGATGGACTTGAACTGTTCAGAGAAGATTATTAGCTGCAAGAAACAAGTGATTGATTTGTCGCAGCGATACCTAGGACTCAAACCATTTCGCCGACCTTTACCCGCACCGCTAGGTATCCATGTCTTCCATGCTTTAGTGTGAGGGTAGTCTTACCACGAGGTGAGAGCGCTTCAGAGCGACATATTCCTGGCCATACACCGGTCGGATGGCCGTTATTGCAGTACACTCCGACATGTAGCCTCCTCCGTTCTGATGAGTGTGTTACTGACGGCTTGGATACTGTACAAGCTGAAGTCTTGTATGTGCTGACAAAGGCTCATCAGCTTCATTAGCTTACGGAAAGAGGTCTTCCGCGTTTGGAAGGGCGCTTATACAAATGTGGCAAGCAGTAGAGAAAAAGAGCGAAGGACGGCTAGCCACCATCTGGTCTCACAGGGGGGAGCCGATGGAGAAATAGCCATCGGAAGGTAGTAGGAGAGATCCTACCAATAGCCGCGAGGCTGACCGAACGGAGCTCGGTAAGATCCCGCATAAGGTTGCATACTCGGGCCCGCAGCGGTCCGACCGCGAACCTTGGGCTCTGTGCCCCAGATCTCGCGGTTCCTGCGCATGGGCTGCAAATCCTTCACAACTGCAGCAAAATGTCATGATCCGAGCATGGCTCGCAAAAGCGCAATCGTGAGGCCCAGGCGCGGATCACCCGGTCACATATACAGATCATAGACGCAGATGACGGGTGGCTGCATCGGAGTCCGAGGAGGAGAACCGGTACAGTCGGCTTACGGGTACAGCCATAACACAGCCGCACGCGGGGGCCGAATATCAGCGCGCCTTGAATGCAGAACCAGCAAAGCAAAGCCGATAGCTGTCATACCAGACCCGGAATGGGGGGAGGCTTGCCAGAAATAGACACAACGCGGCTGCTGGGGAAGCGAAGGAGCCTGCATGATGAGGACGAGGCGACCTGCCAGGGACCGGCGCTAACAAGTTTCTTTGCGGACAGCAGGTCGCAACAAAAGTACGGACGATCGCAATTGCATTGGCTGGGGCCAGGACAGAACGAAGGGTGAGGTAGCGGTCGGTCTTCAGGCGCGACGATCATGGAGCTTTCACGGTTGAATTCAACCAAGCCGGCCGTCGACCCCAACAGGCCCAACAAGTCAAGATGGAGCTGCGCAAGGCCATTCGTCCGCCCTCACCACGACGCCAAAATGTGCCGCAGACCGCATCCCGATCTGCTCCGCTGGTCCGCAATGCCGTAGCCGCTGGGGAGGCGCTGGGGCGTCGCTGGGGCGGCGTGTGTCAGCGTGCTGAGAAGCTCGCAGTTGTGGTGGCCATGGGAGCTGCCCTAACATCGGGGTTCGCGTGCACGGCCCATGCCGAAAGCGTTGAGGGAAGCCCGAGTGAACGTCAGTGGATAAAGATCCGCTGGTGCCGAGCTGACGCTGTCCTGAACTCGCGAAAAGAGTCTCTCCCTCGCGCTGCATCCCGCCCACCTTGTTCTGTCCTCCTCGTCCTCCATCTTCGCGCGCGACTCCCCGCCAAAGCCAGCATTGTTCGCTCTTTGCTGCTTCCATTCTACCTAATACCCGTCATTTTTCGACGAGCCTCTTGAATGAGCGCGCGTTCTACGACCAATACCCCCCAATTCGCAATAGACTACTAGACCGATTAGCCCGGCCCGACCTCGCCGAGCGCTGCTTTCAGCTTCTCCCCTCCTCCATCTCACCATCTTCCACCTTCACGAACAGCCAGAATGGGTCTCTCCGCAGAGAACGGCCATAGCAATGGCACCCCCAGCAGTTATGCCGCCAAAACCAACCTGGCACCACACTTCATTGGAGGAAACCACTTGGGTGCCGCCGCGTCCGGCAAGGTGAAGGACTTCGTGGCGGCTCACGATGGCCACACCGTCATCACCAACGTAAGAACTGCCCCGCCGCGTTCCAACTGGGCGTCGGCGTGCCTGTGAGTAGGAGCAGCAGGCTGACATACGCGCTTCTCCGCAGGTTCTCATCGCCAACAACGGTATCGCAGCGGTCAAGGAAATCAGATCGGTGCGGAAGTGGGCATACGAGACATTTGGCGATGAGCGGGCAATCCAATTCACGGTCATGGCCACGCCGGAAGATCTGCAGGCGAACGCAGACTACATCCGCATGGCCGACCAGTATGTTGAGGTGAGTACTCCGGACGGACTCCTCGGCGCGAGGTGGCAAGAGAACTAACGCGGGAACAGGTCCCCGGAGGCACCAACAACAACAACTACGCGAACGTCGAGCTCATCGTCGATGTCGCAGAACGCATGGGCGTTCACGCCGTCTGGGCTGGCTGGGGCCACGCTTCCGAAAACCCCAAGCTCCCCGAATCCCTCGCCGAGTCGCCTCACAAGATCGTCTTCATTGGTCCTCCCGGCTCGGCCATGCGCTCGCTCGGAGACAAGATTTCGTCTACGATTGTCGCACAGCACGCCGAGGTTCCTTGCATACCGTGGTCGGGTGAGGGCGTGAATCAGGTTACCATCGACGAGCACGGAATCGTCACGGTGCCGGAAGAGGTTTACGAGAAGGGCTGCACAACCTCGCCTGAGCAGGGCCTCGAGGTTGCTAGGAAGATTGGCTTCCCTGTCATGGTCAAGGCCTCGGAGGGTGGTGGTGGCAAGGGTATTCGCAAGGTTGACTCGGAGGAGAACTTTGAGCAGCTGTACCGCGCCGCTGCCAGCGAAATCCCCGGTTCGCCCATCTTCATTATGAAGCTTGCTGGCAACGCTAGGCATTTGGAGGTTCAGCTGCTGGCTGATCAGTACGGCAACAACATCTCGCTGTTTGGCCGTGACTGCTCCGTCCAGCGCCGACACCAGAAGATTATTGAGGAGGCGCCTGTGACGGTTGCCAACTCCGAGACGTTCCAAAAGATGGAGAAATCAGCAGTGGCGCTGGGTAAATTGGTCGGCTATGTCTCGGCGGGTACGGTGGAATACCTGTACTCGCACGAGGACGATGCCTTCTACTTCTTGGAATTGAACCCTCGTCTTCAGGTCGAGCACCCTACCACCGAGATGGTGTCCGGTGTCAACTTGCCCGCAGCCCAACTTCAAATCGCTATGGGTCTTCCTCTGCACCGCGTTCGCGACATTCGTCTGCTGTACGGTGTGGATCCCCACTCCGCCACCGAGATCGATTTCGATTTCTCTCACGAGGATTCCCACATCAACCAGCGTAGGCCGAAGCCCAAGGGCCACACGACTGCCTGCCGTATCACCTCCGAGGATCCCGGCGAGGGCTTCAAGCCGTCGAGCGGTACCATGCACGAGCTAAACTTCAGGAGTAGCTCCAATGTTTGGGGTTACTTCTCCGTCGGTACTGCTGGTGGTATTCACAGTTTCTCCGACAGCCAGTTTGGTCACATTTTTGCTTACGGCGAGAACCGCACGGCTTCGCGGAAGCACATGGTTGTTGCTCTCAAGGAATTGAGCATTCGTGGTGACTTCAGGACAACCGTCGAGTACCTCATCAAGCTCCTGGAAACCCCGGCCTTCGAGGACAACACCATTACCACTGGCTGGCTCGACGAGCTGATCTCCAAGAAGCTCACCGCAGAGAGGCCCGATCCCATGATCGCGGTCATCTGCGGTGCTGTTCAGAATGCCTACGTTGCCAGCGAGCAGTGCATCTCGGAGTACAGGGCTAGTTTGGAGAAGGGTCAGGTTCCGTCCAAGGAGGTGCTCAAGACTGTCTTCTCCATTGACTTCATCTACGATGGCTACCGCTACAAGTTCACTGCCACCAGGTCCAGCTCTGATGCTTACACCTTGTTCATCAACGGCTCCAGGTGTCAGGTCGGTGTCCGTGCTCTGGCTGACGGCGGTCTTCTCGTCCTTCTTGGCGGTAAGTCCCACAACGTTTACTGGAAGGAGGAAGTCGGTGCTACCCGTCTCTCCGTCGACAGCAAGACGTGCCTTCTCGAGCAGGAGAACGACCCCACTCAGCTCCGCACGCCCAGCCCTGGTAAGCTCGTCAAGTTCACCGTTGCGAACGGCGAGCACATCAAGAAGGGCCAGGCTTTTGCTGAGGTCGAGGTCATGAAGATGTACATGCCTCTAATTGCTCAGGAGGATGGTGTTGTCAACCTCATCAAGCAGCCCGGCGCGACTCTAGAAGCTGGTGACATCCTTGGTATCTTGGCTTTGGACGACCCGTCCAGGGTCAAGTCCGCCCAGCTCTTCCTGGGCCAACTTCCCGAGTTCGGTCCGGCTCAGGTCGTGGGCAGCAAGCCGCCGCAGCGCTTCGCCTACCTGTACAACATTCTCCTGGATATCCTCAAGGGCTTTGACAACCAGGTCATCATGAGGGAGACCCTGGATGAGCTCATCGCCGTCCTTCGCGACTCCGAACTCCCCTACGGACAGTGGAACGCTCAAGCTTCTGCTCTGCACGCCCGCATGCCTCAGAAGCTCGACACAGCCTTGGCTCAGATCGTGGAACGTGCGCACAGCCGTGGTGTCGAGTTCCCCGCCAAGCAACTCATCAAGAGCTTCAACCGCTTCCTTGATGAGAGTGTCGAACCCGGTGATGCTTCCCTCCTGCGCAGCACTTTGGCGCCTCTTCTCGAAGTTGCCAACACGTACGTCGAGGGCCTCAAAGCGCATGAATTCGACGTCATGGTCAGCCTTCTTGTGGAGTACGCTGCGGTTGAGACTCAATTCTCGGCCCGCCAGAACAGAGATGAGGAGGTTATCCTCAGACTCAGGGATGCGCAAAAGGATGACCTCGTTCCTATCGTCTACACTGTGTTGTCCCACACCAGAGTTCAGGCTAAGAACAACCTCGTCATCGCAATTCTTGATTCTTACAAGCCGAATAAGCCTGGTGTCGGTAACGTCGCCAAGTACTTGAAGAACGCGCTCCGCCAGCTTACCGAGCTTGAGTCGAGGGCAACCGCCAAGGTGGCCATCAAGTCTCGCGAGGTCTTGATCCAGTGTGCCATGCCTTCCCTGGAAGAACGTTCAAGCCAGATGGAGCACATTCTTCGCTCCTCTGTCATAGAGTCCAAGTACGGCGAGAGTGGCTGGGATCACCGTGAGCCTGACTTCGACATCATCAAGGAGGTTGTGGACTCAAAGTACACTGTCTTCGATGTGCTGCCCCAGTTCTTCGCTCACACTGACCCCTACGTCGCTCTGGCTGCCCTTGAGGTCTACACTCGCCGCGCCTACCGTGCGTACCAGCTCAAGCAGATTGATTACCACATCGATCACGAGGCCCCGTACGTTCTCTCTTGGGACTTTGCCCTCCGCAAGGTTGGTGAGTCCGAGTTCGGCCTCCCGGTCGAGTCCTCGCACCCGTCCACACCCTCGACTCCCAACGCTGAGTCCTCCGGTTTCTTCGGCAAGCGCATTCACTCCATCAGTGATATGAGCTATCTTCGCCGTAGCACCGAGGGCGAGCCCACTCGCAAGGGTGCGGTGGTGCCGATTTCTTTCCTTGAGGACGCTGAAGAGTACCTGATGCGCGCTCTTGAATGTTTCCCGGCCAGCGGATCTACCAACAAGCGTCCTTCCGGTGGCAACGCCGGCCTGATTGCTGATCTTGCCGGCAAGCGCAAGCCAGTTCCCAAGCTCGAGAGCAACGATGAGCTTACGGCTGTGTGCAACGTTGCCGTTCGCGACTCCGAGAGCTTCGATGACAAGGAGATCCTTGACCGCATCATCCCCATTGTCAACGAGTACAAGGAGGAGATGCTTGCAAGGCGTGTGCGCCGTCTCACTTTCATCTGCGGTCACAAGGACGGCACCTACCCCGGCTACTACACTTTCAGGGGGCCCACCTATGAGGAAGACTCCAGCATTCGCCACATCGAGCCTGCCTTGGCTTTCCAGCTTGAGCTTGGACGCCTGAACAAGTTCCACATCAAGCCCGTCTTCACGGAGAACCGCAACATCCACATCTACGAGGCTGTTGGTAAGGGCGCGGAGAACGACAAGAGGTACTTCACGAGGGCTGTTGTTCGTCCTGGTCGCCTCCGGGAGGGCATTCCCACGGCTGAGTTCATGATCTCCGAGGCTGACAGGCTCATGACCGACATCTTGGATGCTCTGGAGATCATCGGCAACAACGGCTCCGACATGAACCACATCTTCATCAACTTCTCGACCGTCTTCCCGCTGGCGCCTCTGGCTGTCCAGGAGGCTCTTGCCAGCTTCCTTGACAGGTTCGGTCGCCGTGCCTGGAGACTCCGCGTCACTGGTGCTGAGATCCGCATCATCTGCACGGACGAGAACGGCGAGCCCTACCCTCTTCGCGTGGTCATCACCAACACTGCTGGCTACGTCGTTGATGTCGAGCTTTACGCCGAGAAGAAGTCCGAGAAGGGTGGTCAGTGGCTCTTCCACAGCATCGGCGGTACCACGAAGATCGGTTCGATGCACCTGCGCCCCGTTTCCACTCCCTACCCGACCAAGGGTGCTCTTCAGCCCAAGCGCTACAAGGCCCACATCATGGGCACTCAATACGTCTACGACTTCCCCGAGTTGTTCAGACAGGCTACTGAGAACAGCTGGCACGCGTCCGTTGCCAAGCTCCCGGCGCTGAAGGACAAGCAGCCGGTCAAGGGAGAGTGCATTGAATACAACGAGCTTGTGCTTGATGACAATGACAACTTGGCCGAGGTCAACCGTGAGCCTGGTGCCAACAACATCGGCATGGTCGGCTGGCTTGTCACCGCCAAGACCCCCGAGTACCCCAAGGGCCGTAGGTTCATCATCATTTCCAACGACATCACCTTCAAGATCGGTTCTTTCGGCCCCGCCGAAGACAAGTTCTTCCACAAGTGCTCTGAGCTTGCTCGCAAGCTTGGAATCCCGCGTATCTACTTGTCTGCCAATTCGGGTGCTCGCATTGGTATGGCCGAGGAGCTGATTCCCCACTTCTCCGTCGCCTGGAACGATCCCTCGAACCCCGAGAAGGGCTTCCAGTACCTCTACCTCACCGAGGAGAAGAAGAAGCACTTCGAGGAGGGTGACAGGAAGGAGGTAATCACCGAGGAGATTGAAGATGAGGGCGAGATCAGGCACAAGATCACCACCATCATCGGTGCCGAGGATGGTCTTGGTGTTGAGTGTCTGCGCGGCTCTGGTCTAATCGCTGGTGAGACTTCCAGGGCCTACGAGGACATCTTCACCATCACCCTGGTCACTTGCCGCTCCGTTGGTATTGGCGCGTACCTTGTCCGTCTTGGCCAGCGTGCGATCCAGATCGAGGGCCAGCCCATCATCCTCACTGGTGCCCCCGCCATCAACAAGCTGCTCGGCCGCGAGGTTTACACCTCCAACCTGCAGCTTGGTGGCACCCAGATCATGCACAGGAACGGTGTCTCCCACATGACTGCTTCGGATGACTTCGAGGGTGTTTCCAAGATTGTCAAGTGGATGTCGTACGTCCCGGCGAGCAAGGGCCAGCCCGTGCCTCTGTCTCCCACTCCCGAGCACTGGGACCGCGACATCACCTACTTCCCGCCCCAGAAGCAGCCTTACGACGTCAGATGGCTCATTGCCGGTCAGGAGAGCGAGGAGGGTTTCCTCTCTGGTCTCTTCGATCGTGGCTCCTTCGAGGAGTCTCTCAGCGGCTGGGCCAAGACTGTCGTGGTTGGTCGTGCTCGCCTCGGAGGCCTTCCCGTTGGTGTCATTGGTGTTGAGACGCGTGCCGTTGAGAACGTCATCCCTGCCGACCCTGCCAACCCCGACTCCATCGAGCAGGTCACGTCTGAGGCTGGTGGTGTGTGGTACCCCAACTCTGCGTTCAAGACTGCCCAGGCCATCAAGGACTTCAACAACGGTGAGCAGCTTCCGCTGTTCATCCTGGCCAACTGGCGTGGTTTCTCCGGTGGTCAGCGCGACATGTTCAACGAAGTGCTCAAGTACGGTTCGTACATCGTCGACGCCCTCGTCAAGTACGAGCAGCCCGTCTTCGTGTACATTCCTCCCTTTGGCGAACTCCGTGGTGGTTCGTGGGTCGTCGTGGACCCGACCATCAACCCGCAGTACATGGAGATGTACGCCGACGAAGACTCCCGTGGTGGTGTCCTCGAGCCCGAGGGCATCGTCGGCATCAAGTTCCGCAAGGACCGCCAGCTCGAGACGATGGCGCGCCTGGACCCGGTGTACGGCGAGCTCAAGCGCAAGATGGCCGATAGCAGCCTGTCCAAGGAGGAGCAGCAGGCGACCAAGGCGGAGATGACGCAGCGCGAGCAGCTGCTGCTGCCCGTGTACGCGCAGATCAGCCTGCAGTTCGCGGACCTGCACGACCGCGCGGGCCGCATGCAGGCAAAGGGCGCGATCCGCCAGGCGCTGCGCTGGCAAAACGCCCGCCGCTTCTTCTACTGGCGCCTGCGCCGCCGCATCAACGAGGAGTACATCCTCAAGAAGCTGGCCGTCTCAGAGACGGGCGCCATCTCGCGCAACGAGGCGCTCAACCAGCTGCGCGCTTGGTCGGGCGTCGAGGACTTTGAGAACGGCGACCAGGCCGTTGCCGAGTGGATCGAGACGAACCGCAAGGAGGTGGCGGCCAAGGTGGAGAACTTGGCGCGCGAGGCGACGGCGTTCCAGGTTGCGGAGCTGTTGCGCAAGGATCGCGAGGCGGGGTTGAAGGGCGTGTTGGCGGCGTTGGAGTTGCTGCCGACGGGGGAGAAGGAGGAGATTCTTAAGAGGTTGGCGACTGTGTAGATCTTCTTCACTTGTTCATGAGGAAGGGTTTCCTCTTTTGTGGGATGGATGGTAGGAGAAAAATAAGTGTATAGTTTTTTTCGACTTGTTAGTCTGTTTTTAGTTTGTACGGCGCTGGTTGGTGGCATTGAAGGGGGCTTTTCTGTTTGTCAATTTTTGTAACGTACGCATGATACATGAGCTCTTTTATAGTTTTCGAATTTGTTCCTTTTGAGGCCTTTTCCTTCGCTTTTAGTTTCTTGTTGCATTCGTTGGTTTTCATGGCTATTTGTTTCGGGTTTCGCCTGCTGCGTGATTAGGGCGTGCGTACATGTAGTGTAATCAAGACATAACGGGCTTTGATTGATATACTTGAGTTGTGTGCTGCGAGTGCCTTGAGGTGACATTGACTGGTAAGCACTCTATCTTTCGCTCGCTCATGCCTGCTCATTTGGACAACGGCACTCCTTCCCCCTCTCCCATGGTGTTGTCGCTGTCAACTTTCGTTCCGGGAAAGATGCTCAGTGAGCGCTACTTCTTTGCAGAGACCATGACGCCGTCGATGTGGCTGCCAAAATGGCAGACTCTCCTCTCTTCACTCCACATCAGTTTCAACCAGCATCCGTACCGGTATCATTTTCAAGAGATCACTTTCGCTGTCCCATCGCCATTTTTTCTTCCGAATAGGAATCAACAGCAGGACATATACACCCTTCATTACCACCCCGAGCTACTTCATCAACCATGTCGGCAGCCAACCACGACGAACAAACCCCTCGCCCAGGCCAGGACCAGGCCCTTGTTGAAGAAAACGACCTCCCATTCCACCAACCAGATGTGCTCACAAGGGCGTCGTCACCTCACGAATCCGAAGTGATGATGGCGGATGCTGAACCAGCGTCTTCCCCTCCCGCCCTACACGCTAGCCCTGCCGCCACATTCGAGGCAACATCAGAACCCATGGAGACCGATGATTCGGGCTACTATTCAAAGACGGACGATTCGGGCTACAATTCAAGCCCTATGGAGACGGACGATTCAGGCTACGATTCAAGCCTGGACGAAGCCCTCCGAACTCAAACTTCCCCCCTCGCTCAAGCGGACGCATCGGAACACATCCACGTCGACGAGCTGCCGCCAGCCGCCGAGCCAAGCACGCCTCCCAAACCCGTCGCGAGGAAGAGATACCCCCCCATCTCCCCCACCATGTTCCTGGACAACATCGGCCCCTGTTCATTCTACCCGCGCCGAGCCCGCGCGATACCTTCGCGTCGTACAAAGCGGCGTCCCCCTCCGTCGAAGCGCGTCCCCACAACTCCAGGCCGGTCACCCGCATCCCGTGCCGCCACCACCCAGACCGCACCCATGGACACCGCCGACCCCGACTACGCTTCCATCCTCTGCGACTCTTCCCAAAACCGAAACATGCACCTATTCACAGGCCTCATTCGCGGTCCGCACGGCCGCGTGCGTTTCAGCGATTCGCCGTCGCCGCAGCGGTCCAGTCCCCGATCCAACTGGGAGGATGGATCGCCATCGCCCAGGCGCGAAGAAAGTGGTGGTGGGGACGCGTCTCCGACGCCGTCGCCGCCGAGGGCGCGTCAGGGCGTGACGTTTAAGTTCTGCGGCTGGGGGCCGGTGCGAGATGGGCGGCAGTCGTGGTCGCGCCGCCGGGTTGCTGCTGGCTGGTCGACTGACGCGGCGGGATCTACGCGTATGACTGAGCGCTGGGTGGGTGTGCGGGAGGAGGTGGAGGCAGTGGCGGGGTCTTCGACGACGATGTTTTGGTCGGATTACTCGATGACGACTGCGCCGGAGCGCAAGAGGAAAAGGAGGATGCCGGATTCGTTCGAGTGCGAACGCTCCCCGTCTCCCGCACTAAGGCTGAGAGGGGGTGCCGATGATGACGATTATGATGATGATGACGACGATGAGTGGGAGGACGTGGGAGAGGAACTCAACGGCGAAGGACCCGGGCAGGACACAGCCAGTATGGAAGAGGAGTTTGATGATGATGATGACGATGCGACGGACGAAGCGATTGTGGACGACCTCGAAATGGATTGGGAATTCGTCAGATGCCAGCCCGCTGTTAATCTGACCTTCTCGCTGGGACCCCAACCCCAACCCCAAGCCTCCACGGGGAACAACCGCAGAAGCTGGCGGCAGGTCTGCACCGTCATTCGCAGGCTCATTCCCAGGCCCCGTGTTCGCTTTGCTTTCCGCTTCCGTCTGTCGTGCGAGGTCGACATGAGTAAGGAGGTTTCGATGTTTTGAGAGTAAAAATGATGTTGTTTGGTTGGGATGGGGTATAGGGACATCAGGCATTCATTCGGAATACAGAGGTGCATTTTATGAGTGAAGCCACTGATGACTGCTTCAACGCAATATTGGCGAAAGTGCTCTGCTTAAGTGCTAGGATATCCGTCATACCATTCCTTCCGCGCCCCACTACAGCATTTCATGCTATTCTAAACAATCTAGAGTCACAACAGTCAGTCTCTCCCTCAAAGTCTCTCCCTCCTCCCTCACCCCCTCAAAACACCCATACCCCACCGCCTCCTCCGCCCCACTCCAACATCCTCACCAACAACTCCCCCACCCCCTCCCCCCTCAACCCCCCCCGGCACCGTCGCATAAGCCCGCACGCCACCATCCCGTTCGTCTTCTTCTTCCTCCATCGACCCAGCCGTCTCGACCGTCGCCTCGCGCAGCTCCCTCATCGCCGCGCCCAAACGCTCCTCGTACGCCGCGCGCACATCGTCATCGTCGTCGAAGCCGTACTTGGTGGCGCGGCAGGCGTCGGCGGTTAGGGAGGCGGCGAGGGCGTTGCGGAGGGCGTCGGCGTGGGCGAGGGAGGTGGGGTCGTAGTAGAAGGGTATGTCCATGTTTTTTCTTTTGGGGGGGGTCGTTGTGGTGTGGTAGTGTGGTTGATGGGACGCTTCGGGCGGGTTGATGTTTCGGTGGCGCGGGTGTGGCGGATGGACGGGCTGTCCCCGCGTTTTTCCGGTTTGGGCGCTAGCGTCGTTGGGTAGGTCTGCATTGCAACAACAACAACAACAACAACAACAACAACAACAACAACAACAACAACATGCCTTTCACTAATATTGTTACTTCACGCATGCATCCAGAAATTGTACCGTTGTGTAAACCCACAAGCATGTCAACAATCAAAACTATAATAAAGCAGGAGATTTTGCCATGCTTTAGCAAGTTCTCGAGTGTTCTGTTATCACCGGCTCATGTCCCAGCCTTCAAGACCATTCCCAGCAAACAGCTCTTCGTAAATATTCCCTACAGTCATGTCATTCGGCCTTGACGCAATGCAGAGAATCAGGATGGCATATGAGAGAAACCTTTAAAAAAAATTGAATAGACTGGGCCCTGGCAGAAGTGCCCGATTGGCAAAAGATCTTCTAAGTACATCAAGAAGCGCGGCTCCCAAGCCCAAACCAGACGGCCCGCCCGTAGTGGAGAGCTGGAAACCCAACAGCGAGTCTTCGAGCCCCAACACCTTCCTCCTCGAAGACACGGCGGCTGAGGTACTCCTTCTCGTCGGCTGTCAGGGGCCGCCATGCGGATTAGAAATCGACGAAACGACGCGGCAGGGACGGCGGGAGGAAGAGCCCGGCGGATGTTCCCCGTGGGGGGAGGATGCCGTCTCGAGCCGACGCTCCCAGTCCCTGCGTATGTCTGGTATGAAAGTTTGGTTTGGGCGACAAAGGAATCCCAGAAAGCAGACATTGGAAAAAGAAATGGCGCCGCAGACGACCGCAATACTCAGACAGCAACAACAGGAGGAAGAAACCTCCCGGTTGCTGATATCGTAACGCATGGCAGATCCACTGTTCCTTCATCCAAGCCCATCGTACATGACCTGTTGAAATAACCGGCATAAAACCAAAAAAAACATGAAACCCCCCTTCTCTAGCTGCTATCGTTCGAGATGCCAAACTGCGTCGTATACTGATACGCGCCGTTGGCGTCAACGACGAGCTTGATGCCGTACCCCGTGTCGCCGTTGCTGTCCGGGATATCGTCGCCGGGCCACCAGTCGAAGGCGCCGTCGTTCTCGGTGCCCTCGACGATGGTCTGGAAGGGCACCGCGTTGGTCGACGGGCCCTTGAGCAGGATCAGGCTGACGGTGCCGCCCGAGTAGGGCGTGTCGGCGTCCCACTTGATGGTGAACTTTTCGTTGACCGGCACGATGTCGCCCAGCCCCGGCAGGCGGACCGCGTTGGCCGTGGGGCCGGCGTCGGCGGCGCGGGCGGCGGTGGCGAGGCTGGCTGTGAGGAGGGCGAGGGCGCCCGTGAGGGGGTTGGTGAGGAGCATTTTTAGTGTGTGTGTGAAGTGATGAGGTGGTGTTTGGGTTTGGTGGTTTGGAGGGGGCTTTTTGCTTGTTGGTGGGTGGTGACAAGGTAACGAGGTGTTCAGTTTTTCTCAATGTTATGGGCACGCATGATTGACGGACTGCTTCAGGTTTCCGAAAGGCAGTTGACGGGCCATGGTGTCGACCGTGCGTGGGGTCTGATTGGCTGGAATGGTCAGCTTTGGCCTCCAGCTTCACCGCTGATAGACGTTGAACCCCTATTCTTCGTGCCGACCAAGATCAGAAGAAGATCATCAATCTCAGTTGAGCCTCAACCCTCGGGTAGGGCTGCTTAGGTAACAGTCAACGTGCATGAGGTGCTTAGTCATTCTTTGATAGTGGAGTAGTTGTGCAACTTTGGCTTAAATCGGACGATGTACCAGCCTGTGTACTCTGCATGGCGGACTATGTATGTGGTTGATGTTCGGCAGTGCTGAGAGGATGTGACAGGCTAGAATGAGAAGGGCTGACTGTGCGTGGTGAGTGGATATGAGAGAGACTGAGAGTATGCTGAGTAACAGCACGAGAGGTCTTCGAATCTCAGCAAAGAACGAAGACGATAAACACCAAGACTGAGGTAATCTGCACATATCTTATAAGCAAGCGAATGCGAGATGAGCAAAGTTAAGCGCTGAGAAAGGATATGAGAAGGCGGTGGGAGATTTCCGAACTGCAACAAAGAGAGGCGGAATTACCCACGGATTCTACTCCACCATTTTGCTCATCTTCCTCGACCCTCGTGCACTACGCCTCCACAATCACAAAGGGGTGGAAGTGATAGTACTGACCTGCTATACCGAGTTCGATATACACGCATCCCGAAAAGGGTAAGCGAGATGAGTGGCGGATTTCCCAAAGGGGAAAAGCAAGGACGGCTAGAGAAAATCGATGGAGCCAAAGCTTTGGAGCAAGACTGCAGAAGAGGCTTAGTGAGACGAAGAACGAAAGTGAGCGGTAATAAATCAGAGAATCATTGCTTGTGTGCGAAATTGCATATTACGTCGTTTCCTAGAAGTGGAAGGGTATCAGTCGTTTCCCAAAGAGCCGCAAGGAAATGCCACCAATATCCCAGATATGTACCAACCCCATTACATGCGGGCTCCTTCCTTTGCCTGTCCATAGCGGGTAGAGCTCGTGTACCCACTCCCCACACGGACAGCAAAACGTCCCGCCCAAGCTCCTCCACCTATAACCTTAAACCAAATAACCTCACCACCTCCCTACCTTTGTGTGTGAGTCCCCCTTTGCCGGGCACCCAAACCCTCCCTTTAGTCCTTCCTCGCGCCATCCATCCTAACCTCAAACAAGCCCTCAGCCAATTTCCGCATCCCCTCATCCTCCATGCCCGCCAACGCCGCCTTGATCGCCTCGACGGTCCGCGGGCGCAGCCCCTCGGCATGTCGGCTGTACAGATCGAGGCCGGCGGGCGTGAACAGCGTCTTGGCGAAGTAGGTCACGACCCACTGCCTCTGGTCCGCAGCCTGTGCCTGCGCGGCGCCCGCATCGCCATCGTCGTCGCCCTCGTCCTCATTGCCGTAGCCGAGCACCTCCCACCGGCTCGACGCGATGACCAGCCAGCCTTTGCCGCGCCAGTCCCAGGCCCAGCCGCTGGCGTCGGGGACGGGGGTGTCGACGCCGTGCACGGATTTGAGCTTGTCGTCGGGCGAGGTGTGCGACGACAGGGCCTGGTACTCGACCAGGTCGTCGATCTTGGGCGGGGATGAATCGGGCAGGGCGGTGTAGGTGATGGAGACGTTGCGCTTGGAGCGCCACATGGGCAGGGTGCTGTGGGTGACATGCCACTTGCCCTGCAGCCAGGCCGGGGCGGGCGGCGACTGCTGGCGAGTCGCGTTGGCTTCAGACGGGTTGGGCGCCGTGGTCAGCGGAGCGTGCAGGGTGAGGGCGGGCGGGGGGTGGTTCGACATGGCTGTGGAAGAAACAATAGAATGCGTGGGGTGGAGCGCTGGGTGGCTTCGGCTCGGGAAAGACGGGTTGCGTTGGTGGTCGTATTGATGAGAGACGCGGCTATCGAAAACAAGAGAGTGGGTGGTGGCGGGCAGGGCGCCGGGAGGCCTAGGTTGCTGCTGAATAATGACCGAGGCTGGGGCGAAACCTGCGACAACACGATGAACTCTGAACCGTCGCAGGTCGGCCTCCAACGGCGCCTCTACTGTCGCATATGCAATGTCATACGCCGCATTGGCAGGCCACACAGCCCGTCGGTTGGTGGCTCGGCGCGGCTTTTTCAGCAGGCGTAGGGCGCGATGTGCTGACGACGCGCCAGGCTAGGCATGCGTAAGGCCCATCTCCCTCCAGCGGGGCAGTGCAGTGTTCAAAAATATACTGCCCTGACCAAAAGACCCATAAGAACCATCCGAGCCTTCTGCCTTTTTCGGTTTTTCGTACTTTTTTCCCCCTTCCATCTCCTACCAGCCTGCTTTTTGACCACCAACACTCGCTCTCTTTATTCAAGTCTGCATTGGTCATCCTTGTCACATCATATCCTTCAACATGTTCTTCAGAAATATTGCCCGCGCGGCCGCCGTCGTGCCGCTGCTGTCGCTCTCGGCCACGGCCCAAACTGTCTGCAACAACGCAGCTTCATTATGCTCCAAATCTTACGGCAACATCACCCACCTGGGCGCCCACGACAGCGCGTTCCTGTCCGACTCGACCACCAGCTACGCCACTGCCGGCAACCAATACTACAACTCGACAGTCCAGCTCTCGGCAGGCGTGCGTCTGTTGTCCGCCCAGGTCCACAAGGAGGACGACTCCAACGAATGGCACCTGTGCCACACGTCGTGCCAGCTCCTCGACGCCGGCAAGCTCAGTGACTGGCTCGCCGACATCAAGACGTGGATGGACGCCAACACCAACGACGTCGTCACCATCCTGCTCGTCAACTCCGACGACGCCTCGGCCTCTGACCTCGCCGGCGAATTCACCACCTCAGGCATCGACGAGTATGCCTACACGCCCGACTCCACCACCGAGGCGCCGTCCGAGTGGCCCACGCTCGAGAAGATGATCTCCAACAACACCCGCCTCGTCACCTTTGTCGCATCCCTGTCCGCCTCGTCCAACACCGACGCCCCCTACCTCCTCGACGAGTTCAACTTCGTCTTCGAAAACAACTACGACAACACCGACCCCAGCAACTACAGCTGCGTCCCGGACCGCCCCACCTCGCTCAAGGGCGACTCGGCCGCCGCCAAGGAGGGCGACCGCCTCTTCATGATGAACCACTTCCTCTACACGGAATCCCTGCTCGGCGAGTCGCCCAACACCACCTACCTCGACACCACCAACGCCGCCTCGGGCGCCAACTCGCTCGGCGAGGCCGCCGCAGAGTGCGCTGCCGTCTACGAAAAGGCCCCCTGGGCCGTGCTCGTCGACTTCTGGAACGTCGGTCCCGCCATTGACGCCGTCGATGCCCTCAACGGCGTCTCGGGCTCGGTTTCCGGCCGCATGGAGGTCAGCACGGAACGTGTCACGAAAGAGTCGGACAGCAGCTCGTCCAGCGGTTCCTCGAGCAGTGATTCGAGCAGCAGTGGTGCGAGCGGCATGGCTGCCGGGAAGAGTGGGCTGGTGGCCGTTGTTGTCGGCATGGTTGCTGCGATGATGGCGTTGTAAAAACCCCGGTATCGATGGTTCAGTCTCCATGTGAGGCTTTCTTCTTGAGGGAGGTCTTTTTCTTTTTCCATTTGACGCGGTTATGAAAGTTTTTAACGACGCTCCCTTTTTTTTAGTTTTTTGCTGCGCTTCTACTTTCCTTTATGTTCAACCACTACACTACTTGTACTACTGCAAAGAATATCGGGGGAGGATCTTCATGGGCAAGTCATCGCACGGTTAGGATTCTTGGGTTCTGGTCTACGCATAGCGCATCCGGCGTTGGGGTCTTCTAAATTCCCTAGCATTTGTCGGGGTTCATTCATCTTTTTCTCGTGCACCACACAGTGTAGATCATTGCGAGAGATTTGTCACCCATAGCGAGGGAAAAGCATGGGAAATTGGATGTATGGGAAGGGGTAGGATACCATTAGCATATCAGAAGGTGTCGAGGATGAAAGAAAGTTATCAAACTTATCACTGTTGAAGATCAAACAAGCCGTACTGCAGACGCGAAAAGTGAGTGGAGACTTTCAAACTCCGTCTTTTGCCAGCACAGGCATTATCGGCTGCCGTCTCCCGCAACACCTCTAGTCTCAGATCTCAGGCGGACGGAGGGGAAAATTCGGGATATCTGAAACTGGCATGATCGTGCAGTTGAAGATGCAAGGGAGATCCCACCAATCCCGTCTTCCTCAGTGATCCGCGGCGTACCGCTCCCGCTAAGCTTTTTCGGCAATTCACTACTGCATGTGCGTGCATTGGTCACCTTTACTACGTGCGATAGCGCACACGTGATCCTTGCGGCCGTATTACGGCCAGGATTCAAGCCTCACAATCCGGCGTTTTGCTACAACTCACTAGCAATTCCCAATCACTTAGTCATGAGATGCCCTCTTATATATCAGCAAGGACTGTGCTCACCTTGCGCAGCTCACCAAGTCATGAGCCCTCTTGCACCTCAAATCGATCTTCGACGAAACCTCCGTCTCCCGCCCAAATAGGAAATCCACGATAGCCGTCGCTATGGCCTTGAACAAAAGATTCCCCCGCCCCCACCCCTTGCGCAGCGCCACCGCCCCCATCAGTTCCGATGCCTTCCAATCCACCCAACCGATCCTCACGGCCGGCATGATCGACGTGCTCTGGCAGACCGCCATCGACTGGCCCGAGCCGCGAACGCAGGAAATCCTCACCGGGCCCGCCAACTACCAAACCTGGCACAACGACCTCAAGCTCGTCGCGCAATGCTACGGGCTGTGGTACTGGATCGAGCACGAGAGCCCCGCGCCCGCCGGCCTCGAAGCCAAGACAACAATCCAGTGCAAATGGCTCCGCAACCGCGCCCACACCCTCTTCCGCAACTCCATCACGCCCGCCCTCTACGCCCAGTTCCGCTTCAGCGGCCTCTCGCCCCACGCCTTCTACGACGAGATCGCCGCCACCGTCGGCCTCTCGCGCCCCATCGACCCGTGGGCCGCCGCGTACACGCTCTTCACCCTCGCCCCGCGCGACGGCCAGTCCGGCCTCGAGGCCGTCAATGAGTTCGCCAAGCACTGGAAGATGCTCGAGGGCGAGGGCGTCGTCATGCCCAACGCCTTTCTGATCCAGCACGTTTTGCATCTGATCGATGGGCCGAAGTGGCGCGTTTGGCGCGCGCGGCTCACGCAGCGGTGGCAGCACTTTAGCAAGCCTGAGGACTACCCCTCGGCCGACAAGCTGATCGAGGAGATTAAACGTGAGGCCGCTGGGAATATCGATTACTGGTAGAAAGAGAAAGGGGAAAAGAAGAAAGGACGAACCCAGCATGCACCGAAACAATGCGAAGTTTTTGCTCTAGGGTTGGGGCTTTTGCAAAAATGTGTGGGAAGACGACGAGGATACCAGCTGCACCCCCAGTCAGCCAGCCAGCCGCAACAACCGTCGCTCACGCATCCTCCTCTCCAGTCATTTTCTTGCTCAGCCGTGGCGCAGAATACGAGACCTTGGAAATATGGCATTACGTCATATCTATTTTCTATGGAACTGCGAAACAGACCGAAGTCTCGGACTTGTTGGGACAACCGCCGATGGCTACGCTCTCTTTGAAATGGTTCGATACCACTCAATCGCCAGTACGATTCTTTGACTAGTTTTTGGGAGGAGTTCAAAGAATCCGCTCGTAGGACCCCCCAATTCCTCCCAGGCCCGACTCGGTTCCAGCTCGGGAAGCAATTGTTGTCAGGGGTCATTAGTCTGTTGTTCTTCTCTTCTTAATGATGTTGACGTGTGACGGGGCGAAATGGAGGGTGCGGCTGAGCATGGATCATTTGAGTTTCTTGCAGGCATGCTGGGACCCAGGCGAAAAGGATGAGGGTCGGGGCAAGAGTAACGGACCGAGGAAGTCGAGGAAAAGAGAGTGAAGAGGCAATAATTAAAGAAGAAGTATTGTAATCAGTATGGTGATCTAGACAATGGGCAATTCGCAGCTCCGAAAGACCGTCACTACTAGATGAAGAGCACTGGGATATCACTTGATGGTCAAGGAGGTGTCCAATAAGTTGAGCTAGCGAGAAGTCAGAAATCTAATAGCAATAATGGATTAACTTTTGTTCCACTGCCCTACGGTGTTTGGCGGCGAGGAAGCCGATATATATTCTTGTTTAACATGAGATAAAAGCCATAATGTTAGATGTGAGACGTTGAGATTATAAGAAAAAAAGGGAGTAAAACATTGACGCCGGCAAGACCACAACTAAGATAACCACATGACCTTAAGCTGTTTTATGAAGGCCTTCATATCGAAGATTTCGTATATTCCCCTTGTAGACAAGCTTTTCTCGACTTCCTCAGGTAAATCGCAAGTGACGAAGCTTTTGGAAAGCATCGAAACCTTGCTGTAGTCTTTTCCATCTGCGGTTCCTCGTTTGTAAAGAATGGGCGAAATGAAGAGGCGGACTTTGTCTGAACCGTCTTGCATATCATTTCTTTCCATGGTCTCCTCTTTGAATGGGAGATGATCCTTTGGCGGCCCCCGGGCACCATATCCTGGGGTGCAGTAGAAGAGCGACTTCTGTCCATGCATGTCTCTGTCAAGTTGGATGGATCGCGCTATGATTCTTTGGAGTTCTTGCCTTGTATTTTCACTGGCCTTGCAGACGTAGCCACCGACGAGGTTGAGGATTCTGTCGCACACTTCACTGATCTCCTCGTCGTGCACGGTTTCAGATCCCTCGGGGTAAAGTGATTGTGTCGTCAAAGACATCCATGATTGGTATTTCCGATACTGATCGTCCGAAATTCTCCATGATGAAAGTGCTTCGTCACCAAGTTAGCTCCGAACGAATTGTAGTTCTTCCGAGGGCTTACGTGGCTGGTGGTTCTTCCTCAGAGCACGAAGGTGGCAAGCATCCCCGCCGGCCCACAAGAAACCACCGTCTCGGCTAGGGCTTTCGAACACGTCTTCGAGAAGGATCGCCCAGACGACTGCCTGTACGATTGTCGGACGCTGAGATCCGGACCTCAAGTATTTGCGTCCGTTGGTGGTGTTTGCTGTCCGCTCAATTGCAAGTATAGTCTCGTCGCGCCTTCTCGTCCTCAAGCTGCCCCTTAGCTCCCCTCCAAAATTGACCATTGCCCAATTTTTCACTTCATATTTCAGAAGCTTCCAAATGCCCTCTATGTAGCCATCATCGATTTTGTGACTCCTTGCGGCACGTAGCTCACTGAGCTCGTCGGCAGCTTGGATCCACTCTTTGTGTATGCTATCCCTCTCTACCTGAATCCTCTGGTTCTCTTGGTGCATGTATTCCTTCTGTTGTCGCTCCTGTTCAAGCTCCCAATTCAGTTTTTCGACCCTGGTATCGGTACCCGCATGGCGCTCTTCGCTCTCAGTGGACTCGGGAATGAGAGTTTGGTTGAGACTCAAAGCAGAAGAAGAGCTTGTGGAGAGCGCTTGAGGACTGTGTTGCCCTCCTCGGCCTCTCCCTTCCGAGATTGACCCTGTTCTCCTCCTTTGCAAAGGAGTGGGGCTCTGAGAGGGTTCTTTCCGACGTCTGGCAACAAGGCTAGCGGCTGTACCGTTTCTGGATTCGGTTACTGTGTGGAGTGGGCTTCCTGGTCGTGACCTCCCCAGCACAGTCTGCGAAATCGGAGGGTATGCGTTTGAAGGATCGAAACCGGGGCAGACTTCACGAAGACTCTCGGAAGTGCTTTTGCTCATGAGTCGCCTTTCCTGCTGAGGCGACAGGGTGTCTCGTTCGTGATTTCCGGCCATGCTTGATAGCTTTTGGGATGATTAAGAGCCCTGTAATAATGAAGGTGAAAGGGTTTCGGGGTCGGGGTGCCTTGTGCTGGCAAAGGCAAGGCTGAACGATACTTTACTGAAGGAGGTGCATGAGCGCTCAAGCTCCGGCAACGAATTTGGAGAAATCGTAAGCGCCTGGTGTGTCACTTTTATCAACCCTATTACTCATGGTTAGGCAGAACACCCGTTCCGCAACGAGGCATGTGATTAGCGCCATGCATAGAGCTGCAGGCTTATTCGCAGCTGCAGAGCGCCACCACAGCCTTGTCCAGCATTCATGTTAATAGAACTGAATTCTTTCAGCGATCAGTCATCTTCGTGCATATCTGCGCCCATAGCCACAAAGCCACAATATGTAGGCCTGAGACATTTCGGCTTAGACTAGCAAGAAGCCAACTGAGTCCAAAAAACCCATGCATGCTCGATTCCACTCCAGGTGGAATGCACTTCACTGACGAAAGAACGTTTGAGTAGGTCCGCTCGCATGGATCAATTTATAGGGATAATCTGAACTCTAATAGACTCCTAGAGCCGGGAGCAAGTTGGCGAAAAGTGAGATGGTGATCCCTGCGATGGTAGCGAGAAAGGGAACTCTATCTTTCCACGCTGATTTCTTCTTCTCTTCTCGGATTTTCTCAGCTGCCTCGGAACCAACTTTCGTTTTCAGCTCTTGACGTTGCTTCAGCTTTTCTTCCAGTCTCTTCAAAACATCCTTCTGTCTTTGCTCGTATTCCCTTCGATCTTCGAAACGCCCAGCCGATTCTGCCTTCAGCATGCCATCATCGATTTCCGAAAGCTCAACAAATGACTTTCGCACTTCGTCTTCTAGCCTCGGCGTAACCAGCCTGCCAACAGCTGTATTTTCCAGACTGTATTCGAGAACGTTCAACTCTTCCTGCACTCTCAGAACAACATCGTCCTTCGCAAGTAGCCTGACTAGGAGACCTGCAGCCATGGCCGGGCTACCATCAAACTGAGCAATCATCGAACCTTTCTCCTCCAGGCCATTCCAAAACTCTTCCCGCAGTTGCTGATCGCGTTGGTAGCCATCGGATTGGTTACGCAACATGTCCCACATGGTCGTGGCCAAGATGATGTTTGGGAAGGCTTGCTCTCCGCATATGCGTTGGAACATGTCGAGATATCTGACTGAGCTTCCTCGCATGCGGTTTTCCACGATGGAGTGGAGGTAGATGATTCCTTTCAATCGAATCCCAAGCTGGTGCTGGACGCTGAGGAAAGACGTGATCTCACGGAGCACCTCTGTGTCTGATCGCACAGTGTCGTCGAATCCGGGCGTGTCGACGATGGACACGGATATGCCTTCTCCAATGTCGGTTTTCGCGATTTGGCAATGCTGCGTCTCTGTGACGTAGACGTGTTGGTCACTGCTTCCTGCCGCTGTTTATTCCAGGGGCTCATGCATACCTGCTCGCAATCCAGGCTGTTCTTTAACAGCATTCTCTATCAGCTTGTTGATGAAGGTGCTTTTTCCGGCTCCAGTCACCCCCATTATTAGCACCATGTAATCGTCGTTTTGCTGTGACAGTGTCATCGTACAAAGCAGGTCATACCGAGATGGCAACAGAAAGGCAGTGTGATGAGGTGTGTAGTCTGACTCCTGTGATTTACTGACGTGGAATGATTTCCTTCCTATCATCTAGATCGGCCGGTGTGGGGAGCAGGCTGAAGACTGCGGGGTTCTGTCTTTCAGCCGCGCCAGTCCAGCATTCAGATCCTACAGTAAGATGCCCCGTTTCTGCCTAGAGTGGCGCTCTCAGTAAGCCGGCTACTCCGAGTTGCTTAGCTGGTTTGTCGTGTTGTGCGACAAACCACAACCCATTCCATTGTGGTGGAAGTCCAATCCATGACGAGACGCGACACCATTACCGCCAGCCTTGCCTGTCTGTCCACGTATTCGTGCATTTGGAGGGGAACTGCATAATTGTTAGCTGCATTGCAGCCTGACGGTGAGGAGCATATGCCAATGACGCTCCATTCCTTTCGTCGCCTAATTCAAAAGGAGCGTTGCAAGGCGTTACCGAGCAGACTCTGGAGCTAAGCCTCGCTCGAGAGGCTTAGCCTCGCGTGCTTGGAACATGTGTGATATCCCTTGGCTAGGTCTTTATTACTAGACGAATCCATGGCGACTCGGTCCGCAGCCTGGCTACTGAAGCACAGCATTATCAACGCTAGGAGAACAATGACGGCCCCAAATCGATGCATGTTGATCGGGATAGACTTCGGAACAACGTAAAAAGTTCCAGTGCCACCGCGACTTACTCTTTTTTCTAACCATCTCTAGGTTTTCGGGTTTCGCATACACGATTTCCGAACGACTGGCGTTCGAGGGAGTAAACGTAGTGACGAGCTGGAGGACAACAGGGGCATGCAACTCGGATGATTCAAAAGTCCCTTCCAAAATCTGCTACACGGATGAGAAAGAGCTATGGGGCTATGAAGCTTCACCAGAGCACGAGACTTTACGATGGTTCAAGCTCCTTCTTCTCGATCCCGAGGAGCTGCAAGAGGACTTCAAAAAAGCCGAGCACCTCAACCGCGCACGTACGCTGATGCAGAAGCACCACAAATCGCCGGTGGATGTCGTTGCCGATTATCTCGGTCACCTATGGAGGCACGCTCTGGAGTGCATGGAACGCGAACTAGGTGGGACCGTGGTAAGGTCTTTACCATTCAAGGTCATCCTCACCGTGCCAGCCATCTGGAAAGCCAAACACAGGCGTAGGATGATGCAAGCTGCCGAGCTGGCAGGGATCAACAACTACCGACTGGCCGGGGAAACAGTTCTGGATCTTGTTTCTGAGCCCGAGGCCGCAGCATTGGCCACTCTTGATGACTTCAAGAATAGATCGGATGTGAAGGTGAGGAATTTCCGGGTTTCGAGCTGAACACTTCTGATTATTAACTTTACCATGCAGCCAAACGACATATACGTAGTCTGCGATGCTGGAGGCGGAACAGTGGTAAGTTGCTAGCACTTGTTGCACTTGCCACGACTGACGGAGAATCAGGATATCACCACCTACCGGATCAAGTCTACCAAACCAATGATCATGGAGGAATACGTTGGTGGAAAAGGTAAAGCGCCCGTTTGCCACGTTGCTCAAACCTTCTGCTAACATCGAACAGGGAAGCTCTGTGGTGCTGTGAACCTGGACAAAGCCTTCGAAGAAGTAATCCAATTCAAGCTCGGAAGACGATGGGACCGCTTGACTCTTGATGATATCAAGCAAACGATGGAGAACGAGTGGGAAAGGGGGATCAAGCGAAGCTTCACCGGCTCGGGCCAGACATACACCTTCTCACCACCGGCGAAGGCTTTCCGTATCGGACGATTGAATATACATAAGCCTTTGGAAGATCAGAGCAACGGAATATCCGGGGGTCAGATACGCCTTGACGAGTAAGTATAGCCAACAAAGATAAGAGAGGCTGGCCATGGCCGAGTACGTTGAATGTTGACGTGTTGTAGTGGTCAGATGAAGGCGATTTTCGACCCGGTCATTGGGACCATCCGGTCCCTTGTGGGCCAGCAGGTCAACGACACAGAAAGAAAGGGCAAAGTGACACCAAAGGCAAGACGACCATGACACGTTGTCAAGTTATGCCAGGCTGACGTATATCTCAGGCAGTGATACTTGTAGGAGGCTTAGGCGGCTCGAACTTCCTTTATCAGCAACTGAAAGCACAGCAAGATGGAAGAGGGGTTGAAATACTGCAGCCAAGTGGGGCAAAGCCGTGAGTATTCTAGGCCACGTGAACTAGGCCATACTAACTGAACAATATAGCTGGACGGCCATCTGTCGCGGCGCTGCACTAAGAGCAGGGGTAAGCTTTCATGGGAGCCATGTAGCCTCCCGAATCTCTCGAACCAATTATGGCATCAATTTTTTCACCGACTTCGTCGAAGGTAAACACCTCGAACGAGAAAAATTCTGGGATGGGGAAAAAGGCTGCTGGAGGGCCAGAAATCAAATGTGTTGGTATTTGCGTAAAGTAAGTCTATGTTCCCTGCTTAAGTGTAGACTGCAGTCGGTCGCGACGAGGTGGATTTGTCACAGCTAACAATGCACAGAGAGCTAGGCTTGAAGACCAGACAGCGGTGAAGTTTGAATGGACTCAGGCCAGAACTTCCTTGCCTGGAGGTTGGTTTTCACTACATGTCTACGAGTGCGACTCCACGTCACCCCCATGTAGATTGGAGCCGAATGTCCTCGGACTATGCGAGATTAAATGCCGCCTCCCGAAGCCGTTTGAATCTCTCAAGGCGTACATGGGTAAAGATGGGAAAATCTATCGCCGATGGACATATAGCATTGAGATGACTCCAACAGACTCTGGCCTGGCGTGGGATGTGCTCATGGACGGGATCAAGATTGGCAATGAAAACATTGAGATTACTTACGAATGAGATATACATGTTTTATACTACATAGTACTCCCAAGAACCCTCTCGTTCCAACACTGAATTCGAACACCAATCCCACCGACATCTCATTGCGTACTCCAGTCTGTAATGACATCTGCATTTCTATCCGCGTCGCGCCATCTCTCCCGGTCACCAAAAGCGGTCTAGCTTCTTTGCCGCTGTGCTGGACAAATGCAAAAAAGCGCCCAACCTTGTTCAGCCGCTGAGGGCGCAAAAGAGAGGTGGATGGGTGATCTACCAGAAGAAACGGCCTAAATACTCCCCCTCCCCCTGCGCATCGTACCTGCCAACACCGCGAGCTATTTGCCGTCCTCTGATCAGCACCGCCGATCATTTCCCCTAAAAATGCAACCCCGAGATGTGAGATAGTTAACCGCAACTGGCAAAGCACGCGCGGCAATATGTGAGGGATCATCGCAGCAGTTTCAGAGAGAGTGGGTACGAGAACCAAAGCCGAGATGCACTAACCTATTAGAGGGAATAAGCATGCAGCTGGATGTAGATCAGGTACTGCGGCTGTTTGGAGGGTGAGGAATCCGATGGCTGTTTTGCAAAGCAAACTCCACACACAAAGATCCTGTCTGTTTTCATGGAACAAATTGTTCATTACTCATAAGTTGGTATCAAAACTTTGAAAATCTCCATCTCCCTTCCTCTCATATGCGTTCCGATGTGGAAACGCAACCCAGATATCATCTTTCCTCCCCAGCCTCTTCTCTCCTTTCACCCAGTGAAACAAAATTAAAAACAGAACATTCTTCTCTCAATCATCCCCTTACAAATCGTCACCAATGTTCTCCCTCTGCTTCTCAAACGTAAACACCTTCTTCCACCTGAACGCCAGCAGATCCGCCGTCGTCGTCTTCACCTGCGCCCAGTTCTCCGCCACAATCTCGCGCGTCGGCTTCTGGAAGATGAGGTCAATCTCCTCGAGCGTCTTGTCCTTGGTCTCGGGCATGAAGAACAGCTGGTAGAACCAGCCGAGGATCGCGATGCCACCGTAGAAGCCGAGCGTCAGGCCGATGCGCGTCATGGCCTTCATCATGCGGTCGAAGTTGTACGTGACGATGAAGCTGGACAGGAAGAGCCAGCCGTCCGAGGTGGTCATGCCATACGAGCGCAGGTAGGTCGGGTACACCTCGGCCGGCACGACCCAGGTCAGCGTGGCGTAGCTGCCGAAGAAGCCCTGGTAAATGATGATGCCGGTCAGGTAGACGGCCTGCTGGTTCGTGACGCTGCCGGCGTACTCGCTGACACCGCACAGGATGAGACCGATGAAGAAGCCGGGAAGCATGGCGATGGCCCAGAAGCGGCGGCCGCAGCGCTCCATGTACAGAACAGCGGGGATGGTGCCGAGAAGGAGCGAGCCGCCACCAACGAGAGACATGTAGTTGGCCTGGATGTTGTCGAAGCCGATCTGCGTCATCAGAATGGACATATAGTACATGATCGCATTGATGCCCGTAAATTGACCCAGGAAGATCATGATGTTGGCGTAGATGATGGCGCGGCGGGCACGGGGAACGGTGAAGAAGTCGAGCCAGGGGAAGCGTCTGTTGCTAAGACCGGCGGCAACCTCGGCATCCTCCTGCTCCTGCGAGGCCTTCATGACGAAGAACTCCTCGCGGGAGTCGGACGTCTCGATACCGCGGATGCGCTTCCAGACCTTGAACGCCTTGAGGGTCTCGCCAGTGTGCATGTAGAAACGAGGAGACTCGGGCATGTAAAGCATACTGCGCCGGTTGTTAGCAGGATTCGGAGGTGGTTTCGAACAAAGTAACTTACCCAATCATCATGATAGTGGAGAAGACGAGCGACGAGCCAAGGATGTAGCGCCAGTTGCCGGGAACCTTCAAGAAGATGGCGGCCACGACGTAACCCAGGACTTCACCGAGAGCAATGTTGAACTGGTAGAGAGAGACCATGTTTCCACGAAGTCTTCTCTCAACAGTCTCAGCGACGTAGACAGGGACAGTACCACCCTCAAGACCAACACCGACACCAAGGAGAAGGCGGGCCGTGACAATCATGGCGAAGTTAATGGAGCCAGCGCAGAGAGCGCCACCGACGGTGTAGAAGATGCAGGAGATGATGATAGACCAGCGGCGACCGAGCCATTCGTTGGCGGGAGACAGCAGCAGAGCACCGGCGACAGCACCGAGGGGCATGCCGGCGTTGACCAAACTGTTCTGCGAGTCGGTAAGGCCAAGATCTCCGGGCAGGAAGAGGTTGGCGCCAGAGATGAGAGACTGGTCAAGACCGGAGAGAAGGCCACCCATGGAGGCGAAAGTAACCAGCAGCCATGTGAAGTGCTTGGGGTTCTTGAACTCGAGGTCGAAGTGGCCCTTGTGGTAGCCCTCGGCGCGGTGGTCATCCTCCAATTGGCGGATCAGGGCATCGACTTCCCAGCTGCCATTCTTCGCAATGGCAATGGCATCCTTTTCACTTTTGACCTGGGGAACGCTGCCAGTGCGGATGGCTTCCTCGATCTTCTGCTCATTGTCGGGAGCGTGCTTCTCGAGGTGGGTGGAGTCGGAGGGCACGGAGGCCTTATTCTCCTTGATTTCGGCCATTGTGTGAAGCTAGCCGAATTGAGGAGCGGGGAGGAAAAGACAAAGCTGCCAGGGGTATGGGAGGGGAGGAGGGCAGAGGAGTGAATGAGGAAAGAAAAAGCGCCATTGGGGCGGGACGAGGCGAGCTTTATGGGCGAGGGCTCTGGTCTGGCACATTGAGCGGAGAGCTGGTGACACCCCGGGCCCCGCAGAGCGGACCGCGGAGGTCTGGAGTGACGCTGAGCACCGGGCCGATTTGCTGAAGGTATCCCCGGCAGCTGGAGCCCCATAGCTGGGGTTTAGACCCGGAGCAGATTGGCGTCTTCGACTGTTGCTCCGCATCTGAGGTCGACTGCGGCTCTTGGCGCCCAATGGGCCGGCCGTAGCGTGATTTTCAGCGGCTCATGCACGTAGACCGCTCTGCTGACGAAGGAACTGGTGGTGGGCAGCCTGCCGCGTCGGGAGCACGCCACTGTGCCACTCTCAACGGCGGGCTGGTCGGCATCTGGGCGGTTGCCGACAAATGGCGCTCGCCGTTGAATGGCGCGCGCGGGTTGGGCGATTTGGTTGAAGGCGACGGCGCAGCGCAAGCGATGTGCGGCAAAGCCAAAGGCGGGAAAGGCTTGCTGGCGACTGAATCTTGGCTGGTTGGTGCCTGACTCTTGGGCAGGCTTGTTCGCTGCTTGCCTGCGTTTAGAGCGTCAGAGGCGAGCCAAATGCCGGTCTGATAGGTTGGCACGGTCCAGGGCGGGCTTGAGTAGGAGCGCGGGCAATTATCCATGGCGGAGTGAAGGGCGCGGGTGTGACGGAGGTGGTGGATGGCAAATGCCGGCGGATGCACGCGAAATGGACAAGACCCACTAATTTTCTCCAGCATGTGCTCTCCCCGTGGCACACGCCCACTCGGAGAAAGTGCGGCCCCAGCAAAAAAGCGCGGAGCCCCTTACTCTCCGCGCTCCCCACGTAATTCAGCCTGCGACTCTGGAGATCATGAGCCTCCCCAAATTATCCGGACGAACAACAACGCGAACTGCTTCCCTTGACATCTGGATAAACTCACGATGCTCAGCCTTAGCCGTCTCTGATCTCCCGCTGCGCGCGCCGCCAAGCAGCCTCTCCCGCAAGCCACCCCTTGCCGCTGGCTGTTCTGGAAGCTTAAACGGACCTGAGGCGCTCGGGACCCAAAAACGCCCAAAAATCATGGAATCGGCCCAGTGTTGGCCTCCAGGGCTCGCAGAACGATTCCAACCTCTTCCAACCATCATAACCTCCGTAGAATTGCTCTTGTCGTCGCCGTTGCTGTGCACGTGACTTGTGCCTGTTTGGGAAATCCGCGAGAGAACCGCCAACGCAACCACTTTTTTTTGGCCGTGAGCCCCGTCGGATGACGTCGTGAGAATAAAAAGCGCTCAATTGCCCATCTCTTCTCGCTCTGCAAAGTTTGCCATGCTAGAACCAAAAAACACTCGTTGGTGTTGGGGGCGTTGCGCCGCGTGGAAACCCGATTCCGATTCTCGCCGGACTCATAGCCAAAAACGGTGAAGGAGTACGAAGCCCAGGCTTGCGCTCGGCCCTTCCATCCCAGAAAATAATGCGACGCATCCGCGAATCCCTGTTTTTCGTTTACAATGATTCTTGTCCTCCGTTTGGACCACACGGTGATGTCAGCTGGTTGGACTGCTGGAACCTGGGGCCTGTCTTAGTCCTGCTCGGCCCCGTGGGCGAAAATTTTTTGAGATTGACGACGTCGACACATGCCCACAGGAGGCCCGGATCGTATCTCTGCCCCCAGTTCTCCAGTTTTCTTGTTTGACCATGGGGTGCGCCAAGGGGACGGCTTCGGAGCCTGGGCATGGCACCTTGGCAGGGATTACATCCTTCGCGGGTGCCCAGCAACCAGGTTCCACTCAAGTGCGCGTGTTCTCTGAAATCGTTGTCCAACCGAAGCGCGGCCAACAACTTCTGTCCGGTCAGTTCGCAGTCTTGCAAAACACATCAACGACTGAAGGATATGTTTGGACTGACTGGCATGCTTCTGACTGCTTCTTTACGACCGGACGACCCTTTAAAATGCTCATATGCGTGCTGCAACCCTTTGCGAATTGCCCTGCAACAAATCCCTCTCACTCCGATTTTTCAGTAGCGATACTCTTGCCCAGACTGACCGGCCAGTCTTGCCTTGATGCTCCAGCCGCTCATACAGATGCACAGCGGTGAGGTCTTGCCATCCAGATCCGTGGTTCCACTTCAACGGAGTGGGTACTAGGGCCATCCGGGGTCCCCGGTGTCCGCCTCGGGCCACCATAATTCCCACGCGTCGCGGAGAAGAACAGAAAAGAGGCGAGGGCCGTGGCCGGATGACCAACGTGAGAGAAGAGAGAGACACCATGACTAAAGAGATGGATGCAAGGATGGGATCCATCCATGTCTCCTGGAGATGGTCTGACGGAGGCGTTCTGGAATCATGTGGGGTGACTTCGACTCGCCGTGTACTTGCAGAAAAACACAAATGACTGGTAAGCTAACAATCCTCTTTGCGTCTTCTCGAGAGAATCCTTACAAGTATGCTCGCTGGCTTGTGGAGAGTGGCGCTCAAACGCCAGTGAAGAGGCATGCGCGACCGCCCCTTGCCACCAACGCAGAAAATTTGCCTCCTTGTTCTCCCGCACCCCGTCTTATTCCTCGCAATGCTGTTTTCCACTGACAGATCTCAACGAGCCCGTGTGTACAATGTCGGCTAGAACAGATGCGACAATTCACAGGCCATAATGCAGACCCCGATTCAAAGGACGTGTAAACATTTGGTGTGGAATACAGGGCTGCCAGGCAGACTCGTGAAGAGCACGGGAGGGGATCAGACAAAGGGACAAGATCAAGGAACGGGAAATGGAAAGGCTCAGGAGTTCTGGGATGAAACGCAGCAGCATCGCTGTTAGGTGGGTGCCATGATAATCGGAGAGAGCAATATCCAATGTCAATGCAGCGACCAACTGCGACTCTGCAGATAGCCAGTCGTGTTAGTTCAACAGATCTCATACCGGGCAAATCCCTCGTGGAAATCAAAAACAGCATCCTGGACAAAGGATCCAATGCGCGCAAGATGATGGTTGTCATCGATCAACGAAAATAAAGTTGCAGGGTTCGATTGTCTAGACTGTACAGGCGCGGATGCTCAAAGCCAACCACCCGCCGTGTCCCGGCCGCAAGTTGACGCTGAGATTTAGTACCAGGTCTTCTTGCCCTGCAATGTTTATTAGAACCAGTCACCAGAATATAGAAAGCCTCACGTACAAGAACTTGACGGCACATCATGTACATGCTGGCGCCAAGGCCACCCCAGAGCATGATGTTGTAGGGCAGAAGGATAGCCCTGCTGCGAGGGGTCTGACAACATTGTCAGCACAAATGTTTATAACCCCGCCTTTTCAGTTGTCTTTGAACCAATGTATGCGGGATGACGTAGAGTTCAAGATAGGGCACATGGCGGGGGCTTGGAACGAGGGGCTGCCGTGGAGCTGACCTTCTGCCACTGCCTGAGGCCATCGTGCCTCTGGAAGAGGCGCTGGAAGTAGGGAACGCGGTTCTCGCGGTTGACGAAGCTGCGTCGGTATTAGCAACCGGGCATGGGGAAGGGAGTCAAGCTCCGTCCGGACCCGCGCAGGCACAGCGAGCAGCGAGCGCGTGGGTGTCGGGACTATCGCGGAGCAGCAAGGCGACTCACCCGGCCATTTTGATCGAGTTGGTGAGAGCGGAAGAGTGGAGAGGATGCAATTGGACGGGCAGTGAGCTTGTGAGGGTAGGGCCGTTGTATCGACTGATCGCGAAGCCGCGCCAAGGCCGGCGCCCGGATCAACCATGCAGCCGGGGCGGGAGCATCGAACCTCTTGGCACGGATTTGTCGCCGCTAAACTCGCGGCCCGTCATTCCCATCGCCGCCATTTCTGCGCAGTTCGGACTATCCAATGCCATGTCGGAGGGCACTATCGTGAGCCGCGACTCTCCCAGGCAATGCGCACAGCATTGGACCGGCTACTCGCCCGACCCTCGACCCTTCGAGTTTTACGATCACTTATAGCTCACGAAGAGCTCTGCTTCGCCTTTTTCTCACAACCGAGCTGCCGATTGCCTCGAGCTACTGCTTGTACTGCCCACAGACTAGCACGATCGACTTTCTCAACGTCCTGCCGAACTCGCATCGAAGAGAATCCGAGCGCAGAAAATGCTACCAGCGGGACCGATTCGTCACAGTCCGGGACGACCTTGGACTTCAATGCAATGCTTCCAAAAATCGGGCCGGACACGTCGCTTGACGAGTGGATCGAGATTCTACACTTTCAGGAGCGAGTCTATGGGAATAATGGGGTCAAGGCTATCTGGAAAGAGCTGAGAAATCGCAATGTGCATTTGCCCACCGGCGGGCTGACGGCGCAGTCATTCTGGGAAATCCTTCTTGCAAACAACGATATTCGTAAGAGTGTGGTTGCATATGCTGAAGATCTCAAAAGTCGAACAGGCTCTTTCTATGGGCCGTTGTACGAAACTGTCATTGGTCGTTGCTTCTCCGAATCGAAACGTGGACATGTCCAAAAATGGCACGACAAGCTGTTTGTCACCTTTCCTCCCCAACCAGGTGCTCTTCGTCGGATCGCACCGAAAGTGGGAGGCGGAAAAACTGCCACCAAAGCTTTTCGCTACATCTATCATCGCTGCGGCCAACGTGACGTCTACGATGCTCTCATCCCATCTCTTTGCAACAAGGGACAGTGGTATGCGGCACTCAAATACCACCCAGAACTGGTCAACATGGGCGATCTACCAGCAGGAATATCTACGGATTCATTGGTGGAGTTGGATTTCCAGACGGCGCTGCTGACGGCTCAGCGCAACCAAGTCCTCAAGGGGAACCCTCGCTCCGAGCCGCCAGAGCCGCCAGAGCCGCAGAAGGCCGAATTTTCGCGGGAGTCCATGAATCAAGTCCTTGGTGAAGTTCATGGCATCAAACCCAAGAAAATGGATGACCACTTTTGTGCTCGAATATTCGCCACAAGGGCCTTTTCCATCGATGTCATCATTCGCGGCCTAGTCATGTTTGGTATTGAAGAGGTTGGGCCACTAGCATTGCGTGAGATGGCTTCCAGGAATCCCGATCCTCAAAAAATCTCCCACAACATTAGCGTACTAAATGAAGCGGGGATTTCCATCGGAAAAGCTGTTTACTCCCAGGCTCTGCGAAGGTTTGCCGACGACGGCCGACAAGACCTCATCAACTCCTTGGTCTCAACGGACCAGCATCCGGATGCTTTCGAGGATAGCAAACTGCAGCGTCAACTTCTCTCTGCGTTTGTTGAAAGAGGACAATGGAGCGACGTACACAGAACCCTTGCCGTTCTAACCGTGTTCCACAAGAACCCCGTCAAAGAGCAGTGGAACATACTTATCCAAAAGCTTTCTAGATCCCGAAACTTAGATCTTCTTTGCAAGGTCCTAGAAGACACACAGGCACGCAAAATCCCTCTCACGGAGGCCTCACTGAGCGCGCTTCAAACGCATCAGCTCCGGAACAGGCAATCAGGAAATGCGCCAGTCACGGAAGACATCGGCTATGACGACACATCCCTAATCGCCAACATCTGGCGCAACACCCTTGACTCGGGCGAATTCGTGGAGCCTCGCCGGTGGACCGAGATCTTCCGCCGCTACGGCATGACCGAGCGCTTCGACGACGTCGTCAAGCTCGCCCTCTGGCTCGCCGACTGGTACTGCCCGCAGACGGCCGCACACCGCCCCGACACGCCCCTCCAGCGGCTCCTCCAGCACCAGCACCCTGGCAGCCTGTCCATCGTCGCCCTGGCTGTCCCGCCCACCCACCCCGGCCACCCCCTCCGCCAAATTTTCAACTCCGAACAACTGGGCGGCTTCATCTCATGGGGCGTGCGCCGCGCCCACGTACTCCCCACCCCGGCGGACCCGGCGGACAGCGCGAAGCCGCCGCACTACTGGGCGCAGGGCCTGCGGCTGTGCAAGGCGCTGCGCGACCGTGGCGTGTATGTCAGCACGTCTGTGGTACGCGTCGAGTTGCGGCGCCAGTTGGTGCATCTCTTCGGCCGTGGCCAGAGCAACCGTCCGTACAATCGTCGCTCTGTCAAACATAATTCCTACTCTGTGCTTGAGATGATTGAGTATGCGAATCGGTTCTGGAATGAAGCGGCCGGGGTGCCCTTGCTTGATCCGAGGGAGTTGGTGAGCGGGACGGGCAGTCGAGCGGGCGTGTGGTGGGCGGTGAGGCTGAGGTGGGACGTTTTGCAGCAAGTGCATCTGGCGCTTGGTGGAGGGGACATGCCGGAATTACCACCTGATGACGGCGGTGTGACGATGGAGGATTTGGAGGCTGATACGTTCGATGATGAGTGGGGAAGTGAGGCTTTTGCCCCGACTGAGCCGACGAGGGCAAACACCGGTTCTGACGGTGATGCTGGATCGGAAAAACACTTCGACCACGACGATCCCGGGTCGCTTTGAGAATGTTCAGCCGGGTGACGTTGGGGGGTCTGAGTCTGAGCCACTGATGCATGTTGAAAGAGTGGCCGAGGAGCAGTGGTCCGGCGAAGTCGATGAAGCGGTTCCATCCAGCACTTCCAACGCCAAAGCTCCGGCCGGAACAGTCAAAGTGAAAGCAGAACGATAACTAGACTGAGCGATGACAGACGCTCCCTGTACAGCAACAAAGTAAATAAATGTAAGCCCCGTGAAATACTCTCTTCAACTTCCACCTCAACCAAGTCTCTCGTGCTACCCCCCCCCTTCCACCCCCTCAAAGCCTCAACAACGCCCCCAGCACCTCCGCCACAAACCCCACCGCCGAAAACTCCACTACCGGCATTTCCTCCTCCACTTCCACCACCACCCACTCCTCCCCCTCCCTAACCCCTTTCCCTCCCCCTTCCCCCTTTCGCCCCCCCTTCCGCTCCAACACCGCACGCTCCTCCTGCGCCGTAACGCCCTCCTCCTCCCACCCCCCGACGTCCTCGCTCGAGAGCTCTTCCCACCCACCGAGGCCGTCGGGCGCTTCGAGGACGAGGGGGGAGTGTGCTGCTGGTCGGCGGCGGGGGAGGGGTGGCTGGGCGGTGGAGGTGCGGGGGTAAGTGCGGCTGCGGGGTATGTGGGGGTTGTTGGTGGTACCGGGAGAGGTTGGGGTGGGGGGTTCGGAGGGGGAGTGTAGCATTGTGGGGTGGGAGGTTGGTGTGGGTTGGTGTGGGAAAGGGGGGTTTTGCGGGGCTGTGGGGGATGTGACCGTGTGGAACTTCTTCTTTTTTTTTTGGGGGGGGGGGGGGGGGGATGTTGGCGCTGCTGCTGTTGGCTCTGAGGAGGGGTTATGCTGCGCCGTCTGGGATGTGCGGTGGCTGGGAGGTGAGTTGGTTCGATTGCAAGGCAGAGTGGCAGGCCGATGTGGTGGAGTGGAGATGTACTTGGAGGAGTGTCAGTGCGATCTCGGGTGCGCCTGGTGCAGTGTCACGGAAGCGTATGTGGTAGAAGTTGCAAGTCATCTCAGGGGTGATCCTTTGTTTGTCTGAATGGTGAGGAGGAAGTGAGTTGGTTTTCTGGTAGCGTACGTGTGAATACGTTTCATGGATCTCGATAGAAAAGAGTAGCAGATACGAAGATTGTTTGATCTACTTGGCCTTGCCGAGGTAAAAGAATCTCGTCAATATATACCGAGTGGGGGAAGAAGGCTGAGTAACTGCTTAGAATGTAATGGCTCTGCAACCAGGTGCTCGTGACTCGTATAGCGACAAACAGTGGGTAACCTCTCTTTCAGTACATGTGCTCATTTAGGCAATGTCTTATAAGTGTCGGCCAGTAAGAAACTGGTGAATCGCGCAGGTGTTGAATTGTCTATGGAGTTGCAGCAGCCGTGAGGAGGTGCAAATAAACGACCGCAACACGCGCTAAGCCAAATAAGGCAAAGGCCTGATCCTGCACCATACCTCAGAAACGTATGGCTAGTCTACATAGAAAAGCCCACGATGACTTCAGTAACGAACGTCCAGGGAACCGATCTCATTAGTGCTCAGGCATGACGAACTCAGCGACAAAGCGGGATGAATTGCAAGGATCTACGATTATCAAAAATAGGCGTCGATGCGCTACAAGTTGCTTATTGCAGTTTCCTAATTGACAAGCAGGAGACTGTGGCAAGCGGCACCGCCACGCCGTATAACTTACGAATAGCAACCTCGTACGATGTCACTTCTCGGTCATCACGGAGTATGATCCACGGCGTCTTAGTCTAAGTACCATCACATTCCATACGGTGGCAAGGATGAAAGCACGGTGGTCATTTTCAGTCCTTCTCGTTGACTGCCAAGAGGATAAGTAATCCACATGTTGGCTACCATGACAGCTTCGGCATCGAGTGAAGAACCATGGTTTTCACGGAAACTTGATGTCGGCTATTTCGCTTGCCTTGCCTTACCTTGGAGTGGCGCCCGATCTCGGCGATGAACGAGCCGAGGAGGCGAGAAAATGGTGCAAACTGCAAAAAACCATCAGGGTGGTCAAGAAAACGTCTTCAAACGCGCCGTCATTGATCGATGTGAGGGGTCAGTGGATTTAAAGTGGGACATTGTTTCGGTTAACTGCCGTGATCTTTGAAACAGAGCTCCGGATCACCGCGTGTTCCTGCAGGCAGGGTTTGAGTGGTTCTAGAACCGTCGTACACCAGGATGTATGCAGGACGCCACATGGGGGTCAAATCTGTAACAACGCATCACATGGAACCGCCTGAAGGGGAAAGCTGCGTCTGCGGGCAAGCAACGTGGGCGCGGTGAACAACGAAAATTGAGCGATATGCGCATATGCTGTGGTTGCATACGCGACTACACTTACGTAGGACGTATGCGACGTCGCGTAGAAAGCTGTGTGCGTCATCAGCGGATGCGTGCTCCTTTCTCGTTAGCCAGCGCGAAGTCAAGCACAGGCAAGGACGACGCCATAACACCGAAGGCCCTTTTCTTGATACATGACGACTGCCAGGATACGTAATAGGGGCGGGATCAAGCGAGGCGACAAGGCCTCGTGTTGGAAGCTTGACCAGACGCACCTACAGCTGTCCTGCCAGTTGCGATCAACATCCCCTGTGTCTGTGGACTTGGCTATGCTCGACGGCGCGTACAGGGTAGTGCTGGCATTGGATCGTGTGCATTCCATCCGTTTAATTTCCCTCAGTTGAAGAATGAACATAGGGGCCATTGCCCAGCTAGCAATTGACATGGCAGAATGGGTAGGAAATGACGAAAGACCCAAGCCGATGGAAACGAAGTACGGGAAGATGCGGGCATCACCCCACAGGGAAAAGCACGACGCATGGGAACGGCATCTCCGAGTCGTATCCGTCGTGACGTCCAACCTCCCTATCAAGGGTGACTGGATGGGAGATTGGCCTCCTGATTCAGCGCGCGCCAAGGCCAATAGTAAGCGGCAGGTCAGCACCTGCACCTGCGCGTAATCTGGCAATCTCTCTCTATGCCGTCTTATCCTGGTCGGCGGCGAGGAGCTGCTCGACAGCAGCGACCTTGTCCTCGAACGACTGCTTCTTGTCGGTCCTGGTGCCGATGCGGATGTCGGTCTGGATGCGCACGACGCCGTTGCTGTGCACAAGGGCATGCGCCTGACCGATGACGCGCATGACATCGTCCCACGGGCCCTCTGACGGGAGAGTGTAAGCCTCACAGCCTCACTCGGGGCATGGAAGCCACTCACCAACCGTGGTGCCGGCGGAATGCATGCTGAAGTGGAGGCCAGAGCGCTGCAGCAGGCGCTGCACGTCGGCGACCTCACGCGACACGGAGGCGGTCGGGGTGCCTAGGGGAACGAGGCAGAAGTCGGCCGTGCAGGCGGGCGGCGTGTTGAGCGCGGAGAGGTCAAGCTTCGACATGGTCGTTATATACGCAGGGCGCAGGGAGAGATGAGTGGTTGTTTGTGGGCGGGCTGCGGCACGCCTATTCTTAGGAAAGGCGGGGGTCCCCTGGTCTGACGCAAGAGTAGATCATCATGTAGGGCTATCCGTATGGGCCAGCGCTCGCACAGATCAAAACACGTTCGTGCCAATTCTCTGCCTTCTGTCAACCACATTCCTTGCGCCGGCCGCCGACACCATCGCGCCTTCCTCCCGCCCCAAGCCCCGTCCGTCACACCACTAGTCTCTGCCGCAGCCCAGCATTCAGCACCATGTGCAGCTCTGCAAGGCCGTCCACAGCACAGCATCACTACCACCCCACCGCTCCACCCCGGCCCCGGCTACGCAGACCATGGTGATCCGCGCCCATCTCGCGCGGCAGCCGCCCTGTATGTCTTCATTTTTACCAGCTTCTCTCAGCCCGATGGATATCGAACTCAGATTCCGCACGGAAGTAAGGACGGTGCAGTCGCAGCACATGCGACGAGACTCCCGCTGACTCGCCCAGGGAAACGCGAACGTTATCTTTAGAATCAAGCCGCTGCAAATTCCGCGCGACCCGACCAACGCCCAGAACCGCCACGATGTGCGCGACGCCGACGTCCACGGCGTCCTCGAGCCCGACTGGCGCTACAGCGACGACCCGCGCAAGCAGCTGGTCTACAACCGCGAGATGCGCCAGCGCCGCAGCGAGTTGCTGCTGCCTTACCAGCAGGTCGGCCAGCTGCAGACCGCCCAGGACTTCATCCAGTCCGTCAACACGCACCACCTCACCGGCGCCCGCGAGACTCTCCTGCGCCTGAAGAAGCTGGTGCCCTTTTACCAGGACGACGAGACCACGTACAATTTCTACATCAACACTGTCGCTGACTGGATCCCCCCGCGCCACCTCGTGCAGCAGGACCTCATCGAGCTCGGCCACGAAATCGTTCAGCAGTGCAACACGGAGCTGCGCCTGCAGGAAAAGTCCGGCACCCGCGAGGTGAAGCGCCACGGCACCTACCTGCACGCCACACGGAAAGCCCTGGTCCTGCGCGACATGGAAAGCGACAACGCGGACAAGAGCTTGACGCTCGAGTTCAAGCCGAAGTGGCTATGGCAGTCGCCTCACGCTCCCAAGGGCGCAACCAGGTGCCGCACATGCGCCTTGCGCGCACAGCGCAAAAGTCAGGGTGAGAAGGAGTCGAAGACTCACGGTATCCTCTGCCCCCTCTCAATCGCCACCGGCGAGCCCTACCTCGTGAAAGAGGCTATTGAGATGCTTGTCGACAACGAGGAGAACTATGTGGGCTGCAGGCCAGCCTGGCTCCTCCCAAAACAGCATTCCCATTCCCGACGCAGCTCGACCTTCCCCATCCACAAACCCACGCCGAAAACACGCGAGGACCTGTTGACAATCCTGCGCGACCATTTTACGGTCAAGCCTGACGGTACGAAAGGCGAAGGCCACCGCGTTCTCGAAGGCCTGCGCAATCTGCAAAAGATGCTGGATCCCAACGGCATCCTCAGCCACGACGGAGATCCCACGCACGACTTCCTGCTAGCAATGACGCTGCGCGATTGCTCACTCTACGTGCAGGTGCATTGGGATGGCAGACGTGTCGAGTCACGGCTGGGTGACCTTGACCCGAAAGTAGCGAAGGGTGGAAAACTGGAGCAATGGCGCGAGACGGAGCGGACATTGGTGAGCGGTGGTTGGTACCACGCCTCCGCGGGCGACGAGACGTGTCTCCTCAGCAGGCAAGCTCGTCCAACCCCCAGTCGCCGCCCCTCACGCGCTCCAGTTTGACCATTGGCCCGTTACCCACATCCAATTATCGTTGATTTCCCGTTTGGGCGGCGTATATTATACGTCCGTGCGCACCGCGATTTTTTGCTTTTCGCCGACGTTGCGCCTGGGAACTCTGGCGCCTCACTCGCTCTTTTGTCCCGGAGATGACTCCCGATGATCTTCCCAAATCAAAACCGTCGCATCAATCCGTCATCGCACAACCATGCTAATCTCGTCAAATTCACAGACCCTTTGAGGCAACGTGGCTTGACGAGCACTGGTTTCCCTATGCGAACGATTACTCGGACGAGAAACCGAGGTACATTTACAACGGATACGGCCAAATCCTCGACCTGTACAGTTTGAACGACTTTGCCAGCCAAAGTTGGGCCGATCTCCTTTTCATGCCCGCGAATGGCCGGTACCACAGGAACGATTCCAAACTTTTCCAAATAGTGGCCAAGGGACAACTCCGCCGTCGTAATGAGTACGACATGTGGTATTTCCGCGGCCTTTTCGCCGCCAGTTTCCCGGACGTGTGCACGAGAAGGGAGATGAAAAAGCGGTGGGCACAAGGGACTTCCGCAGAGTACAAGGCTAGATACAAGGCAGAACTTGAAAACCCACCGAAGCCGAAGCTGAAGACGGTGCCCGAAACTGGAATGTACAATTTTTACGCAGACGAGTCACCCTTCAGTTACGAGGCACGATTGTTTTGCAGAGAGGAGCTGTTGGCTGAACTGGCAACGGTTGCATCTCGTAGACATGCAGAACTTCTCTCGGCAGTGCGGGAACGAAGGCGATTGATGGATACCTCGAGGGAGGGACCGCCAAGTCCATCATCGGATGAACAGGAAAGTTCAAGAGAAAGCGTGCAGGACGATCAGGCAGAAGAGTCAGACGAGGCAGAAGGGTCAGGTGTGGCAGAAGAATCGGACGAGGCAGAAGGGTCCGATGAGGTAGAATAACCAACCGGGGACTGAACGAACTCAGACTCTCTTTGGCATCCGCATTCTTTACATGGATTGCTTCTTGGTATCACGCACCAGGATAGGAACAGTCATTGTTACGACAAACAGGCGGAATGACACGTTTTTTGGGGGGGGAATATGGGAATAGGGACGGCAGGCATAGCATGAGCATTGGCGTACTACGGGAGGCACCCAGGAAATAAAAAAGAACACCAAACGAATCAATGATCACAAGCATCAACACTTTTTCTTCTGGTCACACTTCTTTTCTCACGAGTATTCTGGGGCTTCAAGGAACGACATTCACATTACCATGTCCTCATTGACCGTGAATATATCGTCATCCCTCTACCTTGCCTTCTGATAAAACCTCTCATGTTTCATTTACGACGACTCGACATAGTTATGACGTGCTAGATGGATATCGTCATACACATTTTCCCACTTTCCGCGGAGAGACCGAACCCCGCCACGCCCCCACACTTGTACTCGGCGTTTTCTCGCCGTGATCATGCTCAGTGCTGTCCAATAGAGGTGGGGGAGGTTTGAGGAAAGTGAAGAAGTCGATGAAGCAAGAGAGACAAAAGGAAAAAAAAACAACCAGCCAGCCGTCACGACTCCTGGTATCATAAGCCAGAAGCAAAGCGCAAAAAAAAAAAAAAAAAAGATCTCCAGACACCCCCTCGTGAGATGAAGAAAACAAGCAGAAAAACAAAAAGCGAAGATCGGGGAGAGAGTAGGCACAACAATACGCGGTAACCCACGACCGACAAAGCAAAAGCACGCCCCCCTTTCCCGCCTGATGAGTCGTTGTCGTCGTCGGTTTTTGCTGCTGGCTCGGTCAAAATGATCACCCCGTTAAACGGGATGGGGATCTTCCTCCCAACTCCAAAACACCCTCATCATTCCCCCTTTCCACTCCCGTCGGTGGGTAAGGCGAGGATCGGAGGCAGTTTGAGTGACGATGACCCGGCGCCTTTTCGTGGTTACTTTTTTTCATATTGATATTCGTTTGCGGCCCCCACCACCACCAACTCAAAAGAGGCATCGAACCACCCATCTCCGATCGTCTTGTCTTTGGATGAAATGGGTAAAGGCCCGCGTGTAAGTACCGGTGGGAAAAAAGGATGGGATCGTTGGTAAATCTCTTTCTTGCTTTTACCCCGTTACTGATTCATATTCGTTTTATCTTTTTCTTCCTTAGCAAAAAAAAAAAAGTCCCCGAGCAAAATAAACCCCTGACTGACTCTTCTTGCTTTTCCCGGTGCTACTGATGATTGATATTCGCTCTTTTCCCTTCTCCGCACGCATACGCAGCAAACGTCCCAAGCAAAAGCTGAAGCCTGATTCCTTCTTGCTTTGCTGTACTCTCCCCGTACTCGCTCTTGCTTCTCCCGATACTGGTTGACATTCACTTTTCTCTTCCCTCACACAAAAGTTCGGAGCAGACTGAACCCCTGATTCCTTCTTGCTTTTGTTCGTTTCGCTTTGCTCGCCTCTTTTCCCTTCTGTTTTCTTCTCTTGCCCCAGGGTCGAACTCAATCCCTTCGCAGCATATCCGCTACATCAGCGTCAATGCCATCATACGCATCACCCGCCGCGAACTCCGCAAAATCGCGATCCGCACCGCTGCCGCTGCCGGTCCTGCGCTTCTTCGCGGCGCCAGGGTAGCCGTCGGTCGCGGGTGCACCGTCACCATCGTCGCGCGGCGTCTTCTGAGGCAGGACGTTCGCGGCAGCGAGGGCCTGGAGGGCGGTGCGCGAGGGCAGCGCCTCGTCGTGGCTGGGCGGGATTTCAGGCGCAAACTGGTCGGCGCCGGTGGTGCTCGTGAAGGCGGGCGGCGGCGTGCCGACGGGGGTGATGGACTCGATGGGTGGGGGCGTGAGGCCCTCGACGTCGGGGCGTTGGGGCTCCTCGAGGCTGTTGTTGTCAATCGTGCTGGAGCGGCGGCGCGGGTCGTTGGCGGTGAGGGCCGGGTCTTGCGGCGCCTGCTCGACCGACGACAGGCCGCGCATGATGGCGTCCTCGACTTCGCGCTTCTTGGTCTCGATGCCGGCGCGGCGCGTGCCGAGTTCGTGGTGTGCGGCTTCGTCTTTGGCGAGCGTGGTTTTCTGGCCTGAGAGCATCTTTTCCAGCCCTGCGATCAGTTCCCGGCGAGCTTTGATGCTCTCGGCGACGGCGCCCTCGGCGCTCGCGAGGTTCTTGAGGACTTGTGAGAGGCGGGCGGCGTGGACGGGCGGGGTGGGGACCGGGTTGGCCGGGTCGATCAGCTTGTCGTACTCATCGTAGGCGTGGGTGACGCTGGTCTTGCAGGCAGTGTCGGCCTTGGACAGAGTGGTATGGAGGGGCACGAGGGGTTGGAGCTCTTGAGGGACAGAGGAGCCGCTGGAGAAGAGGGAGCCGCCAAGAGTGGCTTTCTTGCCGGGACCGCGTGTCTTGTCAAGCTCTGGGTTTGGTGATCAGTATGTGTCATGCTCACATCGGGACAGGGCAAGAATACCGTCCAGGTTCCTCTCGATGTGATCCTGGATGGACGTATCGAAGATGCCCCTCTGCCGCCAGACCTCGATAACGCGTCGCAGCTTCTGTTGAATATCATAGGGAGCTCCCTTGTATGCTACGGACGTGGACTCGGCGATGATCTGTGGGGCATTAGATGTTGGTCTGTCTTGGAGGATTGTTCGTACTGACCGGAGCGAATGCGGCGCCGAATTCCGTCTTCTTTCGCGCTTTCGATTGCTGGACGACCTCTGCGAAGGGTCAGCGTTGTGCGATTGCGGGCGAGGGACAGATTCATGGCGTACCGTTGGCAAGGTAGATCAAGCTCAGTCGCTTGTTCGGGGTGGAGTCCTTCAGACGTTGCATCCACAGCTGGGCGGTACGGTCGGCGTGGCGCCTGTGACTGGTGGTGAGCTGGAGATTGGCGAGAGATTATGCAGGTACCCGGTACCTATGGAACATGATCCACTGGGCGACGGTGACGATGCCTTCCTGGGTTTCATTGAGGGCCGAGAGCTTGGCCTGGACGGCGTCGTCGGTGTATGCCATGATGATTTTAGGCGCAAGAGCAGCAGGACGCGCGATGGAGCAGGCACAGGTTCACTCAAATGGTCTACAGCTTGCGCAGTCTCACCGGAGGAGACGAAGAGAGTGTGGCGGCAGCGAGCAGTGCGAAGTGTTCTGGAATGGCGCGAGACGAAGGCGCCGAAGCTCTAAGTGTTGCCGTCAGAAGTTCCAGGTTATTCCGCTCCGCTGCGCCGCCAAGACTGCGGCGCGTCACGGGCGCCTGGCCGGCCAACGTTGCCAGTCCATGCGCTCTCCTGTGCGGTCAGCTTGGAGCTCCGCCGAAAGTCCAACAACACCCAACACGACCTATAATCGCCCAACCCGCTGCGCATCTACAATCTTCACCGCTCGTCGCAGCCCCACTCTAACGCCGCTTGTGATATCCTTCCATCGCCATGGCCGACAGGTTTCCTTCGCTGGATGAGATCGACGCCGGTAAATAACACCTACTTCATCTCCCTGAACGCCGCCGTTGCAGCCCGTACGAATTGGCCCTCCTGCAAGTGCGCTGACACGATCCTTTGCCAGGCCAGACCGAGGCCCGCGGTGACTCCAACTTCGACCTCGTCGGTGACTCCGCAGACACCTCCGACTTCCTGAGCCGTGAGCGCGCGCTACTGGGCGAGGATGCCGACCAGTTCGCAGCACCCGGCGACAACTCTGCCACCGTCGAAGATGCCGCCGAAGATGATCTTCTGGGAGGTGGCGGCAGCAGCTTCCCCGCCATCGACGGTGGTGAGGAGATGAGTGGCTTCGAGAGCTCTTTCCCGGCGATAGACACCACGAACGAGGTCAGCATTTCCCCCACATTGCGACTACGCCGAGACTATGGCCAGACTTCAATACTGATACGCATTGATAGCACATGGCTCCCGGCGGTACCATCACCGGCAGCACTGCTCCCTTCCTCCCCGGCGCTCCGCAACCCTCTTCCTTCTCCGCCCCCGCTGCGGACGAGCCCGAGCCCGAAGTCATCCGCGAATGGCGTGAGCGTCGCGACCTCGCCATTCAGCATCGCGACCAGATCTCCGACGAGAAGAAGCAAGCAACCGTCAAGGCCGCACACGAAGCTATCGACGACTTCTACGACAACTACAACAACAAGAAGGAGAAGGGCATCACCCAGACCCGCAAGGAGGAGGAAGAGTTCCTCAACAGCCGGGACGACACCACCGCCGGCGGCACTAGCTGGGAGCGCATCGCGAAGCTCGTCGACCTCAGCGGCAAGGGTGCGCGCGGCGGTGGCAGCGGCAGTGAGAAGGCGAGGTTCAGGGAAATACTGCTCAGCTTGCGGAAGGATGAGAAGGCTCCTGGCGCAACGGGCTACTAAGACAGCTCCGGATATCTGCTGTCCTCCAGCTGCGGCTAGGCATGCGGATCTCCAAAGTCATGCTCATCTTCCCTTTTGCGTTTTGTATCATACACGACCATTCTGATGACTGGATCCTTGGGCGTGGGAAAAGTGGCTGGTGCTTGCGTCTTCTCCCGGTGCGGCGGATCAGCGAATCATGAATCTTGGGGGTTAACGGGATAGAGGTAATAAGCAAAATCTGTTCTCAAGCTTTACCGCCTCTCACAATTATGATACTCTATGGCATATGTTCACCTTTACTTTGTTTTCCAACTGGACAAATTTTACTTCTGTGGGGGTTGATTGACCGATAAAGGTGTCGAAGCTTTATACGCTCATGCTGCGCTTACTTTTGAAGTCGCGCAAATGATTTACAGAAATCTGCTGCTAAGGAATTACAACGACGGGGAAGTTCTACACTGATGAGGGACGAGTCTGTCATCCGATGCCAAGGCTGATTGAAATCCGACTGGTCAATTCCAATTAGTTCGTCAAACATGGGACGAAACCACGCATGTGGATTACTAACCTTCCGACTAGTTTACATTCATCAGCAACTCCTCCGTCCGCTTCGACTTAGGCCTGAAGCCCACCTCACGATGATCCGGATAGCTCGAAAGCTAATTACTCATCTCTACAACCACGAGAAACTCTTTCAATCTTCGCCCACTTGGACATAATACTTGTGGTCTCTTGGAACCCGTTGGTTTCTGCACGGCGTCAGGGAGGACAAAAATAAGATACAAGACCGGCACCAGCCTGGATCTGTGGCATCTTGTGTGCCCTTTCATGAGCCCAAGGGGTTCACTTTTTTTCGTTTTTCTTTTGGGATTCCGGATAGACTTTGTGGCTGCTGCTTGGCTGTTATACTGCCTGATCTCCCCGCGGCCATGATATCAGCGCATACTCTGTTGTTGCATGTGCAACCATCTGCCTTATCTCTCGCGTTCCACCACGTTTGAATCACACACCACACACCGGAGAGCGTGGCCGTGATGACTGCTATCAGCGCCCGTGCTGTTTCACCGTATGGAGAAGTCCATTCTTACTCGCTTCGCTCGGCACGCCCCAGGTATCAGGCACTGAACAGGGTCGCTGCTCACACATTGCTTCTTCGTGACGAAGATAGTTTTCACATGTCTTAATGAAAAGGCATCCAAGATACCACGTCTTGGCGTGAGAGGCTGCTTTCTGCGTAACACTTGGATGTTTCATTTTTTTCAGCTCGTTCACAAGTTTGCCACTGCTCGTTCTTTTGTGAGGGGAAGTTCTCTGTCACCCATCGTCTTCCACGTCTCTACGGTTTGTCCCATCCCAAGCACAAGTAACCTGTCCGCCACCTTGAACATGACAGAAAAGAACCTCAGCCCAACGACTACGAACGATCTGGAGTTGGCTGTCAGGCCGACGATGGAGAAAGATGTTTCAACTTACGACATCACTCAGATCCCAAACGCTGATGGGAACGACTGTGCTTCCAGCTCAAGCACTGTAGGATTGCTGCGGAGGCTGGCATCATGGGGCGTCGAAGTCCACGGCATTGCCCCAATTCCCGAGAAGGATCAGACCAAGACGCAGTACCACAACCTCTTCTTCCTTTGGATGAGCTTTCTTGTCAATCTGTTTTGGTCAGTGACTTTGCTTACCGCCTAACATATCCCTCGAAACAGATGCTGATCTCTCCACAGTATCGTAGCAGGCATGGCAGGAACCTTGAGCTATGGCCTCAGCCTGCGTAACGCCTCTCTCACCATCATTTTCTTCAGCCTACTGTGTTACGTCCCAACAGCAGCGATGAACATCTTGGGTCCACAAACGGGAATGCGCCAAATGGTTCAAGCACGGTATTCGTTTGGATTGTATCTCGTCACAGTTGTGGTTCTCCTGAACATGACAAGCTGCGTGGGCTTCACAATCATGAGTGGGGTCATTGCGGGCCAGTAAGTGTCAATATTCTGTTCGCACAGCCAATCCGCTGACTCCACACAGAACTCTCTCTGCAGTGTCAGATGGCAAGATGTCCGTTGTCGTGGGCATCGTGCTGACTTTCCTGGTTGGTCTCTTCATCTCATTCTGCGGCTACAGTGTTCTCCACCTCTTCAACCGCTGGTCTTGGGTCGTCAATCTCGTTTGCTTCATCATCGTCACCGGCTGTGGTGGCAAACATCTCAGTCAACAGGCAGAGACTGAGCCTGCTGGAGCGCCTCTCATACTCAGCTATGGCTGTTTCATTGCGGGACTCTCGGTTAGTGTTGTAGGAATAACGTCCGACTATTCAGTCTACTATAAACCTACCGCACCGGTGTAAGTCCCATGATCCAGCCCTAAAAGCGGTAGTTAATACCAATCCAGGATGCGGATGTTTTTCTACAACTACGTAGGCCTGAACTTACCCACGATTGCCTTAATGGTAAATGCTCACGACCCTCCAACATTTCATCTTCGCTGACGTTTTTCCAGATCCTCGGCGCAGCAATCGGCGGCGCAGTACCGAACGTGCCTGCCTGGAACGAAGGCAACGAGCTCTTCTCAACCGGCGGCGTGATCGAGGCCATGCTCCGGCCAGCCGGCGGCTTCGGCAAATTCATCGCCGTCGTACTCTCCTTTTCTCTCATCGGCAACGTCTGCGCCTCCATGTACACCATCACGCTGAACTGGCAGATCCTCATCCCCCGGTTCGCCCGGCTGCCGCGGATCCTCTTCTCCGTCGTCACCACGGCCATCTCAATCCCTGTTGCCATCGCGGCGGCCAACAACTTTTTCACCTCGCTCGAGAACTTCCTAGCGTTCATGGCGTATTGGTGAGAATCCCAGTTGCCACCAAAGTTTGAATTAGCTGACGTCGAGAGAAAAGGCCGGCCGCGTATTCTGCTATCATAATCATCGAGCATGTCTACTTCCGCAGGTGTGACTCTTCCACATACGACAAGGGTATATGGAGAGACGCGCGGAAGTTACCATCCGGCCTTGCGGCCATTGCGGCTGGCGCTGCTTCATTCGCTCTGGTCGTCCCCTGTATGGCTACGACCTGGTACACGGGTCCGATCGCGGAGTATACTGGCGATATTGGCTTTGAAGTTGCGTTTGTGCTTGCGGGACTGCTGTATTTCCCGTTGAGGACGCTGGAGATCAGACTTCAAGGTCACCTGTAGAGCATCTACATCGCGCACGTTTATCTTGAGGTGCCAGTGATAGACAAACAATCAAGGCTTGACTTGGTAGCTTATCCTTTCACATCATGCCACAAAATACGCCCTCTATACCTGTTGGATCGTGGATGGATCGGTTGAATGAGTTAAACTGGCATAAGAAGCAGGAGGGAGGTCCACACGGGCGTGGGTATATATCCTCCTACTTAGTAATAGCTACTAAATACGTAATATCTAACAATACCTCTGTTGTACTGAAAAGTTATTCAATCGTAAACAATTAGAAATGAAATATCTACAAGCACTGCCCCGGACCTATGAGTTACCTCCGCTTGATCTTGCGCCAAAATTTCCCTCTTTTCCTCAGCCGCGCACGCGCTTCCATCAACTTTTCGAACACCATGTGTTCGGGAGGAAATATTGATTCTAGAACTTGTTCGATAGTGACAACTTTGCTGTCTCATGGGTCCGAATTTATGTCTCTCAGCTTCACGAAAGGATCCGCGTTATACTCCAAAAGCATTTGAAAAGCCTCTGCGAAAGACTCTCTGACGGCACTAACCGGCCCAGAACCTTGACTGAGGCGGCGTAAATCATAAAGAAACACTTGCCATAATGATTCGTTTGTCCATCCTCTCATGATTGCGTTTGGACTCGCGCCCATTTTGATGAGCCTTTCAGCTGTAGCACTTCGTGTATAAGGAGTGGTGCTCTGGAAGATGACACCCATGGGCTCCCACCGCAGAGAGCTGTCCAGCAGTGCCTGCATCAGCTCTGATCTTTTCTCGGTGTCTGTTATACGGTCCAGGCGCCAATTTACGTAAGGGGTCACACCCCATCTTACTGCCATGGCGAGAAAGATGACGGAGGGATAATTCGAGAGATGTTTTGAATAAGAAAATCCAGTATATGAATGGCGAATATTCTCCTAAGGCAGCTCGTTAGTCGGCGTAGACGAAAATGTGACAGCTTACCCTAAAAGCACGACGATTCGGTGATGTGACTTACAGAGGCTGCATATAGCTTTTCCTATAACCCTTGCGCGATATTGAATTCCGCAAGCAGGTCACTTGCTGTGCTCTCCTCTACTCCTTCCGCTACGGTGAAAAGACCAGCGAGATCAAGTAAGGAATCCATACTGATCGGTGCCGTCAAGGCTTTGAAGGATGCAAGGTATCCTTTGCACGCAGACCGAACAGCATCAAAATTTGGTCCAACATTCCCTTCCAGCCAGTCAGCTTTGCGCTCAAGAAAGTCTCTAGCGGTCCTGTGAGTGAATTGAATCTGTTCATATCCAGTAAGGACACCATAATCTCCTGTAGATGCCTCCACATCTGGAACTTCTATAAAGTCCATGCATCGGCCTCTCAAGCGAGAGAGTGTCTTTGGGAACTGTTTTCTCTCGCCCTCAGTGAAAGGGCGCACTGGTTGAGTTAATGCGTACGTTGGGTCCTGACGCTCCGTTTCCAAGAACCAGATCTTGGCAAGGTTTGCATGTGGGTAGTCGACAATGAGCAAGCAGAAAGAGAGAGTCTCCGCTGCTTCTTGAGAGAAGGGTGACGTTTGTATAGACTGCAGCATCCTCTCGAATAGAGGATCGATGTCTTTTGGATACTCGTCAATCAGGCTGTGAAGGTCCGGCACCGTAGGATCGTTGACCGCGTCTCTCAACAATAAGCTGACGACGTAACGAATCCACAAGAATACACCTTGTGCATTGTCGAGCAGCTTTTCGGTTATGCTGTTGCCCGTGTCTGTTTCTGGTGCAAGGATAGGACCCAAATGTTCATCACCCAGTAGTCTGCCTTCCACGTAACGTCTGATATCATCCCTTGTGAGATTTTCAACGCGTAGCTGTCTGACATTGGGACCATACACTTTTTGGAAGACATTCCACACACGGCTCGATACACAAAGCTTGACGTGTTCCGGAGATGCCAGGCGCTCGAGAAGTTTGATGACCTCGTGGTGGTCGCCTTTGTATTCGTCAAGACCATCGACGAACAGGCATATTTTTGCTTCCGGGGGAACTTTGTCCAACGAAACCATGAGGCAGTTGGTCAGTTCGGGCATGCTCCAAGGTTCCTTCATCGCGAACTCGTCGCCTTGGACCCTCTTGCTGCATATCGAAGGGATCAGCTCAGACCAATTCCGAAGGATCTGGAATAATAATGACCGCAGAAGCCCCTCAAGAGAACTCTGCAGCTCTGTACCCGAGATCCAAAAGAAGTGCTCGGCAATCAAAAGCTCCCGGGTTCCTGCCCATGTCCGAAGAGCATCCTGTGTCTCTTCTGAGTCACAGATGTACTTCATAAGTGTTGTTTTGCCAGCGCCGGGCTTCCCAGAGACCCAATACGTCCCTTGACCCGATTCGAGCCAGTCTTTGAAGCCGTGTTCCGGGTCGTTGAATATCCAACGGAAGGTTTCCGGGTATTCTTTTTCGACTGTGACGTAGCTTCGAACGAGCTCTGGGTCATAGAGACTGCGGAGCACTTGTTGCCCTTTCGCAACTAGCTTTGCCTCATCAGAGAGGAAGCTCAGCTGCTCATAGACATCTGGCCAGAACTGCATGTGGTCTTTCATCCGGGCTTCCCTTGCTCCCTGAGAATCTTCCTCTCCTACACTGCTCGGAGCGGTCGGAGGGAGTTTTGGTGAGAAGTATTGCTTCACTGTGCCCAAGACGCTGAACCGTCCTCCGGAACTGGTCACGCTCTGCTGCGCTGGATCTTGATGACAGAGGTCCTGTGGTTTTTCTTGGATGACTCTCTGGTTTTCAATTGCAGTCTGCTGAATGCTGAGAAGAGTCTGTTTCATGTTCTCGAGTGATCGGCTTGTCTCTGCGCCAAGGTTTCTGTGCTGTTCCGCCAGGTCTGCGACCTGTCTTGATACGGCCGAGGTCTCGTCCCTTCTAGCTGTCAGCATTTACTCTGGGCCCCGTCAACCATGGAGCTCACCGTGCTGATTGTATCATCCACGTATTCAACAGCCCTTGTAGGCTCTGCAGTCAACTTTCCAGGCTCTTGACCTCCTTTCGTTTGTACATGCTCCGCACCGTCACATGCACTGACTTCCACTTCCTGTGTTCCGCACCTTTCGGTATCTCCAAACTGCTCAGGAGGGCCGCAAGCTCCGTCCCAACTTTGTCAGCCTGGTCCGCAATTCCCTTCAGCTCGTTGTCATGTTTGCCGGTGGATGCGGATGCTCTCAGCGAAGATGTGAATCGCAAGAGGCTATTAGTAACCTGTTCCCAATTAGAACGTGACTGTTTGTCAAGGGCTCTGCCACTAACATCTTTGACTTCCGCATTTTCTTGGGTTACACCATCCTTGTAGAGATCTGTGGCGCCCACCACAACTTTGCTGCTGAACTCCACGAGTTGGAGAATGTTACACGCAAGCGAAAGAGAAGATATGGGGTCCATGGTTTCTCAGCAGGTTGGAGCCTAGGAGTTGTACGGGAAGAAGTGCCACCGCAGTCCAGCGAGGAACGAGGCTGAGTTGGCGGGGCGGCTGACGCTTTCGCTTCAACCTGCATGATGCTGCATGATGGTGCGCTGCCCTTCGCCCCCAAGAATAGCCCTGCCAATTAGGTGTGCGTACGTGAGCTGCATACTTACCGAGCGCCTTGGATGAAGCCGCTCGATAATCTTCTCGTTTTAAGTTCGATTGACGCAATGCGCACGGCTTTTGTACATACATACTATTTACCACCTCGGTTCATCGCCACCTGCTTTGCGATCCAGTTCCCCTTATGATGTGGACATAAATTGATGATCCAAGCGATTACCCTACGCATTAAAGCCTTCCTTGGCTAACAATCTACCTATTCTTCTCCATCAGAGATTCGTATGGGGAAATTGGTAAGGCTAGAGAAAGAGTGCAAAATTGTAGGATAGCGCTTCATACATACATATCAATGTCACATGCCCTATATCCAATAGGCTCGGAGAACCAATTCAAATGCAGCTACGAAGTTCCTACCAATGACCAGAAACTCAGTCATCACGTACTCAATATTGAAGAGGACGAAATGCTTCACGGCTGAGAACAGGCCCGGGCTCTCCCCATACCAGCTGGAGTCCACTGCAAAGTATTACTGGCATTTCGCCTACTATCGAGTGAAAAGATTTCTGATGAAGCGCGAAGAAGATGTTGTATTGTCTATGAAGAAGCACGAGGTGCAGATGAGTAGACTACAACATGCGCTAAGCCGAAAGAAGGCGAATGCCTGGTCCTCCACCATCCGTCAATTTCCAAAGCTCTGTTACATATCATCCTCGGCCAGTTTGCAGTGTGCCCCTTACTGCGGTTCCCCTGTGCTGCACCACATTCCCGAGCATACCTACCTCGGCACCGAGCCATTATTAAATCAACCTCGAAATAATCTGTCACTCTATATACGAGCACCTCGTGTCCTACCAGTGGAGTTATGAGAGCAACTCCTTTCGTCGACAATTTCTTGCAAAGCGCACAAGGACAGGTTAGAATATTGTGCAGCAACGCAGTCCTAGTTATAGCGATATATGATCTCGTGTTTGGGCTAAAATACTGGCTGCATTCCTCGGGGATCCCGTGTATCTACACAAGTACCTGCTGCAGTTGCGAGCCGACGCCGAGCCACCACATACAAGCATTCCCGAAGTGGCTAAAAAAAAGAAAAGGGTAAGAATATAAAATCATAACAGCAGTACTATGTCCCTTCTATCTTTCGTAGTTTTATCCATAAACCAAAAAGTGCACACCTGAGCAAGAAGTCTTTCACAAGCAGCAATGATGCTCCCACTTCGACTACTCACGCTTTCCCTGCTAGCAAGCAGAACAGTCTCACTGCCGAACGGTAAGGTTTCCAAAGACTGAAAGGATTACCCTTCCAGATTAAGACTAAGATATTTTCAACTACCTCAGCGAGATTTTTTGGCGCACATCCAATACCAAATGTAGAAGTTGGACCAAATGCTCTCATGGACGCATTAGAGTTAATCCCCACCACAAAAGAGACAACCAAAACGAAGCACCAACGAAACTTCCCGTTCCAGCCCTCACCAACCCAAGCTGAAAACCACGACAGGACACCACCAAGGCCTTACCAGACACCCACCCAGGACACCCAAGAGCCCAATATCCCGAGCAAGCACCAGAAGACCAAGCGCAGCTTCTCGTCAAGCCGCGCAGCAGGAGCGCCACCCGCTCCAAGTCACCCCACCACTACCTGCAGCTCCACCCCAGCGGCTTCCGCATTAACTCCCAGCACTAGTCCTGCATCTGGAGCCGGGAGTCGAGACATTAACATCACCACCACTGCCGCCAACATGCCAATTCAGCAGCAATTAAAGGAAAAGCAGTGACGGCAGCGATGGTGTCAAGGCGACAAATGCGTCGACGGCAGGGTGGGAGTATACGCACCAATTTTTCGCCGAAAGGAATGCGGTGGCCGCAACCACCACAGCCGACGGGGGAGGTGGCATTAGCTAGTTAATTCGCGGGGAGGGGAGGGCTTAGCAGGGTGGGGGTACTGCGTGAATCGATTTGAGTTTGCGTTTGTGTAGGTCTAGTGGTTTTAAGCAAGGGGCCGCGGCGGGGCGGGAGGGTGTAGCGTAAATTTATTTCACTGCGCGGAGGAGCAGAAGCGGCGTTTGCCTTTTATTTACGTTGTATGCGGATTGGCGCAGCGCCGTCATTTTTCAGGCTACCGCGTCATCCGCGGAGCAGTCTGGTTACTTAAAGCTTGCATACTGCATGCAGGCACTAGGGGGATCGTCCGTCCTACTTTTTCCACTCCGCTATTCTCTATTTATACTTGTAACTAGGAACCTATATCTCTTGGATGGAATATCGCTTTCCGACTAATATTATCCATGCTAATTAATTAAAGATCTCGTACGCCCTCGCAGACCCTATCTATTATAGTCCCATGATATTTATATTGTAGTAACTCGTGCACCTTCTTGTCCCCAAATATTCTTCTATAAATAGGGTAGAACCGCAGCTCTCTTCAACCGGGAATTATTAACCCAACACACAACCGTGCAGTTTGTCTCTCCACTCTATCCACCTTATAGCTTCCCACTTAACGTTAACATTATACCTAGCCCACGGCTCGGCCTACCATAACTGCCGCCCTTAAACATCTCTACAGACAGATTTATTGTTTTTCCCGCATACCCGTTTAGAAGGCTAGTGTAGTCGTCCCACTAAAAAGAGTCCTACAACTTAATAAATAGCCGACGCCGTTCCTTAAGGGACGGCCAAAGACCTTCTTCCGCTCCGGGTGTTTAATTCTTAACTATAAGGTCCGCTTTAAACAAGTCCTTTAAGTGCAAATCTGTAAGGCCCGGCTTGTTTATAGCCTCGGCATTAATGTAGCCGCGAAGTCTCTCAATTAGAGGCGTAGCTGTCTCTGTGCAGGGTATAAGGACCTCACGTTTCTCAAAGCTTAGGAGACTTAAATAGTCGCGGTTCTTAACCTTGTCGGTAAATATAATATTTAGCCTAACTATATTGCTTTTGGGCGGTGAGTTGGCATAGGAATCTCCTTCTTGCCTGCCTTTATAGTCGGACAAGTTTGGACGCACATCTTTCTCTCCTATCGCGTCTTAAGCTTTAGCTAGTATAGAGGGTTGCCGAGAAGAAGACTCGCGGTTATTAGCTATACTAGGGAGTGGCTAATCTCCTTCTTCCCTATTCTTCGTAATAGAGAGTCTTCCACGCTAATTATCGTCTCTTAACTCATCTTAGGATTCTTCCGGGGCCGAAGGTTGCCGAGCAGAAGACTCGTAATCATTAGCTGGCACAGAGGATAGCCTATTCGAAGTTGCTTTGTCGCTAGGGAAAAGCTCCTAAGCAAGGCTTTTATTGTCTTAGACAGTGGTTGGCTTTTTAGCTAGGCTGCAATCTTGCTTATTGGCACAACAAAGATAGCAAGCGGTAATACTAACAAGTTTAGAAGGTCGGCATCTGTCGCCATTCTTGAGGCATCGAGAGCATTAGGCCACATGGTCCGGTGTCGTGTTAGATTCATTCGCTGGCTTTTAATAAGAGCTATACGTTATTAGCCAAGCCCAAGGTCTACATCTTACTAGGTACTTACCTTATCTGGCGTCCGAATATATCGGCCTTTTTAATTTTTACAAGGAACCCTTTGGGAACCTTAAGGGTGATTATTCGCGTGATAAATCTGTCTTTGTAATTCTCCCCGTCCGAGTCTGACTCTTTAGTTAAGTCAACAACAGAAGCCGCCTGATAAGAAAGCCCATTTAACAATTTTCTCCTGTACTTGATTATAAACCATCTGAGATATTCATAATTACCTGCCCCTATTAACTTAATTTGCGGGAAGTAGTCGACCTTAGGGGAACTTATCCGCCGCCTGCCGAACAGGTTCTTAAGTGGCTGTCCAAGCAGATCCTGGTCCAAGACAGTGTAGTACAACGAATAAGAATGGCGCACAGTCTTCTGAAGACATGCAGCCACGACGTTAAGTCTACCATCACTGGGCAGCCTGTTGCTCGGAATCTCTTCTCGGTTCAAAATTCCAACTACAAACTTGCCTTTCGGGAGTCTCTTGGTGCAAAGGAATTCGTAGAGCGGCTTATGCGGGTCTACTGCCTGGCCGGGCTCTTTCTTTCCAATGGGACCAGGATGGATTCGCGGATTCCCCATAGCCGGTACAGATGGCTCACAGGATGACTCCCGCGAGGATACGATCCATGGGTGGTCATAAGTGCCGCCCGGTGGGGGTTGAGGAAGGCTGGGGTCGTCTGGCAAGTCAGGAGTTGTTCTCGAGTTCGGATCTGGCAAGTTCGGATCCGTCAAGTTTGAAACTCCCGAGTTTGCTCTCAAATTTGGAACCGTTAGCGGCGGGAGGATTGGTAGGGCCAAACCTGGCGGCCCGATGCCGGTTGGGCGCGACCGCAGGAGTTGCCTTATTGACGAAACTTTTGGCTTCTTTACATGTCTTCCTGGAAAGTCATGCTCACCGGGCCTCTTGGTACCTGACATGTCCAGGTCGTTCTCCGTCAGCAACGACGTGCTGATGTCGAGGGCCGACTGGTCTCTTGGACCCTGCTCTGCACCAATGTTTTGGCCTCGACTGTATTCATCCTGGCTGTTGTCGACGACTTCGGTTTCTGTGCCGAGCCCAGATTGCGCGGTGGTGGGACGGGTTTGTGGCGCGGACGGAGACACATTACTTGTTGGAGTGGGCGGAATCTGTACCTTGTGTGCAAAGCACACATGGTACCGCTGGGGCTTGTTGTCGTCACCGCGCCAGTGAAAATCTGAAGCCACCAGTCCTGTGTAGACGGAATCATCCACCTCACTATAGCCATTGCAGGCATTGTAATAGTGGACGTGGATATCGAAAGTATTGGCGTCCTTGCCGTAGGCGTTTCGCACAAACTTCTCGAAGTTCTAGTATTCGCTTGAAGTGAGCAGCTTGACGGGTCATCTGAAGTGAGGAGTAGAGCCATACATTGAATGTTCGTAAAAGGTGGTCTGGAAGAGTGTAAACTCTGGTACTTGACCCAACCGTGGTGATCTCCATGAGAGGCATGCTGAAGGAGTTTGGAGGTGACGCGGTTAAGATGTCAATGCTAATTGTCGCAGTTGAGTGCTGAAGTAGTAGGGTCCGACCGGTGAGTTGTGCCTGAATGGGGAGACACGGAGGGAAGGCGCGACTAAGCGTGAGTGCAAGACCTACCTAGCGCTAGCGCTGAGTGAAGCTGTCACACGGAAGATGTATAGGCAAGAAGCGTATATCGGTAATAACGGAAATTGACAGTGTAGATCTCACCGCCACCACCCATCCGTCCTCTGTGACGATGTCTCAAACGCCATCTCAACGTGAACAGCAGTTGGTATGAACTTCACAAAACATTAGCAGTCACAGCTTCGCATGCTCGTAGATACATACTGCCAGCAATTCAACAAAAGACGCGCCCTGTGCCGTGCGGAAGTCGTGGCTTGAGTCATTCGGCGAGGGTCTCTCATTTACCAGGAAAAGAGGAAGGCACCGCTGAAAGCTGCAGGTAGCCGTTAGCCGTTGTACGTTTGGTGCTCGGACGCCATGGTGGCTTTTTCTTTGCAATGGGCTGCATGCTGCATGGAAGTGCCTGCTTGGTGCTGCCAAAAGGCCATACTGAGCTGGAATTTGTGGTGGTCGATGCTAATCAGGTTTTAAACCGACAATTGCTGGGTGGCCAGTGGTGCGGCTGTATATCGGAACTGTGCCGCCGCCAGGCAGCAGCCTCTAGGTAAATACTAAATAGTCGATTGGCAGCTGCAGCTACCCGTATTGCTGAGCTGGCATGGATCCGAGTGGCCTGTGTGCACACCCCAGATCGACTTCTGCGCCCCCATTGCTTCTTGGCTGCAGTACTCAGCATCGGGTTCCAACAGTAATGCGAAGGGGCCCCAGCGAGGAACAGTGAGACATTGTGTGCGTCTGAGACTTATGAACAGCAGATGGCCTTTGAGCATCCAACTGCTAACCAACAGAGCCGAAAGCCACTATAGGTTAGGCAAGCATGCGTACTGCCACATCAATGTGGGCGAAAGCGGCAAGGTAGGGCTATTCCCGAAGCTCTGACCGATCAACATGGAAGGTTGCTGACTCACGCGATTCGAATAGACAAGCGGAATGTAATGCATCAATACCCACATATCTTATACACCAGTGAGCTTTGAGTGCTGACATTTGTTGTACGACCGAAGATTGGATTATCTCAACATGTCGTTTGTTGCTGTGATTGCCAACGGCTTGGTTAGAGCAAGAGTGTTACAGGACATCAACGTGATGGTTATGCGCAACTAGGACCTATACACCACCAGAGACACAGGACAGTGGTCGGATGACCGTACTTTTGTCGTTGGAACGAGATCGAGGCGCGGGCCAATTGGCGGTCAGTGCATGCGGGTCAACGGTAGATCAGCGATGGCGTTGTTGACAGCAGTGGGCGAAAGAGGACGCAAAGCGGTCGGGCAGCGCAGCAGAGACTGGCGGGCGCTTCCATGATCTTGCTCATGGAACACCAAGGACAGAACCGATTCGTGAAACAAGGACGAGGGCCGGACCAGCAACCCTATAAGAGAGTACGCAGGGTAGCGTGGCATGATGCGGAGGCGGGTTGTCAAAGATGGGGAAAGGCCGGCGGTGGCTGCAGGTCGTCGTCATCGCGCAGGGCTGGCAGCCATCAATGGAGGCCTTCACCGACGCCTGTTCAGCCTCGTTCGACGGGCGTGCCCGCTGCCCAGGACGGAGTCACATGCACGAGACCTTATCTACGCATCGCAATAATAGCCTTTGAAACGCCACGGTAGTTGCTCCGTGGACCGCGGGCGGGTGGCTGGCCTTGCGACGGCAACCTGACAGCCGGGGGAAAACATCAGGCGCAGGCTGCACACAGCTCGCCGGCACCCAAGCGCGAAACGGGTTGGGCAAACGGCGGGCGCGCGGGAGGGCTGGGCTCGTCCACGGTTCTGCCGCGCAGGCTGTCTTTGCCTGTCGTTGCACAGGTGTCTTTGAAATAGACGCCCAAGATGGCGGTGCTGCGCTGCCCGGTGTTGCAGCTGTCGTGGAGTTGGGCGAGCAAAGTCCAATGTACGTTGTAGAATGAAGTCGAGTGGGCTGGGGCGTGGGCGCGTGCAAGAAGCTGGCACAGAGCTCGTGCCAGCCACTTGATGATGGATGACGTTTGTCGTGCTGCGCAAGGCCCAAACCCCAAAACCCAGGCTCGCCCAAACCTGCAACTCTGTCACTACAGCCTGCCCTCTTCAGCCGGGTCCCCCCTTAAGCGCCGGGTCTCCCTCGTCGCCCGCCAGCGCAATACTAACCTCCACGTCCTCGCAGTTTTCCTCGACCTTCTCCACACTTCTTACATACTATTCGCCCAGCCGCAAGGCCCACGGGTGCCCATCGCTTGATCCGCCCGCCCGCCGATCCCCCTCACCCAGCCAACCACCATGGGGTCCCGTCGCGGCTATCCCACTGCCGAACTCTACGAGGAACGCGAGCGCGACTTTTACGGTGGCAGTCGCCGCAGCCAACGCGACTACGAAGAGCTCGATGCTGAGATCAAGCGCCCTCGCTCCGAGTACGGCTCGCGTCGCCCCGGTCCCCAGCCTGATTTCCTCCACGAGGATTATGGCCGCACCACTTCAGGCCCGCTGGTCGTGTCCGACCGCCGCCCCGCGAGAGACGACGACCGCCGCACCGTGAGAGATGACGACCGTCGCACCGTGAGAGACGACTGGAGCCCACCTCCTCCAAAGCAGCGCAAGGACGTCGAGCGAGAGGAAATCATCATTCGCGACACCAAGTCCGACAGACTTCCGCCAAGTCGTGCCAGCCACTCAGATCGCGACGACTTCATCTACCGCCGCGAGCCTCCACCGCCCAAGTCTCGCAACCTCGAGCGCGACGAGTATATGGTTCGCCGCGAGGATCGCTCGCCGCCGAAACCCCGACCCCGCGAAGAAAGGCGCGAGGAGATCATCTTCAGACACGAGGAGCGCTCGCCGCCTCCTCCAAGCCGGAAGCCGCGCGACATTGAGCGTGAAGAGATTGTCTTTCGTCGCGGTGAAGGCGCACGATCTCGGCCTCCTCCCAGCGAGGCTGACCGGGAGGAGATTAGGATACGTCGTCAGGAAGGTCCTCCGTCTCACAGGCCTCGTGAGGTTGAGAGGGAGGAAATCAGCATCCGTAGGACCGAATCTGAGGGCCCCCACCAACGCAGACCTCCTTCTCGTGCGCCCTCCAGAGGCGATCTTGTTGCTAGAGAAAAGGAAGAATTTGTCATCCGCAGACGGCCACCTCCTCCGCCTTCACCACCACACACGGAAAAGCAGGAAATCATCATCAGGCGTACTGAGAGATCACCCAGTCCTGAGCTACCACCGTCACCCCCTCCCCCGCCCCCGCAGCCGGAGCCAATTCTCAGGCCACCTATCGTCCAAGAGATTATCACCCATCACCGTCACATCGACCATGGTAAGTACCCCCCGCTCCTATTCTACCTCGTCTACAATAAGCTAAGATATGCAGGCGTCGAACGTGCAAGGTCTCCCACGCCTCCCCCTCCCCCACCGTCTCCGCCTAGGGATGATACGCTGGAAATTTCAATTCGTAACCGAAGGTATGTCTGAACAAGCCCTCCTTTGATATTGAAGGCTAACAAATAAATTAGGAGCGAGAACGGAAGAACCTATGATGAGGATATCATCTTCGAGCGCGAAACAAAAGAGCGCAAGCCACCACATGAGGACTTTGAGGTCGTCCATCGTGGCCGTTCTGCCAGCATGCCTCGCAAGAAGGTTGTTGACGAATGGGATATCGACGCCGAAGCTGATTTCTACAACCGCAAGGCAATGGAGCGTGCCTACATGGGTGAAGCTCAAAATGGTGCAACCAAGGATTGGGCTATTGTTGATGTTCCACCCGGGACTAACCGTGTCCGCATGGAAGGTGCAGGCGGAGGCAGCCAAGAAGTCACTTGGCAGCGTTACAACGGCGTCAGACGGTCAAAGTTCCTCACTGAGGACCGCGAATTTGCAAGTGACTGGGGAGCGCCTGCGCCTGCACCACCACCACAAATTGCACCGCCCAAGAACAAGCCGGCAGACATGTGGACGGAGATCACCAAGGACTTGGTGCTCAAAGAGGCGATTGATCTAATGGGCTACGACTACGAGGAGACGGACTACTTTTTCTACGTCATGGATTACTTGCGCTATGTGAGTTTCTTTCTGCTCTTTGAATACCAAGACTTGCTGCTAACGGTTCCGCAGGAGGATGTTCTTCAACTTGTGGAAATATCCGACGACATCCGCCGTGATCGCCGGCAGCGCATCCGTGAGATCGAGATCGAACGCAAGCGGATCGAGGCTCCTCCGAAACCCCCAAAGGAGTATGACTACTACGAGCGCGAAGTCATTTACGAACGTGATGATCGTCGCGGTCGGTACCGGTAGACCAATCGACGAATGTCTGCGATCTGAAGATCCGGGCTCGAAGACTTCACCATCGCGCAGGCCTGCTCCGGACGCCGGATATGCCAGCGCCCTTCCGGCTATTCGGCATGATCCACCACTGCAGCAGCCGAGTCGATATGAAATTTGACCATTCTAGACTTCCTTTGCGTGCCGCGTCGCGGTGACCTTTTTACGCGTCTCACTCGGCTACAGTACGACTTTTTCCTCCACTTTGCACTGGGATTGGCGATTTCTCGATTAACCACCAAAAGTCTTGCTGCTGCGGTGCGACACTCAAGATACCGTCTACGATAATGACCTTGATGAAATCTCTTACGAACAACATTAATTTCCGTGTACTTGCGCATCCGTGCGACTAGTTGACCTCCCCATGTTTGGCTGGTGAATCTGGCAAGTACTATGAGAAATATGGCGAGCGTGCTATCGGCGACTTCTCTGGAGAACAAGTGTACTGGCGGCGATAATCGTGGTTTTCAATAGCTGGTTTTTGAAGACTTCTTTTTCTTTTCACGACGATTTGCATGGGGCGGGTAGCTATGGCAGAGGGCGGGTAAAGTTGAGGTATGTTTGTAATCGAGCGTTGCTTGTTCCAATCTCCTCAGCCAGTAGGACAGTCCTATACATTTCACAAATTGCTGCTTTGCTACGGCTGGCTCCCTCCTCTTGCCCGATTTCTTCTTTTCCCTCCTGCTCCCGCCTTGCTATTTGCTTCGAGTAGCCCTGCAGCACCTCCATCCCACACTCGTCCTACCAACCGGGAGGAAATGTCTCGGGCAGGGTGGAGTAGCGGCGTGTGACTTTTGGGTTCACCACCTACTCTGCCACGTCTTACCCCGTTTCGGAGACTTTGAAGCAAGGAAAAGACACAAAGGCCCACAAAAATGAATAGACGAGAGTATTCCCCGCGAAACCCCTCAGTTTATCATGTAGCTGAGAGACACTCCGCTTGACGATAGTGAAAGGGCGGCGACCTTTTTGTCACGCAACGTACTGGACGCGAGCAGCTGGAGTGCTAAGGTGCTTGGACCCACCGCGTCATCCACATGTCCATCACCAGGGAAGGGACGCACAATATCTCTCGTCTCCGCTGCCTCCGCCGCTGATATCGTGGATGGTGAAAGACACACTCCCCTCCATTAATCGATGACCTCCAGTGAGGAAAAAATAACCTTCCATCAGCCCATGCTTGGGAGCCCAGGCGAAAGTGAGTGTCTTGCATGCATGCCGAGCAAACCCGACGTCAACAACAAAACAACGCTTGCCCCAGTCAACCACACGAAACCCCAAGAGCAATTGTCATTCATGGGCAAGCTCACTATCTCCGTGGCCGACGATCCTCACCGTACGCAAAACAAGGTTTATGTGGACAACGCAAACGCAAACGCTGATATGTATGTACATACAGAAAGACCTCCGACACAAATAGCCCCTACCCCCACCATCTCACCCAGTCACGAAAAAAACATCAGGCAATTCACAAAACAAGATCAACACGCAAAATTGGGGGACCCAAAAGCCAGGGTTCGGTTCGGGACGAGGCGAAAAACGAGACGCGACGAGACCCACACACGGAGGAAACAGCCACACAGCAGAGACAGGATCGGGCCCGGGATCCCCTTCTCATCCCCGCTCTAGGATGATGAAAAAGGCAAAAATTATGGGGAAACGGGGAAAGGCAGATCAGTGTCGATCATACCAGCATGGTTTCAGGATAGTATTTCTTCTTTTATAGGTTCTCTTTCTAAAGGGTAGGATCAAATAGATGATTTTGCATTGGTAGGCGTCTTGCTGCCCCATTCGCTTGTGCTCGCTTGGTTCCCGCTTGATTTGGAGACAACAAAGATTGATAATCAAAATGCTATCTGGGGGGTTTTTTTTTTCGTAATGAGTTTCTTAGGGGTGGTGGGGGAAAGGGAAAGGGAGTGGAGGAGAGAATATGCCAGTACACGCCCCAGTCAGTTCCTAGATCCCCGAGTTTGTGCAGTCCTCCGTCCCAAGCCGAAAAAAATTAAGTAGAAAGATTGTCAGTGACTATCGCCATCAACTTTTTGGGCATCGCTGGAGAAGTGATACCCAGCCTAGTGTGATGGAAATATCATGCCGTTGTGGTCACCGAGGCGAGCTCATCCCGCATCTCCGTGACGACAGTCTTGATCCTCTCCTCCTTGCCCACCTGCTCACCACGTACCAGCGCCTTCTCGAAATCGAAAACCTCCTGAGCGGCGGCGCGGAAGTCCTCCCCGAGAGCAAGAAGTGTCCCGGCACCAACAAGAGCCCGATACAAAGCCTCTGGCTCTTCAACCGTATTGATGATGTTGGTCAGATCATCAAGCAGCGTGAGGGCACGGTCAGCGTTATGACTGGGTGATGTGAGGAGTACCGCAAAGTTGATGTACAGCGTCGTGATGGCCACGATGAGGTTGCGGTTGCTGATGTGGGAGCGAATGAACGGTTGGATCAGTGGGTGCAGCACCTCGAATGTGCCATCCATGATAGTCCGACCTTCTTCCGTATTGAAGAGGTTTGCGAAGACACGGACGCCGAGCATCACGTTGTTTGGTGGCGCATCGGGTGCAAATACACCGGCATCCTTAAGCAGGTGTACGATTGTAGTATCGCCAGAACTAGTATGAGTGGCGGTTGTTGGCGATGCTGCAGCGAGAAGACGGAGAAGGTCAAGACCAGGAAGCCGCTTGTCTACCGGCCAAGTTGTGGCCATCTTCACAGCAAGGTCAATCCCGGCCGGCGATGCGCTCTTTCCAGATGTCTGCTGCAGCTGCCTGCAGGTTGCGGAGAGCGTCTGAAGGTCGCTTGGGTTGAGCGAGAGCTCCTTGGCACCTTCATCAAGAAACTGCTGGTTGAGCTCTTTGATTTTCTTCTCCATGACAGCCAAGTTTGCGGTGACAATCGTGAGATACGAAGTCTGGGGCAAAAGTTTGGGCTTGGACGCCGCGGGCACATTCTGAGGTGCAGCTGCATCTACCTCGCCTGGTCGATATCTTGACTCCGTACCCCAAGGATCAGTACCCGGTGCAGGTGCGCCACCAGACGACTGTCCCAGCGTTGCGCCTTGTGTGTTAGTGACGATGAAGTTTGTAACCTGGTCCAGGTATGAGATTGGAAGCTTGTTATCCTCGATGAATTTCCGAGCAGTCTCGTAGGGGTTCGAGGACAAGTTATACGGGAGCTTGAGCGGAGGCTTGCCGTCTTCAATGTCAACATCGAAGACATAGTCGTAGTCCTTGCCATTGTAAGTAATCTTCTTTCCGCTGCTGCCAGCCGCGTCGACGACAGTTCCGACGTTGAGCCATTGAGAAGCTGCTGTAGACCATTGATAGGCGGAGACGTTTCCGTTTGCCTCCCTGATCATCTGCACTTGTCCTTCTTTCGTGCCGGATTTTGATGTCAGGAACTCGGGTCCAGGCAGCTGTTCCTTGTTGATGTTCCCTACTTGTTGCTGAGGAATGGCAGAGCCCTTGACGGCCTCCTCAAATTCCTTAACCGTGCTGGGTTCGGCCTGGCGATCCTGAGACCTGCTGAAAACACGGACAGCGCGGTCGCTTGCTCCAGTGACAATATCGCCGTTTTGTGAACATACAGCCACTGACCATACGGAGATAGCAGGGTGCGTGATGGTCTGCACACACTGGTCGCCCTTCCATATCCTCACCGTCCGGTCCTCTGAAGAGCTGACAAGCTCCCCACTGGGCAGGACAGCAATGGAGTAAATGAAGTTCTCGTGGCCGTGCAGCTCAGCGAGCTGTTGTCCCTCAATGGTCCATAACCGTATGACGCCATCGTTTCCGGCAGAGGCGAACTGGGCGCCAGAAGGGTGGTTGGCGGGTAGCTTGCATAGGGCTCGAACGACATCGGGGCCGCCTGGTATCGATCGGATGAGCTTGCCATCGATGGTGAAGAATCGGATCTGCTTATCGGCGCAACCTGATGTCAGAGGCGGAGGTTAGTGGATCTCAATGTTACACAAATCGCCGTTTTCCCAGAGATTGCATACCAGTGATGACAGTCTTGCGGTCGTAGGCAAGCACTGCCCAGACGCTCGCTTCATGGCCTCGTAGCACTGTCGAAGCTTCCCATTTGCCAACCGGCCATATCCGTGCCTCGGTGTCCCAGCTGCCACTGACGATTGTGAGACCGTCCTCGCTCACGTCTAACGCGCATACATTGCTCTGGTGGCCTAGCAGCAGGGCCTCGGCATTGTCTGTGGGTGTCTTGGTGGGCTGGCGAACCTCGATGATTGTATCCTTGCCGCCAGCGACGATCAAGCCATCGGGAAAGCTGGAAGAGGGCGGGGCATAGGCAACGGAGTTGACAAAGGCAGTGCCGTGGGAGGCTAGTGTGCAGTCATAGTTGGGGGGAGGGCTGGAGAGGAGCTTCCACACGCGCACGGTGGCATCTCTGGAGGCTGATAGCACAAAGCTGGGGTCAGGGAAGGCGACGCTGCGGACCTGGGAGGCACTAGTTCAGCAACGGGGCGGCATAATGGCATTGGTAGGGCGGGGGGCTCACGTCGTCTTCGTGGCCCAGCAGCTGGGCGGACAGCTTGAAGTCGCCCATGGAAGCGGTTGCGGGGAAAGCCAATGAGAGTGGGGCAAGCGAAGGGGAAGAGAGAGGCGTAGGCCCAAGGGGGAGACGGCCGCAGGTCAGGATCGGAGGCGGATGCGGTGTCAGCTGGATGGGAGGTCGTTTGTGTGCTCGCCAGCTGCTGCTCCATACTGACGTCCAGCGCCAAGACGGCCGCACGTGCCATTTGACCCCGCGGAAGCCGGGCGTGCGTGGATCGCTGCGGCCACGTCTTTTGGCGGCGCAGAAGGCGGAACCTGCAGTCTGCATGGATGTCCTCGTGCTGGAAAACGCAAAACGAAACGGCTTTTGAGAACGCCGACTCGCCAACCACAGCCCTTGTCCCTTCTCACGCTCGCACGAGCAGCTCGGCTCTGAGCAGAGCAGTGCAGGGCGGCGGTGCAAGCTGTCGCCGCCTCTGCTTCTGCCAGAACGCGACGACTGCTGCAGTTGCTGTCGTCTCGTCTCATGGGCCGAAGGCAGAGTCTCCAGCCGCAGGGCGGTACGCGCGGAGGGCTTAGTGGAAACGCGGAGGGATCGAGGCGGTGGCTTGCACCAGAGACTGGCCCGGCCGCCAGCCCTGCGGCACCTGACGGCCAGATCCCAAGGGAAAGGTATGGCAGTTTGCCGCATTGGTGCCCCGGTCCCCGCGCCAGCCTACCCGCCATCACACAGCAGACGCGCGCACTGGCTGACGCTGCTGCTATGGTCTGACCACTCGGCCATTGTCACGCCGCCCGGCGAGTATGGATCATCAGTGAAATGACAGAAAGATGGCTGGCTTGTTGGTGGCTCCGCCGTATTGGCATCGTCAAGTCGGGACTATTTAACACAATCGCTCTCAGCTCTCTGTTTCCGGCGTCCAGCTCTACCAGCTTCACCTCTCACAACTCCTGTATTCTGCATTGCCAAGAGAGCCACCACGCCCTTATTCGATCCCCTTTATATTCGCCTGTCCAAGCCACCATTGGCCTATTCGCAGTCGAGACGGTGCCACTTTAGCTCTTCCAGCTCTCCTGCGACCCTGTCGATCCCACCGCCCTAGTCATGGTCGGCCTCAGTATAACCAGCACTTCCGCCCTCTCTCCACTCAACAATTCACACCTCTCCAATATAAATACCTCCCCTATGCCTTCTCTTCGCTCTTCACTTCCCAAGCTCAACACCAAGATGGACGCACCAAACGCAGAACTCCTCAGCGCCTTTGCCTCGTATGCTGCCCTCCTCCCGCTGTCCTACGCATGCATTCCAGCTCACACACTGCAGACTTCTCTCCTCTGGCAAATACTCGGACCTCACGGTGCAATCCGGCGATAGGAGATGGGCGGTTCACAAGGCGGTCATTTGCTCACGCTCTGGTTTCTTCGACGGAGCGTGCAGCAACCCGTTCAAGGAATCCGCCACAGGAGTTGTCGACCTTAGCGAAGACGACCCCGAGGCTGTTGAGCACATGATCCAATGTACGCTTCAAGGACATTTTCAATAGCCCAGAGCACCAGCTAACAGTGGACACTAGACTTCTACCACCTGGACTACCTCTCTCGACCGCAAAAATCAAGAAGGACGACGCAGCCCTCATCTCCCACAAGCGGGCCACGGTGGCGGGCTCCTGCCGTCCGCTCGCCGGCGAAGCTAGACCTGAGCCTTGTCGAAGATCCCCTACTAGCGCAAGCGCATGCCCAAGCAAGCGTCGGAGCGATCAGCGCGACCGAGATCCCGTCAAACGCTCCCGCGTCACCGCTCACCCCGCCCCACACCAATGATCGCCTCGACTACTTTTCCTCCATCGACGCGAAGCTACCCCTGTCGCCGGCCACCGATGCCCAGGGCCAAGACGACGATCACCTCGACTACTCCTCGTACGAGAGTGAGAATGAGGATGAGAGCAGCGACTCCCCAGCGCCCTCGCATCTGGTGGTCCATGCTAAAGTCTACGCAATCGCTGAAAAGTAAGCTCATCCCCCGGTCCTTGTGATGGATTGCAGCCCTCTGCCCAATCGCGCGCGCCCAGGCCCTGCGTCTAACCTCGCGCCCAATCCCCATCCTTCTACAATTTCGAAGCGCTTGCCGCCCCACCATTCAGCTGCAGTCATCTTTCTTTTTTCCCTTCCCTGCCCCGCAGTCAATCACATCGCACGCATTTCCACCCCTCAAACCAACAATCGCTCTGCTTGGCGTCTCGCAATCCACAAAAAGCACCGATCTCGTCTGATGTACCACTAACCAAACCCCCACTGCTAGATACGGCATAAGCGGTCTCAAATCCCTCGCGCGCCGCAAGTACGCAACCAACCTCTTCGAAGACGGCCATTGGTCGTCACAAACCGCCGACTTCGCCGATTCGATCATCGACGTCTACGAAAGCACCGTCGATACGGACCGCGGCCTGCGCGACCTCGTCATCCAAGCCTTCCGCGAGCACCCCGAGCTGGCACGCAGCAGGGACATTGAGCTTATCGTCCGCGATACCCCCGGCGTCGCCTGGGAACTGTTCAGGCTCGGTTGGGGCCTGCCCATCTGCTGAAAACCTGGGTGCTGGCTGTTTGTTGGGGAAATGAACCAAACACGGCAAAGACCAGCGCCGTGGGACGGAAGGGACCCGGCATGTGCACGATGCAGGGCGACGCAGGTGTGTGTACGTGTGTGTGTGGCAAGCTGGTGCTGTGCACTTCGCTTGCGTGTTTTTTTACCCAAAGGCGTTGTGGATTTTCCTTGCGCACTGCGACACAACGGCGTCTGCGGCGTTTTCTTCCCCCTCTGCTCCTGCAGATGGGGTGGCGGTAAGCTTGTCAACGACCGACACATGTTATTACGAACTGTAGAGACATTTTATTTTGTTTTTCTGCGGAGAAGAGGAAAAAAGGCGTCAATGCATCGGGAGAAAAAACTGCAGGCGGCTTTTTTGGCATGAATGTATGTACACTAGGACTCTCAAACATGAAGCTATCACACAACCACTGTTCTTCATCTTTCGCCTCGCATGAATTGATTTTCTTCCTTTCGACTTGACGAACCTCTCCCAGCTCTTCAATTCCAACCCTACCTATATCGTAATGCCCTGCCTTCCACAACACAAATTCCCACAGGAACATGAATCTAAGACTTCCTTCCCCTTATCAGAACGTCACACACGCCAATCGTCTTCCCCTCAGCCCCGCGTCCCATGCACCCCTTAGCCCCGCATATCGTTTTTATGCTCCCTCCCTCGTATCGATCACACACATGCAGCAGAAACAAGGGACCAAAAAAAAAAAAAATGCTCCGCGCAGATTCGTAGACACACGTCACACAACATCACAGAGACCCGGAAAAAGAAGAAGTCACAGCCGTCACACGATTGTCCCACATACCACAAAGAAGAAGGAGATCTCCGCGGACCCCTATTTTCTCTACTTTCTCCCTTGCTAAACTATCCATTTACGTCATCCGTTTGCCTCTGCTTATGAATGCATGGAGGCACGATGGTTGTTCGTTGGGTTTAGTGTAGAGTGAGCAGTAGTGACTTAGTGCCGGTTCCACATCGGAGCGAGCTGGACCCGTTCCAGGTCGTGTGTGGTACGCGGCTTGACCATTTTTGGCTGGTAAAGGGAGGCAAATGCACACACAAAGAACGGTGGTTGAATAGCAAGGCGAAGAGGAGAATTGTTTTCCCGTTTTCGCACTTCGTGTATGCGATGTGTGGCGTAAGAGGCGTCTTCTGCTTGCGCGTCGGGGGGTAAAACTGTGGTAGAAGTAGCCGCGCCGGTTTTTTTGTTTCAGAGGGTTCCAAGGTAGCTTTTGGCGGCAAAATGTCTGGGAAAGTAGGGAAGAGGGAGGGTGGCGTAGGTTGCAGTGAACTAAAGGGTACGTGCACGTGTGATGCTTTTCGCTCGAGGGGGCGAGACATGCGGAAGGGGGTCTGGAACTTTGTTGCATCATACGTACCGCAGAAAAGGGCCCAATCCTCGTATAAGTGAGGGGCAAGTGTTTGAGGATTGAGGGTCTGGAAGGGCGGAGCGAAAAAGTAGAACCGGCGTCGAGGCGGAAGGAAGCGTGTTTGAGGTTTTGGAAAGGCGTGCCAATCATCGAGGGTCGCGGGATAGCTTCCGTAGGCTGTCGAAGGTGGTGGCAAGACTCGTGGACTTCGAAAAAAACTTGGTTCTCCCAGTGGGGTGGTTACTTGGGCGACTTGGAACTAGACCAACCCTTCACCGTTGATATTTTTTTGTTCCTGCTGCAAACCATCGAAGTCCGGCTAAATCCTTTTCTCTCCTTCCTCCTCGAGGAGGACCGCGTGGACACATGCACGCCACCGGTATTGGCCGGTTGGTCATGCTGCTCATGCCTTAGCTTCCTGAGGTTAAAACCTTCTCCAAAACCCTATCTCGCAGTCCTGTTGATCAAGCCTCCTACGTACCCTTTGTGATGAACCGGAACAGTTGCTCCGTCTTACTGACTTGCCCCTCCTCTCCCGCCACACCGCACTACCCCACACAAACACACTGCCTAATAGGCGCTGTTGACGCTTTGCGCAACAACGCCCCTCATGCCCTAATCATCAAAAAACAATCATAGTCTAAGGGAAATGTAGAGCGATCACAACGCGCGCATGGCAACGCCTCCTGACACAGCATCAAACACACATACCATGGCCCACGACGGCCGCGCGTTGCACGCATAGCCTCGATTCTTTCCCTTTGTGCCCTCTCTGGGCAAGGCGCTCCAGCGCATGACCATACCAGAACGCGCTCTACCATAGAAAATCTGCTGGTAGTTAGCCAGCGTTGCAATCGTTCTGACGTGCATGCCAGAAGGAACAATGGAAGCGAGGCAGCGCACGCGATCCCATCCTCGTCCTTCCCTGCTGACCCTTGCCAACGATCCCGCCACGACCAGAAAACGTCAAGATTCCCACATTCTTTTGCGCGCTTGGACGCCCAACGGGCCGCCCGCCGAGAAGGAAGCGGGCGGCGGCTAACCTACCCGCCGTTTCGGCCTGTTCGGGCGGCAAGATGCTTGCGGCTTGGCGCGGGGGGGAGGACGCGCGTGTTGTGTGAGAGTGAGACTAGTAAGGATAGGAAGAAACAGCGAGAAAAGAGGGTAAAATGACGAGTGATTGAGATGATGGCGATGATGCCAGACTGGCCAGATGGGGAAATGATGGGGTCCGTTGGGATGGGTTGGGTCGCAGTTCCTCGGCCGTGGCTTTTTTTTTTGGCCTCGCACCAGTTGTTCGAGCGAGCTCGGCCGAGGTGAGGGTTGGGGGCTGACCCAAGGCGCGGGAAGCGTCATGCGTGAGGCTTGCTGGCACAGGCGGCACTGGGGTTTTTGTTATTCTTTCTTGCGGCGGGTAAAAAAAAAGTGATGGGGACGCGTGGTGGTGTGATGCATGAAGGGGGATTGCTTGGACGTGGGCGATTTTTGGTCATTCGCAAAGGGGCCATCTGTCGGCGTGCATCGTTCGGGACTGGCTGCGGCGGAAGTGGTGTTGACGGGGCCTGGAAAGTCGTTGCCAGAGCGCGCTTTGCCAGGCTGGCTCTAGCCGCTTTGCCGCACCCCGCACTCTCTCATGAATGGACTGTAGAGGACCTATCCAAGTGTTCGTCGCAAGTAGCTCCGGAGAGCTTTTCCTCCTTTCCCTTTCCATCACTTCATCCCCGTCCAGCACCTATTCTCAACTAATTTCTTACCTGCCAAAAGCTAGTTCGCACTGTTCATGGCTTCCCTGATGACCCAAAATGTGGAGGTTCCTCCTACTGGTGGCATATGCCCCACGGTCGAGAGGTGTGGGAGCCGAATTCCCCACATCTACCGCGTCATTAAGATCCCCCACTGCAAAGTCAGTTCCTTGCGGAGCTAACTGGACTAAAGTGCTTACCCTCACCTACTCAACTGTTTGCGAAGATATCCTTTGCGAATTCTTTCGTTTTCATCACGTCTTGAGATGCTTTCATCAACCACTTGATCGAGCTGCTCGTAATCACTAATAGTACTTATTGGAGCTTTTGCTGAGGCTCATGCCACTTTTGCAGCAAATAACGCAACAGAAACTCCTTTCCCTGTTCTTAATTTAAATTGCGGATTCCCCTTGCATTGATCGCCCGGCTCTTGTCTTTATCTGCCGAAGCCCATTGGCCTGTTGTGTACATTCCGACAGTAAATGTAAGTGCCGACATCATTCACAGTTGAGATGCCTACAAGACACACAAAGTGCGGGGCAACGTGGGGAAGTGTACGTTGACCTGCCCCACTTCCCGTGCACACGGATCCACATACTGTGAATGATAAAGTAAAGTATATTGCGACCTCCAAGACATGTCTTTCTTCCTCCTGTGCAATTGACTCAAAATTTCGAAGAAAAACATGACATCTGAACACCCCCTCGCGCTTCCTCCGGGCATCTCCCAGGACGTCTTCAACAACTTCCTTGACCAAGTTGCCCAAGCCGTGGACAAATCCAACATCACCATAGTCCGATCGCAGTACCAGTTCCCGGACGGCGGATATCTAGAGCAGCCGTCCAGCCACGATGCCTTTTACGTCCGCGACAAAGACACCTTCATCGCGTCCGCGTTCGTCTGTCCGCGCTCCGTCGATGAGGTGCAGCACGTCGTGCGCGCGGCAAACGCCTTTAGCATTCCCCTCTGGCCGACCTCTCTAGGCCGCAAGTAGGTGATTTTAGTTGTACCCTTGCGAAAAAAAACTCCATGTAACTAAATAATTCCAGCTTAGGGTATGGAGGTGCCGCACCGCGGGTCCGGGGAAGCGTGGTGCTCAACCTGGGGAAGCACATGAACAGGATCCTGGAGGTCAATGTTGAGGGAGCATACGCGCTGGTTGAACCGGGCGTGACGTTTGAGATGTTGCACAACTACCTGGTTGAGAACAACCTAAGAGACAAGCTCTGGGTCGACGTCCCCGATCTGGGCGGAGGATCGGTTCTGGGGAATACTCTGGAGCGGGGGGTCGGGTATACCCCATACGGAGGTGGGTTTCCGGGCTGTGGATTTCTTGGACAGTCAAGGCTGATGGTTTCGCAGACCACTTCATGATGCACAGCGGAATGGAAGTCGTTCTCGCCAACGGCGAACTGCTCAGAACCGGCATGGGTGCCTTGCCGGCGCCAAAGTCGCAGACGCAGGGAGCCACGAAGCTGCACGAGGAACCAGGGAACGAGTGCTGGCAGCTCTTCCCGTACGGATTCGGCCCGTACAACGACGGCCTATTCTCGCAAAGCAATCTCGGGATTGTGACGAAGCTCGGCCTGGGAGTAAGTCTTTGGAGCGACAGGGATTGTTTCTGTACCACCGGTGCTGACAAAAGACGCGATTGACAGCTCATGCCTGCTCCTGGCGGTTATCAGTCCTATCTCGTGACCTTCCCGAACGATAAAGATCTGCACAAAGCCGTGGAGATCATACGACCGCTCCGACTGGTGAGTTTTGCAAAGCATCGGGAAGCTGGGAGCAATACGAAGCTGACTGAAACAGAACATGATCCTGGGGAACGTACCTTCTCTCCGGTACGTTCTTCTCGATGCTGGTTTTCATGGACACAAATCAGACTACACGTCGTCCAAAGACCCCATTGACGATGCCGGCGTGGATGCCATTGCCAAGAAGCTGAATCTCGGCCACTGGAATTTCTATGGCGCATTATACGTAAGTCGCCAAGCACTCCAAGCACGCACAAAGAAGCTTATACCACGCCAAGGGCCCGGAAGTCATCCGCAACGCGCAGTGGAAGCTGATTAAGGACGCCTTCTCGACCATCGAAGGGGCCAAATTCTTCTTCCCAGAAGACACGCAACAATCCTCCGTCCTGCACAACCGTGACAAAGTCCTCCAAGGAATACCCGTGTACGAAGAGCTGCGATGGGTCGACTGGCTCCCCAACGGCGCCCACATCGCCTTCTCCCCCATCAGCAAGATCAACGGCGACGACGCGCTCAAGCAGTTCCACCTCACCAAGCAGCGCTGCAAGGAGGCCGGCTTCGACTACATGGGCACCTTCACCGTCGGTCTCCGCGAGATGCATCACATCGTCGAGGTCGTGTTCAACCGCCAGGACCCGGAGCAGCGGAAGAGGGCGGAGAAGCTCGTCCGCGAACTCATCGCCGAGAGCGCGGCGCTCGGCTGGGGCGAGTATAGGACGCACCTGGCGTTCATGGACCAGATCGCGGATACGTACAACTGGAACAATAATGCGCAGGGGAGGTTCAATGAGACGATCAAGAACGCGTTGGATCCGAAGGGTATTTTGGCTCCGGGGAAGAGCGGGGTGTGGCCGACTCGCTATGCGAATCTCAAGGCGAAGATGTGATGGAGTGGTCAGTGTCTGTGGAGGTCTCCAGGTATACCATACATTGCAAAATACCAAAGTAGCAGCGTGCACTGTTGAGATACTGCTTTGTATGTACTAGGTTCTCCGTATGGCTCTATAATGGCTACTACCTGAGGAACTTCAGGTCAATCATTTGTTGCCTCATTCCAACACAAATGGAAAGTCGAGCGATCCGGATGACTGCTTCCACTCCGTGCGTGTCCGTGGACTTTTTCCTCTACGTCGCAAATGTCGCTACGTTCACTTGTCTTTATTGCTTGAGTTCGAAACTTAGCACAACATGAAGCTTTCCCCGTAGGGAGTCGAAGCATACATCCGGACGCAAGTTCGCAGCTTGAGATTCAATGATGGATAAATGGCTCAAATGCGTTCGGAACAAAGTGCTACAGAAAAGATCATGCATAATTCAGTTTCGCAAGACAAGCTCTATGCAAGACAAAGTAACAATCGTCAAGTGACACGCCCAAACACCGCGCGAAACGTCTTCGGAACCAAAAACGGGAAATCAAATGGAACACATATCTTCTGCCAACGGTCAATGAAACCAACAACGATAAGGAGACAACAAATCAAAATTGACAAACGGTACACTCATATGCTCATAAATTCGTAAGGAGAGACGCTGCTTTTGTCTCGAGCTTAACCCTGGGTTGGAAATGCTCGAGCGCTGATAGCTGGAACCTCCGGCTTGAGCGAACGTTCGGGGTGATAGTTGGACAGCGACAGGTTAGCTGCAAATGCGGAAGGATGGTCCACTGAAGCATATTGCTGTCGTCCAGGTTGGATAGACGAGGTGGGCTCTATGGTAGGTAAAGAGGGTTGATTCGGTTTCGGTCTCTCTGGTCTTGGTAATAGTCGTGATCTTTTCCAGCATGGGTGTTGCGAGAATATCTCCTGCTCCGATTGTTTTGGAATCCATGGGAGTATATGTGACGGTGCCGATAACAGAACGGATTTCCGTGATAGTCTTGATCTGGCCTTCCGTACTAGTCGATGGCTCAGAGTACCAGCTTTTTGATGGTTGTGACACGGGTTTCCAGATATTGGAGTTGCTGGATGAAGATTTGAGAGATGACGAAGAAGTCTTCGAGCTTGGCTCGACTGACTTGCTCGTGGTCTGCAGCGTGGTGGCAACACTGAAGGTCATGCCACCAATCACAACCTGCGTGATTCCAGAACTTGTATGGAGGAATGCTGCTGTTGTGTCGCTTCCAGAGCCGAGGATCAGTGTTGACGCTGCCTGGATTGGCTCCGTGGAAGTACGCAGCCAATCCGGGATACCCGACATTGAGCTCTGCAAGTTGAAAGTGACTGCACTATGTGTTGAAGTACCACTCGTACCGGAAACACTTTCAGATGTGCGCGATGTTGAGCCGAGGAGGGAGGATGCAGGCGTGAGTGGTATTATTCCTTCGAAGATGCCGGAGTCCGTGAGCTGTTCAAGGTAAACCGATTCTGCATCTCCCATGGTAGTATTCCCGACTGGTAGTATCACCTCTCTTTTCTGCTTCTGGATGCATTTGTTCATTCCGGCTATAGCACGTGGAATAGTAGTAGACTGAGTTGTTGCCAGCGGCATGGGTGTGCTTTCTGCGGAAGCTGAGTACGTTTCTGTGGAATCCTTACTAGTAAGGATTAGGGGCAGAAGCGTAGAAAGGAAATGCATATTTCCCTTCACAATGGGATTGGCGAAGGAACCGAGTACGAGGTGGGTAAGAACAAGACATATGGACCGCATCGTGACTAACAAGGGTGGTGTGAAAGAGGAATGATGGAATACGAGATCTTTTTCTCAAGGAAACAACTGACAGAATTTGCAACAGGACTGTACTTGAAAACAATGAATTGAAGGCTGGAAGGAATGATTAGGAAAGTGCATGGATTGTGTCAGTGTTTCTGAAGCTTTATACATTCTCCCAAGCCAGCTGATGGTGTATTCCTCCACTGCTCAAGCCATGGATTCAATCAGTGTATGGAGGCTGAGCCAAGATGAGGCTTGGGATAGCCGGGAGTGTCTATGTTCAGGTCAAGATGCAGGCAGACGGGTGGCAGCATTTCTGCCTGATTTCTGTGTAACTACGTTATCGCGCATCAGTAAATAGAGCACTGAAGTCACTGATACTTATGCTGTCACTCTGCGACCGAGACATTGAGAACATGATAGTTAGCATTCTTTTCGGGAATAAATTGTTACTTGAAAAGAAATCCGATCTTGATCTTTCTCAAATATTCTCGGCGTTGAGGGAGGCACAACTTCTACCCCGCTTCGCCGGTCAAGATTAGGGCTGTGGGGACATTTGTGCAACAAGATGGAGCTATTTTGAGGTACTTTCATCACACAGTCACACATCCGAGTGTTTGTACAGACTGAACATCGAAGACTAACTCCATTCTGAAAGACAAGCCATCCAGTCTAAATTTAAACAATAGTAAGCAATCCTCAACGGCCATATTCAGACGAATGGTCCTTTTTCTAGTATCTCGTGCTGATGGGATCTGGTAACAGTGCCCGAAAACGTTCCAAGCTGCTGGTTGCCTGGAATTTGGGGAACCTCATCTTTCACCTTTAAGGCGAACATGACTGCACCAATTCTGTGAGAAGGCAATTGTTTCTCGTACCGTCAGCGTACAGCCACGAACTACCAGTACTATCATAGCCTCCATGGAGTGGTTTCCTTTTTCGGATTTTTAGATTTCCAAGTCTGTTTTTGTGCCTGATTCTGGCTCTGCCTGATAATCGTGCTCCCGCCCAACATCCAGTCCCCGTCTTCATCTCCTCATGTTTAACCCCACCATCTCCTCACACATATTCCAGATACGCCACCGATCTGCTACACCCACAAAAAGGCTTAGCGTCCACTTCACTGGCATCGTCGCCCTCTCCACCCAATAGAAAAGCGCCCTCTCGTCCTTCCCATGCATTGATTCTTCGTCGACGAGCACATCTTGCAGCTCGGGAAACCAAGGTGTATGCTTTCGAGCAAACTGTTTCCAAACGAATCCCGCATGACCCAAGTACATGTTAATATGCCCGTTCAAGCATTTCACTACGAGCGGATCTGATGCCATAACCAAAAGTGTTTGCTAGAAGCAAGTGAACAAGAGCATGCTACCGGTTATTAGAGCTGATGGGTTTCCTCGTTGGATGAGGACATCAATCTCAATGTAGTCAGCCTCAAATGCGCACGGAATTGCAAGAACGAATTGTATTAAGGAAACGGGGCTAGGGATAACATAACAAGGAAATCCAAACTCCATCGTCATATCTTTAACTCGTATACCTGTGTGGGACATTACAATTCATCACGGCCGTAGCTTGAGCCATCCAGATCATCCATAGGAAACTCTCCACCAATCCCCTGAGGAACGCCAAACTCAAAGTCTCGGTGCTCACGCTCCACCATAGTCGGTTTCCGAATGCGCTTGTTGCGGAACACGTAATGCAGCCAAAAATAGCGCAGCTCGGCGAACCCGTGTGCGACAATTTGCGAAGTGCTCTTCTGAAAGACCCTGTTGAGTTGTTCGAGATGCAAGTCCTTAGTTTCAGGGACAAGGCTTCCGAAAAGGTCAGTGGATGATGGTCAATTTGGGAAAGAAGACGCTTACAGCAAGATGGCCCACCAACCAATGAAGCACCATGCCCCGTACCACAAAAATGTTCCCCAGTCGTGGAAAACTTCGATAAACTTGGGTGTAGTGAAGGCTTTTCGAAGCTAGCGGTTAGCGGGTGTATGAATACAGTTGGGTCGCCTTACCGAGCACAAAGTTGAACAACCAAAGTATTGCGGTGACAATACCCATTCCAAAGTCTCGATTATAGAGAGGCATGCTCTCCGCCGCGTAGACCTCGAAAGAGCATTAGTGAATCGTGAGGTAAAGCAGGCATTCTATGACTTACAAAGGGAACTGGGCCTTCTCCGGGGCTATAAGCGACGGCGAATAAGTAAACACCAACGAGTAGTACAGCCGTTTGTGGACCTTTGTTTCCGACACCAAGAGCTATAGCAATGAACCCGTGGAAGATTGCCATGAACGGAAAGGTTACGAGAAGTAAGTTCCTCCGGCCAAATGTGTCAATTGTCCAGACGGCGGGTAGAGCGAAGACAAAGTTGATGATGCCGAACCCCATACCGGCCTGAGAACGATCAGAAGACTTGAACGCACATGTTAATGCTGGGGTTCTTACCAATAATGCATCACTGATGGTGAACCAGTCTCGCTCAACAAAGACGTACGTTGAATAATATACCAAGACTAGGGCCCAGTGAGCTGGAATCACTCGACGACACGAGGGCACATACCGTTTACTCCACAGAACTGCTGAAGGAACATTACAATGGTGCTTGCTGTGAGCGCTCTTCGGTTTCTTCCGTGTGTGAAGAGTTCAAGGAAAGGTTTGTCTTGCTCCATGATCATCTTTTCGTTCAGCAAAAGATGATGGATGAGGAAGAGATCTCGGGCAGCTTGCAACTTGGTGTGTCTGAGACTGCAAAGGGCCGCCCAAGCTTTTTCGTAGTACTTCTTCCGTTTGTAGTCACTGTCTTCCCTGTGAGCCTTTTTTAACAGCCACCGTGGACTTTCTGGAAGGCAGTAAACGTAACCAACGACGAATATCGGAAGGATCATCTGTTTTTTTATTAGATGCCATGCCGAGTTCAGGACATCATCTGGTGACTCACCGGGCTTGCCAGCATATAACGCCAGGCTAGGTCGTGTCCGAAGGCATGGTATAGTATGACGCCAGCGATGTAGCCGCACATTATACCTTAGGAAGCAGGTCAGCTAATGATATTTGGCGTACCATTCAGGGCCTGGCTCTCACCGAAAGCTGTCCATACCTGCCACATCATAATTAAGGCGCCCCTTATATTGGAGGGCGCACACTCGGCAACAAAGACGGGAATTGTGGCACTGTTTGGTCAGTTGTGATTGCGGTCGCAGTGCTGAGGAGTAGGAGAAACGGAACTTTTGGGACCTATGCCGAAGCCAAGGAGGAAACGTGTGACAAACAACTGCTGCCAATTCTGCGCGAAGCCTTGGGCAAGACAAGTCACGGATGAGATAACGCACGTGATGAGAATTGTGCCTGCACCAAGTCAGCCCAGGGATTGCTCGGTGGTTACTTAGAAGGACAGTGATCGACCTCGTCTGCCTAAATATTGGTTCAAGGGGTAATTGAGCCTACAAGTTACTAACATCAGCATGTGATCAAGTGCTCTTGAATGGATGCGAGGGAATATCAGACCAGCAGGAGAACACGCAACACAAATACGGCGCTGAATTCACAAGACCTAGAAGATCGGTCGCGCTCCCGATCTTCAGAGAGTCCTTGTAGAAGATTTGCGCTGGTAGATCTGGTGTATTAGTCGTCTTCTCATAACAGTGGAACCGACTTGAAAGGGTCCAGACCTCCGCTGACTGCAGACTCATCCCAACCCTGGACTGCAGCTCCAATGGAGCACAGAATCACAAGGGCATAGAGTGTCCAAGTCTGCTTGAAACGATCTTTGTGCTGTTTGCTCATCTCCAAGTCAAGATAATGCTCTTCATACTTCTCTTCCCGCAGTGCAACCCGCTTGGGAGTTTTCTTGTGAGCTTGTCTGTCCTGAGCCAGAATAGCACCTCTCCGGATATAAGATTCGTCATCGAGCAAGCCCGACTCTTTGACAAACTTATCGACCTCGCTGTCCATCGTGGCAGCGCTCCATCCTTCAAACGGTGCTGCTAGCAGTTGCTCGGTCTGTTCACTTCTCGAGTATGCTGAGCCGTGCTCCTGCGCGCTTTCAGCACCATGCTGTTGACGACGGCGGCCGATTGGAGGCATTGGTAGTTTGTGGTATGGAAGTGTACAAGATGGGAGGGAAGGCTGGCCGAAGACTGCATTGGATCCTGAGGCGCAGTCCGCTTTATCATTTGCCCAGACCACAGACACATGGTAGGAGCTCCCACCCGCGATTTTCGCCCGCATTGCCTATTTCCAGCCTCGTCAATCACCTCTACGTTCCCATTGGCGGGGCGTTGCGCCTCGTTTAGGCAGATGCTGCTGAAAGTTCCCCTCACGGGTACGCGCATACAGCTGGCCGCCATTGGTTATGATCGGCGGCTACCCTTACACTGTGGCACATGTGAGGATTTTCTTGTCAGCCGTTCCAAGGCTGAGCCCGATGATCAGAAGGAAAAGCATGTCTGTTGCCTGACTTAAGATTGAGCCTGATTTCCCACACTTTTGGTTGTCGCACGACTTGTGCGAACTAAGGGCTTCCCTCCGCTCCATCATTCGACGGCCTGGGTGTAGTCATGGTTGACGAAGGCTTTGCACTCGCGGTTCAAGTCTGCTTACCAAAGCGAGACCCTAATGATTCCCGCCTGTTCGGCCCTTTCAGCGACGATGGCGCCAACGACTTGAAGAGTCAGCTCGAAGCCTGCCCGGAATTGAAGGAGTGGGCCGACTGCCCACGAACTTTCGGGGTTCTCTACATGGCCGGATTTCCAATCGACATGATCCAGGGACTGCAGCCAGAAAGTTTCAACGACTATTATTTGCCATACCGGGACCTAGACCTCCGCGTCGAAGGCATCGACGAAGAACAGAAGCGTCGCATAATCAGCAAGCAATCACTGTTCCTTTCTGAGATACAATCCATGGCAGCGGACAATTTCCTACGGGACCCAGTCAAGAGACATCGACACATCAGGAACGGGGACGTCTTCTTCAGCCTTGAACGCGAAATTCGGAGGTCCAGCACAGCAGTTGTCGCCGAAGTCAGGCACAGGAGTACTGGACGCATGTTCGCTGCGAAGAAGCTGTTTAGGGGCAAGAATTTGAGGCAGCAAAAGTTGCTCTGGCGGTACTTCCACACTGAACGCAACATTCTCCGCCAGCTTAGGCACCAGCACATCGTGCAATGTATCGGTACGTTCACAGACGAAACCCACTTCACTCTCATCTTGCATCCACTCGCCGAGCTTGACTTAGAGCGTGTCCTCGACTCCAACGACCCTGACCTGTCAACGAGATACGCCAACAACCTAAGGAACGCATTTGGGTGCCTCGCCAACGCCATCGCCTATCTGCACTCGATGAAGATCAGACACAAGGATATTAAACCTGGGAACATACTTCTCAAGGGAGACTCTACGTTTCTTTGTGACTTTGGGACATCGCTCGATTGGTATTTTACCCTCTAGGTTGGAATTTCCGCTAGAGTAAGCTAATTGCGTGGAATTTTAGGTCGGAGCATGGCGAGGCAACAACAGACGCGATCGATATCGGCCCACGTACTGCCAGGTACGTTGCGCCAGAATCGGAGGCGGAAAAGCGGAACCAGCAAGAGGATATATGGTCGCTGGGATGTGTTTTCTTGGAGATTGTGACCCACCTGAATGGGCAGTCACTCGACAAACTAAAAGGCGTAATTGCTGATGATGCTGGAGCACGGAACTACCACCACAACCTGGAAGGCACATTGAGCTGGCTCAAACACCTCGAAGACAACGAAGGCCACTCGGAGCCTCTGAAATGGATCAGAAGTATGGTAAGCAGAGATGGGCTATAACTAATCATGTATGTTTGAACTGACTGTGCGACAGTTACGGAGAGGACCGGAGGAAAGGCCACGTTCTGACGAACTTAACGCCCTGATTCGTTCACATGCATCAACTGGAGGGGTTATGGAAAAGTATACTGGGAACTGCTGCTTGAATCACGGCCTGGAGCAACACCATCTTGCTGAAACGGTTGATCAACCTGAAAGCTCCGAACTCCATCCAGAGTGGAGTGCGCCCCAATCTACGATTTCGATACCGGCTCCCAACCACAACATCCTTCCTCAACATAGCTTCCCTTCAAGCTCTGAGGCTGGCAAAAGTCAGAGCACACGGGCGAATGAGGACCAGGCTGCCAGTTGGGGTGGGCTGGGTAGCGTCAACTCCAAGAGCACTTTCAATGTTTCAGAAGGACAGGTGAAGGAACTTTCACCTATCGGATCAGCCAACGAGCCTGACCAGCTTGAACCCGACAAAGCACATCGGGAAATGCTGAAGTTAACTTCTATGGAAATCTCCAGCTATCGTTTCGAAGGAGAGAAAAAAACACCACCTGAGGACTGCTGCTATGTCCTATCTCTTTTTGAGTCTGACTCAAAGCGTGTCGAAGTGTGGGCGAGGTACAGATGGTTGGAAATCAAAACGGTGAGACAAGATTCTCCGGACGAGGTAATGGACTTGTCTTTTTCAACATGTAAGTGACTCACTCCGATTTCTCTACACCCACTGATAAGTCGATATATGTAGGGTTGCCACTCTGTGGTGTTCAGATGATGAGTAAGCCCTTGCTGGTACAAATACAGTGGTCTGACTGCAACCACTGGTTTTCCTATCCTCCAAGTATGTCAGCGTATCCGATTAACTTTACACTGTAAGACTAAGTGATGTGTTGACGCCTCGCAGGAAACGGCGAGAAGATGTTCGACCGCATCTTCCAAATGGACATACCAAACAACTCGCTCGATATTGAGGGAATGAATGGCTCTAGTAAATACGCACACTTGTCATTGTAGCCAAGCATACTCATATCTTCCAGCTGCACACACATTGCGGAAAACTCTGCTCAACCACGATCTACGATCCCAACGTCTTGTCCGGGCGAACCCTCCCATATTCGGTTTCGGAAATGATCAGTTGCAAGTCTACGGTATCTCTGGTCAAAATAGGAATCAAGGGTTTGATCATCATCTCGTCAATGTGATTTATCACAATGGCGAGTACCATGCCTCCAAACTCTTCATGGCATGGAAGCCTATGGATCTTTACTTCAGAGAACTCCCAAACGACCAAGGCTTAGAAATCCAGATGAACCACATGATGGCCCCGAACTACATCTCAGACGCAACAAACTTGAGAGTCAAGGATGAATCAATCGATGGAAACTTCGACAAGGTCGAAGCGAGTCCCACAAGGCAGCCGAGCCTAAGGCTTATAGCCAGCCACTACAAGCCGCAAATGGCGCTATCTCAAGGTAAATCAACAACCTCCCTGAAATTGAAGACTCCGAACTTTAATCACTTCCGTGTAGATATCGAAGCTCTGGTTCATGCGTTGACTGGCTGGAAACCCACCTTCTTTGCGGTAGCAGAGGACATGACAAAACCAAGGTTTCTCAGGCGTGACCCGAAGCCTACATGCACCAGTGTCATGTTCTGGCGGCGTTCGAGCCCACACAAAATGGCAAAGGTCGTCGTGCGTTTTGACACTGACAAGACAGACAAATGGCTGGCTAGCAGCTGTAAGTGTGACCACGCATGCTTTGCCGCATATGAAAGCTTACGATAGCCACAGTGCCAGAATTTGGTTTTCTGGATACAAAAGGCAACAAAGTCACTGTGACTGTCGAAAATGTGGCAAAGGCGAAGACATTCGGAGAACTGTTAGGGCACATATTCCGAAACACCAGCCAAGTAGCAAAAGAGCAGTATCGGATCACATTCAAGTCGGTGCAAAGTAAGGAACACACGTAACACGGATTACCTCACATGAGCTGACAATTGCAGATCGGCGTCAGTTCTCCACAGAGGTCGAGGATTTCTTGGAAACATCACTACCTCTGAACAAGACAAATACAATCGCCACGGCGGACACATGAACCTCGTCAAATACAGAAGCCCCAAAAATGAACTTGCAGGAGCAGCAGCAACGGCAGCAGCTAACAAGAGCCAAGTGCTGCAATCGACCGATACTGCTGCTCCTAAGCAAGGAAACCCCACACGCGACAGTTCCCAGCATGACGCCCGTTTCCTGAAAGACCGACAAGTATACCTGTATTGGCAAACAATACCGTCAATACAGACAGGAAACCACATCTGTTAAGAGCAGATGCATCCAGGGAACTGTTGAGGCAACTCTCGACGTAGAGATCCACGCCAAAAGACAGAATCACATGTAAGTCTCGATTGTGATACGCGATACTAAGGTTCTCGCTCACTTCTCAAAGTCCGTCCACGGTCCCAAGATAACTTCAGCTAGCAGGGAGCATGATCTTTTGGTGCCCTTCTGCCGTTACACGGCAGTTCACGAAGGGAGTTCCAAGGGGCCCACTCGTTTGAACACAGGAGGTTAAATCTGCTCTTCTGGCGTGTGATGATCGAATCTCAACACTTAGTCCCTTCGCCGTCTCTATTTTCTGTTCTAAGCTTGCTGGCGTAGGGAGCCGGGACCAGATCACTCATGGTGTTTCCGATCTGTGGTGGTAAACCTGGCATTCGCTGTCCATAAACGAGCAGCTAACAAAGTCTGGAGCCTCAGGTCTTGCTCTAGAGCACAAGCTATCTTCACTTGTTAGGCAATTCAGGGCGCAAACAAAGTGGGGGTGGGGGTCGCCGTCGATCACGTTCAACATGAGGTGTACGACCATCAAAGTTCGCGGTTTTCCTTTCTGCGCGGTGTCAAATAGCACTGTTTCCAGGCAAAAATCCCGGCACGCCCCTCCCTTCTGAGGTGTCTGCGCTGAGAGGGCGGATGATACCCAAATTCAAGATGTGATGTCAATAGAGGAGAGAACAATGTGATCAGCAGCGACCTGCCACAAGATCTGGCTATTATGCTACAAAGGGGTGACATGGTGAAGCTTACCGGCGTTACGCCCATCAGTCTCCCTTGCGTCCGATTGGCACAGACAGCACGCCCTACAGATTTTCTCGATTTTTCCAAGGAATTAGTCTAAAGTCGATCGACAGATTCAGCCCTTGCAAAAATCTGCGTCTTGGCCACTATGACGCATGTATACGTGCTCGTGGAGCGCTGGGCGCTCCACCGCAAAAGCGGCGCTGGAAATCGCTTTGATGAAGCTGCCTTAAGCTCACTGGATGACATCCCGTTGAACCACACGGGTAGCCACCTCTGGCATGCGATCGCTCCTCACTCATTCCAGGTTTCTTTTGACAAGCAGCTACGGGAGTTAGTCGTCCGCGCACCCACAACCAGTCGTTCGAACAATGTCTCTCAAGATCAGGCTCAGGGCTCTTTGTTCCGAGTCCCGACGCTACGGGGGTTGCGGAAAAACTGGGGGCCCCCTTGGCAACGAGGATGGGAAGGACGAAGTGCCTATTTCTGATATCCCATGTGGCGCTCTACTCTCCTTAAGGCTTGGGGTTGCCGTGCCTTTGTTCCACTGTACAGATATATGGTTAGGACTGGTCCCGTGACACAACACTGGCCAGGTTCTAGCAAGGGTTAGCCCCTACCATCATCTTAACCCGCCTCAAGATCTCAAGATATGATGATGATGCATAAAGTCTACAAAGGTGGATGGAGGGAAGATGGTGAGCTGAATATGGTTGTATTTGACAAACAGAGATTGAATAATAAGATTTCGGCCGAATAATGCAAAATTTAGACAGGCTTTCCGCATTACTTACATGCAGATTTTCAAACTGGTTGGCTAACTTGGTTGACTCCAACCATTTGATTTTCACGTTGCATGTGAAAGCTCATATGTGCCTTCTTACTGGCTGAAATTCCTTGCACAAGACTTCCTATTGAGGAAACATCACTGCAACAGTAACAAGACCTAAACGAAAAGCAGCGTACTCCTTCACAACCATCAGTCGCAAGAAACGTATCTGCCATGGAACAAGCCGGCGGGCAAATGATACCTTCTCGGAACGAAGTTGTTGATGAACAAAAGTGAAAATGACCAGCAAGAAGCGCTCCAGTACCCAATCCCCAAGAAACTCAACATTCCGCCGGCAAGCATCCTCACGAGCCGTCAAGAAGACTGAAGTGGGACGCTTAATCAGACCAGCTAGACAATAGTACGTACATACAGACAGACACTATGCCTCTGATCCACCAACGTGACAACAACAACGAATCTCATCGCCAATTCCATCCGTGGCTTCCGATAGGCCAGCAGAAGACATCGGGTAACCCCCCTTTTCCGTTGTCTTCCCTCTTCTTTCTCCGCAAGTCTCGAGCTAAAACCCCCACTCACATGCAAAACCCGACACCCTGAAAGTGTCGGATACGCAGATGATCAGACCCGCTGCCCAAAACGGATATTGACGGACACTCGCTGACGCGGGAAAGGGCGGCCCTTCGTTCTACTAGCTACAGTCGTCGAACATCTCGCGGACACAAGCGGAAAGCCGGCAAAAGTTGCTGCCGAAAAGGTCTGACGAGGCGGATAGATCGCACCTAAGCTATACGTGACTATATGCCTCAGCCTTCGCTACCTCAATCAAGGTGGCCGGGCGGGGCGTTCTCCGATGCCATCTCTTTTGGGCACACATGTCAGATCGGACGCTTCCTCTAGGATGCTTCGACGCGGTCGAACTTGCAAAGGGACGGAAAATATGTGACAGCCACCATGGACGCGTTTGAGCATTAGGTGCAGAGAGTGAACGTTGCGCCGGATCACCCGGTGTGTTCAGAATGAGTGTTGTGTGTGTGTTATGGGGAGCCGGTTGGCGATGCGGTTACACCTGCCACTCGGCAAAGAGCATCGGACGAGGTGGGTTGCATGAAATACAGATAGTCGGATTTCGAGGGTAGGAGGATAACAATGGTGGTCCCTAGGAGGCATGCTGCTCATTGTAAATGAGTGGTGTAGTGTAAAGCGAGAATCTCGGCAGCACCTTCTGAGCATGACCTTTGTCAATCAAGGAAAAGGGAGTTCATTGGGCCTCGTTGCTTCTCCGCGTCGCTGGTCGGAATCACATGCCTCTTTATGCTTGAGCGAGTCTGTAGTATCGACGGCGCGGAAGCTAGTCCCACAACTGCGCCTGACGAGTGGCCCCTTGCTTGACTTTGGATGAAGTGAAGGATAGCTAAGATGAGAGGTCAAGGATATGCGGGTCGTATGTATTGTTGCCGGACTTGGTGGTGGAGGACCGTCTATGATGACTCTGACTCATTTAGCAGTGACACCTAGCAAAGTTGCTGTGGCGATACAATGAATCTACCTATAAGAATGGGTCAGTCGTCCAGAAGAAATAATCTAAATCGACCAGGAGTCAGAAAAAAGCAAGATAGTAGAGTCGATTGAGAACCTCGTGAGGCACAAATTTTGGTGTATGATGTGTTCGTGAATTGTGAAAACAATGGTGAAGAGGGAAAAGTCTCTTCTACACTTCCGAAAGTGGTTTAGGACTCTGATCATATTTGGTGAACAGTTTACTTCTTTCGGTCCACACAAACGCCTTTAGCCGTATTGGGCAGCTACGATGTGATGGGATTAAGAAGCCAGATACAGTGACGTCTTGATCCAGGAACTTGCTACAAAAGGACTAGGAAACGGGGAAGAGTCACGAATCATGTTGAAAACTCGAGAGTGAATCCCTGGACTTGCCGTGCTAAGGCTAGAAAGCTGTCTCACCGATCCTCAGAACCCTTCGATGACAACAGACGTCAGCTCACTGGAAATAGCGATGTTCGGCATGGACACGAAATAATCATACGGGTGAAGAGAGAAACCCTTGGACCCGGTTAAACGCGGCCCCGGTCCCAAGGAATGGAACGGATATTGCGTAGTGGGGCACGCGAGGCTCAACGAAGGCGAAGCTCGGGTCGCGCCGTGCTAAGGGTACCAAGTCTTAGCATCATGCTCACCCATGGAACGATCATTGACCGTTGAGCAGAATGTAGTTGGTTCCTAAAAGTCACGATGCGGGTGGTCCAAGTGGATTCATCGCCGCCTCAGGAGTGAGTCCGAGATGGACGAGCGGATGAAAATTCCTGATGAACTTCAACGCCGAGCCAGTTGAGACAGAAAAATTGAGACATTGGATCATTGGCCTGAATTTGTTCCGAAATTCGCACTTACGGAGACACGTGGGCTGTCGAGTCTTAGTCGTCGGAAGCGGGGGACCCTTAATTCGCAGGCGAAGAGTTCTTTTTGTGCGCGAGCCATAAGTCGCTTGTTAGGGTGACAAAACCAGGAACTAGACGGAGCAAGCCTTTCGTGATCTCTTGCAGGAGGTTGGCTCGAGGCTGACTCTCATCCCTGGAATTTATCATATCATTGTAATGATAGTCATGAGATACCTGAGGAACATTTTGAGTCTCGGAATGCATAGGGGCTCTCACAAGGCAGTACGTTTCACCTTTAGAATCTGATGTAGTAGTGGAGGCGTTAAACTTTTCGTGCAATATTGCAATTTATTGCGGCGAAAGACTTAGGCCAATAAGTCGATGTAGCGCTAAGATCACTAACAGCGGGAGGAGCGGTGAGATTGCGGTGCGAAGGAGCGCGGGGAGGTCTTGGGGACGTAGCCCTTTGATCCAGGATCTACTGCAACTCTGATGCAATCTAGAGCGCCATAGGCTCGAAGATCAGCCTCCAGCAACATAGCTCTGCCAATCGCCTACGAAGAGGTTCGTGAACATGCTAGGAATGTGGGGTCCCTGGTCATCCGATGTGGTGCAGCAACCACCTTGAAGTGGCGGATTGGTAAGAAGCTTTTTTGACAGTAATCGTCCATCCTGTTACGTTGCAGTGAAGGCAATCTTCAGCGTGCTACGACGCCACCTCAGCGCCATAATCGGAGAATAGAGTTGTCGGTACTTTCATCCCGCTCGCTCTAACGAGCGAGCAGCATATGCACGTTGCAAGGCTGTCACGCTGTGATTAGCCTTCGGCTCCTGTTGCAGATTTGGCCGGCGAAGGTCGTCCATGGCTGTGAGCGACTCAGTTGCAAATTCACCAACACGCCGAACCGGTCAATAATAGTGTGCACACCACGCGAATGGCATGGCGGGCCGCCAGCCGCGTGCTGCTAGCCTTGCTAGCTTCGAGCAGGGACAACTCCTGTGAAGCTGGCAAGAACAAAGAGCGTGGAGGAAGCCGGAGGCGTGCCGCGCGCCTTGACCCGTTCAGGCCGGTCGGCTGAAGCTCCGCGATGGTGATGTTGGAATGAGGAACATACGACGCTGCGGGTGACGGCTGCAGGAGGCGCGAAGCTGTGGCAGCACTACTGCATGTTCCTGACATTTGACAGCATGCCGGTAGACGCAGAAGGCGCAGGAAAGATTTGACCATTGGTCAAGGGTGACTATAGTACAAAGCCAAAGCATTCCCTTGCTGAATGGTGTTCGTTCTGAAATGTCCGAGAGCACACCGACCGGAAGGAACGACGGCGCAGCTCCAACGGCGGTAGTCTAAGCCATCTCAAACACCGGATGGTTAAGGTGGGCCGCCTCTCACTGACGGCTATCCGCGTCGAGGTGCTGGTGTTGCAGGCAAATTTTGCGGACTCGAAACCCGAGGCTCGCGGCTAAACGGTATTCATCTTCACGTGCTGTAATAGTCCTCAAAGCCAGGATGGCCCTGTGAAAAAGCGAGAAGGCCGAGACGAGGGGTCGTTGGGCGGCCCGGTAGAGTTATCTGGTCGGATGAGGGATGGGTGAGTTTGAAGATGACGCGCATGGCTGCACTCAGGGCGGGGGCACTGCGGTCGAAGTTTGCTGGCACGCCAGCGTCAGCGAGCACTCCCAGCCACGATCGAGGCAAGAGCAGAAGGCGGGGAGGCGGCTGTTGATCTGATGAGGGTGCATTGTCAGCATTGTGGTGGCAGGCAGAAGAGCAGCGAAGATCAATGATCTTCGCGTGTGGCGGACACGCGGAAGGGGAAAGCCGGAAGTAGAGCGAGAAGCGAGGAGGATCCCTGGGCTTGAGATCTGCGGCAAATCGGGTGGCTTGCGGAGGTTAGATGACAGCTGGTGGGCGGCCTGCATGACTCGCGCCAATTCCGGTGACAAGCATGTGCGGTGTGCTTTTTCCGCGCTGCAATAGGCAAGAGACAGATGTTTTGCGGGCCAGGCGCCGCGCAGCGCAGACGACGACGAGGGGCTGCCTCAGGTCGCCCTGGGACGTAATCCATCCTACGGCCGCCCGACGACGCTGTGACAGCTCAGCACACACTCGTCCATCGGGATTTGACTTCAAAACCTGGTGTCCGGGTCGACGGCCTGCTGCAACCCTGCCGGCTGGAGGATTCTGGCTGCGTCGTGGTGACTCTTCCACACTGGCCGGCTAGCTGCACGATCGTGTAGCCTCTGTGCGCCGGCCCAGCACTGGGTCTCTGGAGACACCAGGCCTGGGTCTTGCAAGGCGCGAAGCAGCGGGCATTGGTTGGCAATGTCTCAGAGCGGCCTGGATGCAGCTGCAGCGCATCAGGTAACAGTCCACGAACCGTTCGCGGAGACAGTCAGTGAAGAACCCGGCGAGGCACCTGTGATACCAGCAGCCCGATATGCAAACCGTGGGGAAATTGGCAGCATGTCCGCCCCGCCGAGCCAGTCGCCGTCGAGCACTATCGAATCCGCGTGCCAAGCTGCGAAGTCCACGATATTGGCGCATGCATCTGATGCAACGTGTGGTCGGTGTATGATGTATGCCGTAGCACCCCGGCAGCGCGGCGGCAGATGTCGAGGCGGCGAAAAGCAGCGGAGCCATCTCGCAGCGGAGCGTCGGAGAGAAAGAATCGAGTCGACGCTGTGCGTGGTGTTGCTGCCACGTACTCGGACGACCAGGCTGGCTTCCATTCAGCAGGCTCCCAAGCGAGGCCCCGCCGCCGGGAAAGCGGCAGCACAGCGACGGGCACAGGCGTATGTGATGGCTCATCAGCAAGCAGTGTTTGATGCGAACACATTATCACCTCCCCACCGAGCACATGTACCTACCGTCGACGGAGAGCCGCGCCGATGCGGTCACCCATGCTGCGGGTAGTGCGGGTAATGCCGCTGGATCTCAGGCCTGTCGCAATCAGCTGAGAGCATCCATGGCGGTGGCGCCGCCGGTGCAGGCTCTGTGACGGCTCGTCATGCAGAGAGGTTGCCTTTTCCGCGCGCCTGGTAGCGTTTCGGAGCGGGTGCGTGCAGATTCTGCCAGACGCGCCCAGGGCACACAGGGTTGAGTGAGGCGGCCACACGTGATTGGTCGACCCGCGGTGCGGCGGCTTTCCGCAGCGCAGGCGCAGCTCGCTCAGCAAAAAAACCCGGGCGCTGGAGAGCACCAAGTTACGGGACGCGGGCTGCGGGCGCCGCCCACTAAAACTTCGGTGGCAGCGGGCCAGCGGGGCGCGCGCGGAGGATGCGCGGGAGATGGAGGTCCCAGCTTTTTGCAGCCATCCTCACTACGGAAGCCAAGACGTCAACCAACCGCACAAGTTCACCCGTCCTCATTGATTCCGACATCACCAACGGCTCGCTCCCAGCAAAAAAACAAAAAGAAATAGAGCTGGATCCAGCCGCAGCGAGGGTCCCGGATCTGAAAAGCCTGCTGTGGCCGGTCACGCGGCGAGCAGACGACACACACTCGAAGCAGCCGCAGCACAGCGCTCGTTCTGGACATAAACCCCCTGCGCACATCTTTTGACGTCAAGCGCCTGTCAGGAGCGGCACTACGGCGGCGACTTGACTGTCATGCACGTGTGCGGCAGCAAGAGAAACGGCACGAGCGAGCGCGGCGTCTTGGTTCGAGCTGGCGGCGCGTCGGACAGGGTTGCGTGCGCCACGAGAGCTGGCACAGACTCGCAGACCCTTTTACATGTATCGACGTCTTTTGCCCGCGTCGATCGCGGCGCGCGCGGGGCGGGCTGGGCGTCGTGTGCGAAACAGCTCGTCTCTGTGTGACTCGGCGACCGGCCTCGAGCTCTTGTTTACCAACGTCACCCCGCGCATCCTAGCAGCGCCGGCTCACCTACGGCACCATTCCCAGGCACCTGGTCCTCAGGGGCTCAACGCTCGCCGCAGTATTTGGTTGTGAGCAATAGTGGCCCATGGGGCGTGCGCGCTCAGAAGGAAAAGGCTTGTACGTGCGTGGGCGACGGCGCTCGTACTCTGGCACGCCCTGCAGCCTCGGCACTTCAATCCCACGCCGCTCTACTAAGCATGTTCGGCGCGGTGCGACTGATCGAGGCGTCTTGCGGCGCAGACGTCAACAGACGAACTCGGTTTCAGGGACAGCGGGCGCTGCAGGGCCGATCTGAGGCCCTCCGCTGCCGCTGCGCGCCCACGCCGCACAGCAACGGGCCTCTTGGGGCTCCTCTGCTCACCGGGCAAGGCTGAGGCAAGTCGAGCCCATGGTTCGCCAATCGCGGTGGGGCGAGCATGGGCATGGCTCTTAGGTCATGGCCCCCGGCCTCGCACACCTCCCCGTGTCCCCAGAGCGGCCAGGCACCGCGGGCACAACAGCAGCTCCTTGTCCTCTGGTGGCGGCGGGCGAGCGGTGGCAGCTGGGCGCCAGAAGGTCCATGTACGAGCAGGCTAACCTTAACCCTAGCGCCTGTCAGATGGGCTTAGCAGCGTCCGTCCGCAGGCCAGCCCTTAGCATGCTATTTGACCTCCCTGGTCGCTGTTGGCCCACACGGGCGAGCAGCGTGGCTTCACGCTCGCGCGGGCCGTCGCAGTGCTCAGAGTCGGAGTCGAGAAGGAGCTGCTCCTCATCCCGAGCGCCCTGATCCCAGCTTTGCGCCTACATAATCTCACCTCCTGGCCGCGAGCGGGTGCTTGCACCTTCACCCGCCGCACCGGCCCCATGGCTACACGCATCATCTGTGCGTGCACGGGAGCATAGTTATTTCCTCGTCATATACGCCCGTGGCTGAGCCAGCGTTGCGGCCCACCCATCGTCACCACTTCAAAAGTCGCCCATTCCAGTTTCCCAGTCGAGCGTTGCCTTTCCAACCTATCGCCTCCGCTACGGCTCCTGTTCTTGATCCAACGGTACGTTGAGCGTCTCTGTCCTTGCTGCTGGCACATTATTGCAATAAGACCCAACCCAACCCGTCGCCCTGTGGCACGATGCTGTCACGGTACAATGGGACCGGCCCATTTCAGTCGACTAGCAAGAAGGCCGGTAGCATGCTCCAGGCGTGCCTGCCACCCAAATCTGGACGCTTCCCTTCAGGCTTTTCTGGGCCTATTTGACCCTTCGTTGCATTTCACTGCCCTGAACCCCCAAATTAACCCCTCCTGTGGGGCATGTTGAGTCGCTCGTGATGTTTAGTATTGGTTGAACCAAGGAACGACAGAGCCACTACTTGGTACCGGGTCGGGTCAGGGTGTATGACCCGTCACAGCCATCAGTCGAAATTCAGACAGAGGAAGGAAGGAACGCTGACATCTTTCCTTCTATATATATTAGGCCTCGAATCCGCACGTATGGAGTTTCTCACTCTCCAAGACGTGCCTAGATATCATCGCTCCGCTATGTCTGTCAAAGACCATGGCCTTCCGCACCATCATGCGAAGCAGCATGAAGCTTCCGAGCGTATGAGAGTAAGCCACGTCATCAACCCGCCTTCCATTCCTAATTCTCCATCCCCCTCCGTCACCTCTTCACCTTCGGACCCGCCAAGCAGCCCCGCTACCTCAGAGACTCTCGCCCACGAGCGCTCGCCGCATTCCCGCGACGCTCCTCGGCTGTGTCTTTCAGTTCGCGGCAAGAGACGCTGGGTTACTCCGAGTCCCGAGCTTGAGTTAAGCGGTATCCCTGTGCTCTTGGAGGCCGCCAACTACCAGGAGGACTTCTATCGCAAACGCAAATGCGTAACGCCCGACCCCACACCTACGCCCAGCGTGCACGATGATGCGTCGAGGCCTTCCAGGAGCCCAGAACTGACCAGAGAATATAAGGAGCAGCCACCGAGTCCTTCCAAGAGGACGGAGCGTCTCCCTGGATACTCCGAGGTAAGATCTCGTCCCTATGGGTTTGAGGTCGGTCGCTGACTCCCCCAGATTGCCAAATTTGCAGGCAAAGAATACGTAGGCCAAGAGGACCAAGGTGCGGAAAAGGAATCGACACCTTCGACGCTTGGCTATTGGCAGACTTCATCCAGTCGTTCATCGCGAAATAATTCTTCGGAGCGGCCCATGTTCAATGATCCATTCATTTTTGGAGGCTCGGAGTTGCGGATGACTACCCAACCGATGCGACCACACTCGTCGACGGAGAACTACACGACACGGAGCGAGGCGAAGCCCCCGTTCCTGCAAACGCACCTACCGCTCACCTACGAGCACCGCAGGTCAAGCGTGAAATCAGAATACGAGCCTCGCATCCCTACTTTGCCGTCGATGTTCCCTCAGACCCAGGCAACGACTTCGACTGAATCAAGCCCCACGGCTCCCAGGCTCTCAGGATACCCTTCGACTCCGGCTCATTCACAGCCGCCTCCATTGGCTGGTTCTCCGCAGGATGGTAGTCGTCACAGCGAGGCTGCTTATGCAGTCCATGGATACGGTGCTGCGTACGGCAATGACCACTACAGGCAACGTTCTTCGTGGGCTACCGACGTTGCTGGCTATCCTCGCTATCCTCCACGCCATGACAGTTCTGTGTTCGGGCCTCCGGAGTCACACTGGCCATATGGATATGCGGGACCGTACGCATACAGCATTGATTCAGCACAGGCTACAGCTGACGGCCCCTTCAATCGCAGGCGCCGTGGGAACCTCCCGAAAGAGGCCACCGCACAACTCAAAGCCTGGTTCGCTAGTCATTCCGAGTCTCCGTATCCCACCGACGAAGAGAAGAACGCGTTGGCTTCGAGAACGGGCCTCACACAGGCACAGATCTCCAACTGGTTCATCAATGCCAGGCGTCGTAACCCGGGAAGGGAGGCGCGGGAGCAGGTACGCATGCGCAACACTCATCGATAAAGTCAGGACTAGCACGAAGACCAAAACACCCAACACGAGCTGACTTTAATTTAGTGAAGAGGATTTGCCTGCAGCTATCTTCGGGTGAATGATCATCACCCGAGATCGACCAGTCCCTCCCGTCTCCGGAGAGATACTGCCGAGCTGATGACTGCCGCTCTTGCCATGAAGGCAATGATCACGCCTACACGTGGCTCTGGAACCTTTGTTTTTCTCGAATTTTCTTCGCTCGTTCTTGAAGAGATCCTTCCATGTACTTTGTTTCTTCCTTCCTTCAGGCAACAGGCGCCAGACCGCCGACTTCATGATCTTCACGGCCATGGTACCTCCTCGAACCTCGACTTTCTCCAGTCTTTCATCAACAATACCCAAAAAAAAAAAAAAAACCCAGCCCTCGTACCGTATGCCAGAATACACCCGTTATCTACGGTGCATGGGTATGGACGGCACCCCTGAATGGTCAAGGGCTTCGCGGACATTACTACAGTCTTTCGCGGCTCCACCAATCACCCATTCTCAAACCTTTACTATTTTTCCAATCATGGCGTGGCGTTTTGCGACACTAAAGGATGGGGCATTTCCCGACGGCGAAAAATGGGCAAGAGGTCTACACACAAAAAAGTGCGATCATTTCTATTGGGAGAGAGAGACAAAAGGATGACGCTCATCCACAAAACTCATTCATAGCGGTTGTTGATTGTCAGTAGTGTCTTTTCATTTTGGATATTGTTATTTCCTTGTCTGTCATGACTCACAGAAATGGAACCAATCACTCGGGTTTATCTCAGTCCTGCCATGATGGTCGTGTGCTTTAAATGCCTATACAAAGTTCGTCAGGTATCTGTCAACTACGACACATTCCTTTGTCAAGGGGAACCAACAACACATTGGGGCGCCATCATCTCCGAAAGAAGTCTTTCGACGACATCATACAATCCCAGCTTCTGCTTCGACTAGGATACCCCGGCAACGAAGGAAGTGAGTGGCGGCTAACATGATATTCCAGAAACTCCAGGGGATGTCGCAAGGGAACGGGGATCAGGCGGCCAACGACTTTCCCGTTCTCTCCTAGTCAAAAAGCAATTCTCCGTCTGATGAGGGCTTGCTCACGATCCCAGCCTGGTAGGGCTGACACGGTCCAGGATCGGCAACCTGGCAGATTAAAAAACGCGAGCTTCGGCTATCACGCGCAGGATCTGGGACTCATGTGCAGCGCAGGCGCAGACACACTGACCCTCATATCAGTAAAGGTTGGAAGTGCAGGTTTTGCCGCGTTGGCTTCTTGCTTGTGGGTCCTTTATCTGCTGCATTTTGCGCGCGGGCAGAGCAGTGGCCTGAACAATCGCTTTTCCGTTTTTCTTTTTCTTTTCCTGGCACTCACGCAGCTCTCCGTTCAGGATTCGACACCCTGCATTCACGCGATGTTGCCAACCACTGCAGGGGCACACGCATCCCTGCCAATCTCTCACTTACTTGATCTCAAGTTTAACCCTGCTGGCGAATCGGGTAAAGAGCTGTCCGCCATCTCCGGTAAAGAATATGCAGATGGCCTTTCTCCGTTTCCTTCCATCAAAGCAAGGAATCCTTCGGGACGGAAGTGGCAAAGATGGCGCTGTTAACCCACGTCGTCCCGCGCAGCTGTGCATATACAGCACCAGCAGCTGGGCCAATATTCCGGCTCGGCGATGTGACGGACGTTCGATCAAATCAAGAATATGCAAGCTGTTTTTGCATCGCTTGGGTGATTTCATTTCCCCGTCTCTCACGACCCTCGCAAAGACCGTGGCGTCGTCTTGCTTTTCTGAAGTGATCCGCGCGCTCTCTTGTCGCAGCGATACAACAACTGAGTTTTTCTTTTTTTTCGCTCTTGGTCGTACAGATCTTCCGGTGTGCGTGTTCTCAGACGGACCAGGATGCACGTGAGAGCACCGTTAAGTGCTTTGCTATGGCCAGCTTGCATATCGTCGCTGGGCCAATTGATCCAAGAGGCTCCGCGAAGCTGATCCCAACAGAAGCAGCTTCTGTTCGCCGTGCGGCTGCGCAACAACTCCAGATAGCGGCCCGCGCACCGTTGATGAACCTCTGGCTGCTCTATAGTGTTCACAATAGAAGTGCGAGATGAGCCTGTATACCCCAGAACACGGCCGTCTGCAAGGAGCGGTAGGCATGACCACAAAGATTCCACCAAACCACATCACCAGTCGGTACGAAGACACAGACCGAGACGACAGCCAACCACGATCGGGGGCCGTACTCTCTCTCTCTCTCTCTCTCTCTCTCTCTCTCTCTCTCCATCTCTCAGTCTCAACGGAATAGCCTGCATCAGAGAACCGCCCGATGCCTCTGAACGATAAGCCCGGTCAACGCACCTACCGGTAAAACCCTCCCTCCTCCAACCTCCGCAGAGTTCCGCTGGACAGACCAGGCGCCCTAGCTGGCACCGAATGGCCAAAGGCAATGCAAATCCTCCGAACCCCTCCGTTCCCCTCCGCCACTACCAGTTTTTCTCCACCACGCTCACTCCTTTTGGACGCGCGCCCTTCTCCCACCGGAGTTTGGGCCAGGCCCCCCCCCAGCGCGGCCATCGTACCCAGCGCTGTTTTGCGAAAAATCACGTCATTGATCATGGACTTTGATGGGTAGAGGTGACGAGAAAAGGGGTGGTGCAGGTTTTCGATCAGCCGATGAAGTGGGGGGTGGGGGTGGTCGCGTGGGAAGTTGGGCATCGATTTCGCATCGTGAGTTGTTTTTTTTTTTTCTCTTCCTCGTGCCCTTTAGTCTTCCGCCATCGCGGGATGGGTCTAAAATATTTTTGTTTCCTGATTTTGTTTGGTTTTCGTGGATTGGTGGCGGCGCGATTTCCGACACACCTGACCCCCCGGCCGGGCCTTTCTCTACGTGTGTGGACCGTTAGCAGGTTTTTGATGATGCGGCATTTTATTGGATCGAGAGAAAAGAGAGGCTCGATTTGTTGAGGCAGATTATTCGGCTCTACGACGTTTGCCTCTGTTGTGCCGGGAATACGTGGGCCGTTTGGGTGTAGGCTGCGGGAAAACAGTTCACGATGGTGAGGGGTTTGGTTTGCTGAACGTGACCGATGACGCGTTTTTGCTACGTGTTCGTTTGGAGATGGGCGTCAAGGGCGTGTAAAGGCTCACTCACTCAATGTCTTGCTCGCACGGTACATTTCTGTGACTTAATTGTAAAGTGTTTCCGGGAACGAGCTGTGTTGGGAGATCGACACTAGTCGATGGCGGGCCTGTCTCTTCAATAGTTAGCCTCTTTTGCTGAGCCATGATTGATCGTGATGCTCGTTACCCTTGAGCTGGGTCGATTCCTCGGGAGTGACGGTACGCTAGAAGTGACGGGTCCAGCACCAGATAGTGACAGGAGCAATTTTTGTCGAAAAGGTTGGGTCGCGGCTTTAGTTCACGACTCCCTTTTCAATAAATCAGCCTTATTGGGCCGTATGTACAGACAAGGAAATGGGTCACGATGGTCCTTCGATCCAAGTAGGGATTGTACAAAATCATTTCAACTAGTGGAACTACCCGCTCGCCTGATGATCAGGAAAGCCGCACTTTGGCTGCCGCTTGGTGCATCACCGAGCCGTGGGACGCATGGTAACAACACTCCGTTAGTCTTGTTTTCAATTTTCTGACTTCAGTTCAAAACCGTTAAGTCATTCTGAGTCAAATATCTCCTTGTTTGTTACCAAAATGACGGATGACGGAGGCCTTGGTATTGCGAGTACTCATCTCCGTTTTAAATGGCGCTTGTGGTAGCCTTTTGAGGAGGCACCTTCGTAGGCAGCGCAATACCTTCTTCGATCTGCTCGCTCCAGCAAAAAGGTAGCACGCATCCTGAGATACTTCCATGCAAGCGAAATGTAAATTTCTCGAGACTTGCACTTTGACCAGAAGACTGAGCTACACTGGAACCAGCGGACGCGGTGCGCAGGTGCGGGATGGCGGGCATCACTGTCAACACGCTCACTGAAGACCACATCAAGACTGCCACGGCCATCTCCCTCGATGTTTGTAAGCTGTAACCCAATCAAAAGAATGAAGAGTTATTGGTATAATGCACAAACTCCTAGTATTGCGCTTTTCGCGATGTCCAAAAGACCCCTACCCCATTACCCGCCAAGATTAGAAATTAGACATTAGCAATGGGAAACCACCCGCGCAATCGAACCAGAAATCACCCCAGCTCCTTTAAACCCAAAGGCAGGAGCGATGAGCAACACTCACCCCCCCGAACCAGAAAACCATACTCATCCATCCCAGTCATTAGCTCCTCCAAACGCAACAACCCATTCACCTTCATGCCAGAATTACCCCCACCACCCACCATTCCACAGCCACCAGGGCCAGGTCGCCAACACCAATAGCCTCGCAAAGACGCACCTCCCCAGCATCTCCAACCTCTGCACCACCCCCACCACCCCCTCCACCGCCCTCCTCGCCAACACAGCCTGAAACTCCCGACAAACCCCCACCAGCTCCTCGGCCGTCACCCCCCTCATCGTCCCCTCATACGCCGCATCCACCAAATCATAACACATGCTCTCAATCACCGCCCCATACTCCCCCCTCGACCTCCGCGGCCCGACGCGCGCAATGTGGATTACTACCTGTAGCTCCTGGCGCAAGCCCGGCAGCGCGAGCGTCGCGTTGACGGCAGCGCGCACGGCGGCGTGGGTGTCGCGCACGGCGGCGGTGTGGCAGGCGAGCGTGGTGCGGGCGGCGTGGCGGGTGAGCGTGGTGGTGGAGAGGTGGGTGGCGGCCGTCGTGTAGGTTTGCGCGGTGTGGCAGGGTGTGAGGGATGTGCGGGCGGCGGTGAGGATGGGCGCGAGGCGGCCGAGGAGGGTGGCCGTGGTGAGGTGGAGGTCGTGGGCGATGCGGAGGCGGAGGGCAGAGGTGAGGGTGGCGATGTCGGACGCGCTGGGGATTGAGTGTGCGTAGGGGGCGAGGAGGCGGGCGGTCGACGGCGGGCGCGGGGTGAGCTGGAGGGCGGAGATGGGTAGTCAGTGTGTCTTTTTGGTGGGGGTGGGAGGAGAGGCAACTTCGGGGGTTTCGATTAGGGCGCGCGAGTCGTAGTTGTTGACAGTTAGGTGGGCGGCGCTGGCGAGGTGGATGTTTTTGGTGATTTTGAGGACTTTGTGGAGGGTTTTGAGGGCGGCGAGGAGGGCGGTGGATTGAGTGGCGTAGACGGCGTGGAAGTCGTCGTCGGCGGCCGCGTTCCAGTCGGGCTCGGACTCGGAGGACAGGGTGTTCATGATCTTGCGAGGGTCCATTTCGCGGGCCAGCTGAGGCTGTTTTGGTATGAGTGGTTGGGGGTAATGAGATGGCCGTGGTAACGATACGCCGCGTGTGGGACGGGGTGTAAGGAAGTTTGGTAGAAACCGGGCCTTGAAGATCTGGTGTCGTTTCCCGCTTAGGGTTCGGCAGTCGCGAGTCTGAAATTCAATAGTGCTGGAGGGCAGTCGCAATGAGGAGGTGGAAGCTTCTGGATTTCTGAACATCTGGACCACTCTGCACTCTGCAATCGTTCCCACGCCGACGCCAGAGCGGAAGCATGACGTCGCACCGCCACTCTAGTCGGCCAACAAAACCAAGTTGTTGTTTTTCTTCTCGTGCGCATCGAGTCCCGCATCTGTGCACCCCAGCAATGGCGTCCCCATCACTTCACCGCCGCTGCCTCACATGACTTCCGCACACTCTGATGTTTCGCAAAAGTAGCGGAGATGCCTGAACCTGCTTGATTTGATAGAGCGAATATGCCCCACCTATAAATAACGAAATTGCCATATGTGGATAGAGGGCACGTGGGAGGAATGGATCTGCGCCTATTTCGTTTCCGATTGGTCCGTCACATCTTATCCTTATACTGATTACTGTTGGACGGCGACTTCCAACAACTCCATCTGCAATCTTAGCTACTACAACCAATAAATTGGTCTTTCATCCATCCCTCATACTACAATTCAGGCCAGAATCTGCTTCAAATGCCTCGCTCCAAAGCAGTAATTCCCCTTTAAAAAGTCATGTGAGATAGCAGCGTTTTGGTGCGATACCCCAAGGTCCATGGGGAGCTGAAGCTGTCGTCCGGATGCTATCTGTAAGTGGATATATGTAGCTTATCCGGATGGATGCTTCAGTTCCCTATGCGGGTACCTGGCCTGCCATATATCATTCTTGCAACTCGCTGTAGCCCTGTGTTCTCTAGAGTCTGTAGTCAGTTCTGAAGTCTAATCAACATGCCAAAACACAACAACAGTAAATTCCCTTTTCCCGATTCAGAGAGCTCGTCTCGTCTATAAAAGTGGTCTCACTTCACTTCCCCATGGCGAGCACGGGCCTCCAGCACACGACGCTTTCACCTTCACTTCACCTTCACTTCACTTACAATAGTGTTAACAATAGCACAATAGCACAATGGCAACAATAGCCATAACACAAGCCAGTCCTATAAGACTAGTTCGTACGGTCCCGCTCCTCCAAACCTTTTCTTCCTCGGAAAAAAACCGTCAACATGGAGTACATTTACATCTCCTCCGACGCCTCCTCCTCCTCCCCCACACCTTCCCCCAACGGCCAGCACGGCAACATCCCCATCACATCCATCGAGCGCCCGGCTGGCCCGGCCTCACCCACGAACCAGCCCGCCGCCGCCGCCACCGCCCACCACCGCACCTCACCCTCCCACTCTCCCACCCAGCAACACCTCCCGCAGCCCATCGCCAACGAGCACACCATGGAGCAGCCCGCCGACCAGCACGCCGCCGCTGCCGCCGCAGCCCACCACGCAACCCACCTCACCACCGTCCTCCCCCACCTCACCCGCACCGTCCAAGCCATCCAACGCCTCCTCCCACGCTGCACGCCGCGCCAACTCCAACTCATCGAGCGCATCTTCGCCCCGCTCACCGGCACCTTCGACGCGCGCTTCCTGGCGCTGCGCGACGCGGGCGTCGCGCAGCAGCACGCGCAGCAACAGGCGCTCGCAGACGCGCTTGCGGAGAATGAACGGCTGCGCGCGGATTGGGTGAGGATGTGGGAGGAGAGGGAGGAGGCGGTGGAGGGGGAGCGGGATGCGAGGGTTGGGGAGGAGGGGGTGAGGGGGGATTTGGAGTGGGCGAGAAGCCGGCTTGTGGAGAGTGAGCGGACTAGGACGGAGGAGAGGCAGGAGGCGCGGGGTGTGGAGGAGGGGTTGAGGGCGGAGTTGGAGTGGGCGAGGGAGAAGATTGCGGACAGGGCGGCGGAAAGGGAAGAGGCCTGGGGTATAGAGGAGGGGTTGAGGGAGGAGTTGGAGTGGGCGAGGGAAAAGATTGCGGACAGGGCGGCGGAGAGGGAAGAGGCGTGGGGCATTGAGGAGGAGTTGAGGGAGGAGCTGGACCGGATGAGGAGGGAGGCGGAGGAGAAGGAGAGGCAGAACGAGAGGATTTTGAGGGAGCGGTTCGCGAGGGAGAAGGTGTTGGAGGGGAGGGTTGCGGAGTTGGAAGGGAGGGTTGAGGTGTTGGATGGAGAGGTGGAGTGGCAGCTGGCAGAGGCGGAATACCTGAGGGAGCAGCTGTTGCGGGAGCAACGGGTTCCGGTCGAGGAGAACGACGAGGGCGAGCAGTCCCAGCAGCAAGTTCCGATCGAGGACTACGCCGACGATGACCAGCAGTCTCAACAGTCTCAGCAGCAGCAAGACTCGGCCTCCTCCTCGCCTGACCAATACAAATACCTGTTCGAAGAAGAAACCGATGACGATCAGCAGTCCCAACAGTCTCAGCAGTCACAGCAGCAAGAGCCAGTCTCCTCATCCGACAACCACCAACCCCTGATCCAAGACGACACCGACGCCCAGCAATCCCAGCAGCTCCAGCAACAAGAGCCAGTCTCCTCATCCGACGACCACCAACCCCTGATCCAAGACGACACCGACAACGACGGCGACTCAACCATGTCCGACGCTCCGCCCTTCCAGCAGCACCAACCCGCCAGCGCCACCGTCGACCACACCTCGACGCCCCGCTACAACACCCGCAGCAACAAGCGCCGCCGCCTCAACCCCGCCATCCCCCGCATCCGCGCCGCCTTCACCCTCCTCTCCCACCACCTCGACGACGCCACCGCCACCGCCAACGACACCGAAACCGCCGACGACGACACCTCACCCGCCTTCCCCCTCTCCACCCTCACCACCCGCGCCGCCGTCACCACCACCCTCTCCCTTGCCATCCCCACAACCACCACCCCCCCACCCGCATCCACCACCACCACCACCCCCCTCCTCCTCTCCCTCCTCCTCCTCAGCATCAACAACCACCCCACCATCCCAATCGACCTCCTCCCCCCCACCTCCCCCCTCGTCCTCGCCCTCTCCACCGCCCTCACCGACATCATCGCCGGCAAGGAGGAGCGCGCCGCGCGCTGGGCCGTCGCCGGCATGGACGTGGGCGGGCAGTACTGCCTGAACGGCGCGATGCGGGCGCGGCGGAAGCCGGATTTTGCGGATGGGGCGGGCAGGGCGTGCAAGGAGTGCGCCAGGGGGGGCAGGGTTTGCGTCATCAAGTGGGAGGGGGGCGTTTTGGTGGCTTTGCCGAGGAGGGAGGGGGAGTGGAGGGAGGTTGGGGTTTGGGTGTGATGGGATGCTGGCTGGCTGGTGGTCTTGCGGGAAGGTTGATGAAGCGCAGGACGCGAAGTTTACCGCCGTGTGCTCTGGCGCCATTAGTGAAGGCTTTTCTTCGTCGCTGCGCTAAATAGGGCTGCGTCGGGCACTGCACGGAAGGCGGCGAGGTCGTTTGAGGAGATTGGGGGGTGTTTTCTTGGGGAGATTCGGGGGAGGGCTTAGCTGGGTTTCTTTGTTTGGGTGTTTGGGGGTTTGCTTGAAGGTCGGGGATGGGAAAAGTGTTTTTTTTTTGTTTTTCTGGTGGAGATTTTGTTCTTTGGTCAAGGGAGTTTTTTTCCTGGCAGATGTGGTGGTGGTTCTATGGCGTGGGACGGACCAGGAGGTCACGGCAGAAAAGTTTGTTTTCTTCTTCTTCTTTTTTCTATCATGCTCATAGCGCTAGAGGCTGGCTGCCTGACGCTTGAATCCAAATTCTTCACTGCCAATTCTACAAAGGCAGCATCAAGTGTGATATGAAATCCTGATCATTATTATGGAGAACACTGGCTGCCCAGAGCTAACCCAACCAACGTCCACCAAATATGCTCACGAGAAATGTACTGAATGAGACTCGTATACATCCCACTCTCCCGCACGTCTATCCATCCCATCCCGCAACGGTGTTTACCCCCCTGTCATCCAGCCTCGCGAACAACAGACTCGCTACAGCCCCAACAGCGACGATCTAGACAGTCCGCAGCTCCCCTTCCCCGGCATCAGGAGGATGTACGAATGGGATGAGGAGCAACTGACGGTGATACCGAGTGAAAGTGTGTTTGTATGGAAGATGTCCTCGAAAAGGGGAAGTGTAGGTAGGTAGATGGCGCCGCAGAGGGGACCGAGGAAGTTAGCTGTGATGATAAGGATTAGCATTAGTTGGTAAGTAGCTTGCGAGAAGGCCGAATATGGCGGCAAGATAGTTAGCACGGTGGAGAGGGCCGTCTGTAGTGGTATTCCGTCTTAAATTGTCTGCGGGATTGTTCATGACGACGGATGGGAGAAGGGGGTTGTGGTGGTTTACCCAAGGAATGGAGTTGTGAATGAGCGCAAACTCCTTCTGCACCTAACCGACATAGCCACCGGGTAGACGTAAGATTGCGGGCATGCAGCCCAAGCATAGACTAGGAACTAGACGGGTTCAGCCGTACAGCTTTATACTAAATACAGTTACGGAGAGCTGAATGGCTGATGCACTAATGCAACGCCATCCCAACAAAGCAAAGAACTACAGGAGCCCCGAGACGTCACTCTTTAGAGAAGAAACAAAGACTTATAAGCTGTAAGGCTGAACGACATCGTGCTTGCCATTAGGCCATTTGTCTGCACCTCTCCCAAACATTGCACAACCACCAACGCCATCCATACAAAAGCATCACACTTCCCCCACCTCCCCCACCCACTCAAACCTCCTCAAAAACCAACCTCAACCACCTCGGACCCAACAGCCCAGCCTACACCCACACCAAGATCAGTCAGCAAATCCCCCCTTCAACCCTCGCCCGCGCGCCCACGACTCACCTCCGTCACGCCCCCCCTCCACCGCCCCACCTTACCCTCCCCACCACCAGTGGAGGAGGGAGTACAGGAAGAGTTGGGGGTTTTCGTGGCCGGCGATGAGGAGGGAGAGGTTGTCGCGGAGTTGGTTGGGGGTGAGGAGGCCGGAGCGGTGGGCGTGCACGAGGTAGCAGCCCGCGGGGGAGTTTGTCATTTACGACTCGTGGGCGTAGTCGTGGCTTTGCGGGACTTTGGTGCGGAGTTGGGTGGCGAGGTCGTCGATCAGGTGGCGGGCTCGCTGGCGGCTGGGGATTGGGAGGCGATCGAGGAATGGAAAGGTCAGGAAGAGGGGCTTGAGGATCTTGCGCTTGATGGTCGTCTGCGTTTGGTGCATGGGTGCTTGAGGGTTTTCGGGTGTCAGCGGAGTGTCAGCGAGATGCCTGTCTGAATTGTGCGGCGGTGGAGATACGCCGAAGCTGGTGCCTAAAAGACTGTGCGCAGCATTCTCCGAACACAGTCTCTGGAGAAATGGGAGGACGACGCCGCTTTTCCCCGACTTTTTCTGCTGCTCGACGAACAAGTTGGCGAGGACATGGGCGTTGCGGAAGACGGGCTGAGGGTCGAAATCCCGCTGCAGACCAGGACAACAAAGGCAATGAGAAGAAGATTGAAAGACGTTGTGGTCTGAGAAGCCAAGCTTCCTGGCAGATTGCCCGTCAAGGCAAGCTTAGGAAAGTGTATTCGACCGTCAAGGTGCAAGTACATATAGATGGAGGATGATCCGGAGAGCTGGTAAGGACCCGCTAATGCACATGGACTACATATCAATTCCAAACCCATCCGCGCCTTCTTTTGCAATTCCTTTGTGAAGAAACCTCCGCCGCTGAACACCAACACAGCCGCTCCTCGGCTCCAACACTGAAATAGAGCGGAGAGAGTACACGACAAGACAATAAAAGTCCATCGTCGTTCGGACCGAACCTCATCAACACAGCTCGACACTTCTACCTCTCCGCAACTCAACTACCCTGTCCTTCACCCAACCTTTTATATCCGTTTTCCTTGACCCTACCTCATGCCATCCCTCAACACTGGTTCATCAACCTACCATGGAGTGGCCAGCTGTGCAGCGGTATCTCGCGGTTGGGCGGTTGGTGTGTTGCCGGCGTGGTGGGCGGTGGGCGAGGTTTGCAGGGCGTGGCTTCCTGTCTGAGGGTCCTGCGTCCTTCTGCTTATTTCCTGTTTTTTCTGCATGCCAAAGCTTCGGAATATTCGAGGTTCTTGGCTGGGGTTCTTTCTGCACGCACAGGTATTGGAGCCATAAGCTTAACGACAGACACGTCTTCCTGGTTGGGTCAGGGTTCAATAAATAATTTCCTCTTTTTCATAGTTCTTGTCCTCGCTGGTGACGCTATCTCGTCAGTGTTCATCAGCACAATGCGCCAAGGGGACGATGTTGTGCGATGGGATGGATGATCAAAAGACTTCGAGTTCATAGGTCAGGAGTATATAGAACTGTTGGTGTCATCGTCCCGGCAGATTTTGTGGGGCCATTGGTCGATGAAAGTGTTTGCAGTGGTACTGGTACAAAAGTTTGGATGCTGCCGTAAGAGGCTATGTACGGGATATTTACATGTCGAGTTTCCAGTTGTTCGCGCCTTCTCGGGACGGGCGGAAAGACGGCATGAGCATGATACTCGACACTGTCTCGTGAGCAAACAAACAGCATGCCGAAAATCGCGACATCGAGTCAAGCTGCTCAAATGCCGCAAAGCACGGCAGTGGAGCCAACAAACACGCACATGCCTTGGCTCCGGCTGCCAAGTTCTCTCGTCGATGCTCGTGTTTGAGCATGTTTCCCCAAACGGGTAAGTGCCTATCACCTTATCCCAAGACGCACATGCCTGCCGTGCCACGGGGCCCAATCGTCAGTCGTGAGCCCATTACTCTTAGCAAGTCCGAGCAAAACCTATCGTGCTGCTGATGATCCATATATTCAAGCACCGCTCCTCACTCACTCCTACTTGCGCTTCTCTTTCCTCCTTACGTCTAACCTACTTCCTCCCGCTCCCGCTCCCGCTACTAAGCAAACCGCCACCCCAACCAACCCTTCGCTTCTCGAACCCCGGCGACCCACCCCTTCCCCCTCAACCACCCACCCCTCACCATCGCCAACATGGACATGCCCGCAATGTCCTCCACCAGCGCCCAGCCGCTCACCTCCACCCCCACCACCACCGCAAAAATGACCATGGCCAGCATGCCCATGCCCACAAACAGCAGCAACACCTGCAAAATCTCCGTACCACCCCTCTCCCCCCCACTTCTCCCCCGCTAACACACAATCTCGCAGATGCTCTGGAACTGGTACACCCTCGACTCCTGCTTCATCACGCGCACCTGGCACGTCCGCACCCCCGCCGCCTTCGCCGGCACCTGCATCGGCGTCATCCTCCTCGTCGTCGCCCTCGAAGCCCTCCGCCGCGCCCAGCGCGACCTCGACCGCCACTTCCGCCGCGCCAACGCCCGCGCCGCTGCTCTGCGCCACCGACGCTCCCCGTCTACGCGGCTGACGGGCGGCGTTGTTGTTGGTGATGATGAGGCGGGCGGAAGCGTGTCCAGCGGGGGCGAAGGCGGGAAGGCGCTGCAGCATGTTGACGCGGCGGTGGTGCATGGCTGCGGCGGTGGTGGGGGGGTGGGGGTGTTGAGGTGGTGGCAGCAGGGGGTTAGGGCGGGGGTGTTTGTGGTGCAGTTTGCGGTGGGGTATCTTGTTATGTTGTTGGCCATGTACTACAACGGTGAGTTTTGGTTCTTCCGCCTGGCCTTGGGTTTTCTGCCGAGGGGAACGCGATGCGTGGGCTCCCTCCGTTTCGCCTCTTGTCTTTTTCTCGTTTTACCATCTGCATGCCGGGGCTTCGATTGGGTGTCCAGGCTGCTTGGCGGAAAGCGTCTCCAGCTGGAGTAGCTCGTCCGAGGGCTATTTGAAATCGAGGCCCGGGAGCAAACCACACCCTTCGAATTGGACGGGAGGATGTTGTTATTTGCGGACCGATATGGTCGAGTTGTTGGAAGTTTGAGTGCTGACGGGGCATTTGCTCGCTCGACCAGGCTACATCATCATCTGCATCCTCATTGGCGCCTTCCTCGGAGCCGCCATCTTCCAGTGGGACACGTACTACACCGGTATCGAGTAAGTGCTGTGAAACCTTGGCCGCCGCGCCCAATCGTTCGACTGTGCTGACAGACTTCTGCGAAAGGGGACCCGAGATAAGGGATTCGTGCTGTAACTGACGTGCGGACGGCTGCGTGGTTGGGTCCTCGATGGAAGGTGTTGGACGCGGGACGGGGTGGACGTGTCGGGAGTTTAGGGAGTTTGCGGACTTCGATAGATTGCTCGCGCGGTGATGTTTGGAGGGCGGGGCAGAGTACGGAGGCAAACGGCTTGTTGGACAGTGGCCACGCCACATTCCAAGATGACAAGCAAGGTTTTGGAGGGCTTGGAAAAGATATACCTTGAACGGAAGTCCTGTAAAGGTTAGGTTCTAAAGTATGAGCTTTGGTTGGAACTAGGGACTGCAAATCAACAACGTAGCCTAGTATAACTTCCCATCAATCCACTAATTTCTCCGATCAAAGAAGTGTGGCTTCTAGTTGTGGAGGCAGTGTTAGCTGAGATAACTCTCGCCTTCCTTTTTATCAGCTCGGCTTCGAGGTGCAGAATCAAAGCCCCATCACTTCTCAGTATCCTGTTGTTCGTGATTGGCCAGATGCCCACATCGAGCGTGGCATCGACCATTTCCCGGCTGGCTCATCATTTAATGGCAGCCGTAGCTTCTTGTGCGCGTGTATACTTCTCATGTCTCCGGATAACGAGCGGTCAAACTCAGCCGCCGCCGCCGCCACCACCACTACCGCAACCACCTCCACCGCAGCCAGCTCTTCCTACGCATTCTTCGCCTCCTTCTCCTCCTCCTCCTCCTCCTCCTCCTCCAGCACCACCGCAGCCTCGCTGGCATCCTCCGTACACACCACTAACGAGTACCGCCGTACACCCACCTTGGTTGTCTGACATGGGAGACGATGGCGCGTAGAGGAATCGGTCCCTCGAGAAGTGAAGGGAGATGATTGACCATAAATCGAAAGGGAAAGCCCATACGTATTTTGATATGTCGCACTTCGAGCAAGGGACTGGATGTCGGCCGCACGCTTCGCTGCAGTCCCATGGGAAAAGATCTCGAAACGGGTACAGAGGGCTGCCAGAAGCTCCGAAGCCATGCCAATACTCCTGGAGACTGTCGAAGATATCAGAGTCATCATGCAGTCCGAAGCGAAATTTCACCATTTATTCTTCTGTCAACCCGTTCGGGACATCGAATTTGGTCTGAACTGACGTTGGGAGAGTGCAAACTTCAGGTCGACAGACGAAGCTCATAAGGTAGATGGAGTGGGTCTCCGAGTCCCGCGTTAGGATCAACCAGTGGGCCAAATTGGGCTTTGCTGATGAGTGAATCGCAGAATACCTGGCAATTGTTGTTTCTTCTGTTCCACTTGATTTTGACCTCCGGGTTCCTAATCCTGTCGAGTATATCGCCAAGATATAGTCGAACTGTCTCACCAAGCAGAGCTCTTAGTTTTTCAACCAAGTACGTGAGAGCGTTTCCCAAATCACGCAGTTCCTCCACTCTTGGAAGACCGGGATCGTAAAGCCTCCTTAGCTGACTGGTCTGTATCAGCTCCCGGATGAACGAAAGTTCGTTGTTTGTCAACGGGGCGTCAACGAGTTGCTTCATTATGGCCTTTGTACGTTTTGGCGCGGATTTGTCAATCACTCCTGTCCGAGAATAGACCCTCCGAGGTACCCCTTGGCTAACAGTAAGCAGGTCTTTTGTCTTGTTTCCCTCAGAAGTGAACCACCGAGGAGGATCGCGGAGGCTGATCAAAGCCCCACCTTTGCTGCTAAGCAGGTCAGCCTTTACTGCTATGACATAGAAGCCACATGACTTACTTTGCCACGCCGTTTTCTATCATGAGCGGACCAATGCGCAATGCCATGTGGACATTACCAAAGGGGGACTTTTTGGTGTATCGTCGAAGATAGAACGGAATGGTTTCCTCGTCGAGGTCTTCGTCAGCGACTCCAAGGGTAATTGTTGGCACGTAAACCGGCAGTGAGTCTTGCTCCCAGTTTTCGGTCATGAAATGTCTTCATAACTCGCTTGGTTTTGCTGGGCTGCTTCTGCATCGCCGCATGTTCCCTTTGTACTGCCCCCTGACGGCAACCTGGGAGCCAATCAAAGAACTCCTCGACACCGACAACAACCAAGATGCCCTGACCCGACAGTGGCACGACTCCAAACTCGATGAACTTCGGTTTGTTGGACTTACAGTATACCCGCTCCTCGCCCCATCGCATCTCAACCTGACACTCCCTACAGAGCGCATTACTCGCCAGTCTCTTCGGCAGCGTCTTCTCCTGGAACTCCAACAAAAACACGCACTGGCTGGCGCTTGCCTCCTGGTACGGCGGCCCCATGTTCATAATCGCCAGCACCGCCGGCGCCACGCAGCAAAGCATCATGCTGCACCGCTTCGCCAGCCACCCGGATCACCTGCGCCGTCTGAGAGCTCTCCTCGGCCGCGGCGACTGCCCGCGTCCTGTGAAAATCTTCGTCTGGCAGATACCAGTGGTGATGCTTCGCTTTAGGATCTACCTATTGCTCAACGCACTGTTCAGCTATCTGTGGCATGCGGCGTTTCGAGATGGGAAGCGGCATTGCGAGGAGCTAAAGGTAAATGTTCCAATAACCGCACTTCCGGACGCTGCCAGCGATATACCAAGAGACTTTCCAGACTGCTGCCATGTTCACCATCATTGCTGCTTTTACTGGTTGTTGTCACATCCTGTCCGTTGTTGTTGGGTACTCAAGCATCAGATCAAGCGAAGAAAAGTATAATAAGCAAATGGCTCCTACTGTTAGCAAGTGTCTTCTCAACGTGCACTGCCTCCAGATTAGTGGTGTATGTATTCGCCCCACTGATATGTACATACCTACTGTACAAACTTCAAAAGAAGCTACGCACGTGCGCTCAAGAAAGCATTGCTTTTCTCCATTTGCGCGTGATCAAAAAGACAAGAGAGATGGGAGTAACTGTTTCAGAAAATCGATGATCAAAAAGAAACCCCCCTAAGCCATGCAAAAGCGCAGAGCGCAAAAGGAACTCCGTCCAAAATGCAATGGTCTTCAACAAGGTATACAGCAGCAACGAAAAAAACAGATTATCCAGGATGGATAGTAAAAATAAAAGTCTTTCCGTTGGAAAACAAACATACACGGCATATCCACGGACTCACTGTGCCATCTCCCATTTTTACTCCTTTGTACTCTCCTGCCCTGGTCTGGCTGACCCTGGCATCATCACCTTACAACTCCTTCTTGACCGCCGGCGCATGCTTCGCACCCGTCGCCTTCATGGCGATAGGCTCGCCCTTCTCACTCTGCGCCAGCTCCTTCAACGCCGTGAACATGGCATCCCTGGTCTCGGTAGTGAGGCGGTCAACATCCGCAGAAGTCAGGCCCTTTGTCTGGATGGGAGGGAGAACTAGACCAAAAAATCGATTAGCATATCACGAACCACAAGTTCCACGCCAATCACCAGAGGATGGGGTAAACTTACCCTTGACGGGCACGATGCCGCTGTTGAAGATCTTCTTCTTCATGTTCAGCACGTTGCTGTAGTTCGCAACCACGATCGGCACGATGGGGACCTGAGCCTGGACAGCGAGGTGGAAAGCGCCCTTCTTGAAGGGGAGCAGTTCAGGGCCTTCTGCGTACGAGCGCGTGCCTTCGGGGAAGATGTAGACGCTCTGCTTCTCGTCGCGCATGTAGCTGGCGGCACCATCGAATGCGGCACGAGCGGTCTTGCTGTTGCCGCGATCGATGAAGACGGACTTTGACAGCGTCACTGCAGTGGTTTGTATATTAGCGCGCCGTGGTTAAGAACGCCGCAGAAAAGCGAGAGAGAGAGAGAGCTTACTGAACCATCCGAGGATGGGCGTGTACTTCAAGCTCTTCTTCGCAGTAACACTGCAGTACTTGGGGAAGATGCAGCCGAGCATAGCGACGTCAAGTTCACTGCAAGCCGCACGTCAGAAAAAGTCCCCCATTCCAGCGCAAACCCACAAGCCTGCCGAAACCCCAAGCTTCTCCCCCTCCCCACAAATTTCTCCAGATCGCCCTCCCCCACAGAAAAGGTGAAGAAAAAAACAACTCACGTCTGATGATTCCCCAAAAACACAGCCGGCCTCTCCCCCAACCACTCCTCCCCCTCCACCACCACGAACCCCACCCCCGTCCCCCACCACATCAGCCATTTGAAGCACCTCGCCGTCGTCCACTGGCTCAACCCGCCATACCCCACCGTCCGCAGCGCCGCGCTGACCACCACTCCGTAGCACGCCGCCACCAGCAGGCACGTTATCGACACCAGCGAGCGCGCCGCGAAGGTGAGCATCGTTGCCGGCTTGCGGGGGAGGACGAGGGCGACGGCGTGGAGGGCGAGGGGCGGGAGGATGAGGATAGCAGCGAGAGTTTGGAGGATGGGGGGCATTCTACGGCTGCGGCGGCGGTGGTGGTGGTGGTTTGCGGTAGCTGTTGGTGAGAGAGAGAGAGAGAGGTTTTGTGGGCCGCGGCGCGAGAGAAGGGTGGCGGCGGGAGTGTGGAAGACGCCGGGCGCGGGTCGGTGAGCGCGTAGGTTGGGAGGAGCGGGTATATGGGTGTTCGCGCGTGGTTGGAAAGCCGGTGGTGGTGGGAGCGTTGGGCAGAGGGCGCGCCGGGGGTGGATGGATTCGGCAGGTCGGTTGGAGGGCGCGTGAGTAGGAAAAATTGTTTTCTCTTGCGGCCGCTCAGGGTGTGGCGGTCTGTGAGAGCGATTGGGGGGCTGGTGGGCGAATGGGGTCGGAAGAGAGAAGGTGTCGTAGGAGAGCGGACGGCGGGAGACAACGGGCGTGGAGAGGCGTTGGTTGTGTTGAGGTGGGATGTCGGAGCTGGGCCTTTTGTCTATTGCCGAGGGTTGAGCTGGGCTGGGCTCCGACGCCGGGCGGTGAGGGTGAGCGACAAGCAGTCGCAGGGATCATGGAAGCTTTCCTAGTGGGGGCTGCAGCAGCTGATCTCTTGCGTCTAAGCACGCTGCACAACCTTGATGAACCCCGAGCATGGCAATCGCAGATCTCCTTGCGTTGACTCGTCGCCGCCTGATCGTCACGTCACCTGCAAACGTCCCCCCAAAAAAGCACAGCCAACCAATTCTCGTCCCCGTGATTATTACTCGGCATGAGGACCTCCAAGATCCCTTCCAGCCCACCAATACTCCTACGTCTAGGATTCTTCCACTTAGGCCATCCATCAGCTGCACGATCCTGCGTGAAGGTACTGTACAGTAAGAGAAGAAAGCGTCGTTTCCCTTTCCCTCGTCGAAATTCATTATCAAACGCCGTCCCAATGCTCGCGCTGCTGAGAGACAGGCTGAGAAAGATCCCCAAAAACAAGTTAACAATACTCCACAAACGCCCACATGCTCGCTTTGCCAATATCAGGTGGTGAAGAAAGGTTGCTATCGTTTTCCATCCAATCGCCATGCGCCCAATTAGAATAAAGCCGCTGCTGCCAGGGGTGGGGGTATACATCAATACAGGCGCAGCCAAAGGCCACGTTGTACCATCGCTCTGCACGCCTTTGTTAAGGTAAGGCATGCAAAATGCTACTGGTGATGAGGGTGAGGGTGCAGAGGTGCAAAGGGGCGGGGAAGTAGGAAGTTCCGCCAGGGGAGAAACGCAGGTCAACATAGAGATGATAAAAATGCCGCGGCCCTTCAAGTGCCATCGTCATCGTCGTCATACTCGTCGTCTTCATCGTCTTCCAGCGCCTCCATTGCCTCCTTGATGTACTGCGCCGCCTAAACAATAGTTAGTGCATGCGTGCATTGCGCAAGTGGCAAGCAGACTCACCTTCGGGTCTAAATTGAGCGCGATCGTAAAGTGTCTGATCGCGGCCGTCTTGTCCCTCATCATCTTGTATAACTTGCCAAGCATAAAATGCACGTTGGCTTCGTCGGGTGCCAAATCCTTCAAAATCTCCAGCTCCTCGAGTGCCATCTTTGTTTTCCGCAAGTTCATTAGCACCCTCGCCTTCTTGAATCGCGCCAAAGCGCTCCGCGGATCTAGTCGGCAAGCCTCGTTGTATTGCAACAAGGCGGCTTGCGGCTTCCGCATCCTCTCAAGCACAACTCCAATGCACACCAGTAACACTGGGTTCCGCGGGTTGATGTGGTGGGCATTCTTGTAATGCTTCTCGGCAATTTCGAACTTGCCCATCTTCTCGTACACCCGGCCCAGACCATACCAGCCATTGTAATGCCTGTTGTCCGCTGCGATAGCACTGCGGTAGGCAAAGAGCGCTTTGTCGAATTCTTCGTTCGCGACGTGTTCGTGGCCCTGGAGAGTGAAAGCATACGCGAACCTCGGATCGAGCTGCGTAGCCCGTCGGAAGCATTTGACTGCCTGGTCGTGCTCACGTTGGAGCGAAAACGAATTTCCAATGGCGCACCACGCTTGTGGTGAAAGTCGGTCAGCTTCAATGAGCTCGTGCGCGAGATAGGCAAGATCCGTCTCGCTCTTGGTGTGCCATAGAACAGTCGAATAAACCTCCATATCTTCCATCCGGGAGGGTGCAATTCTCTTGACCTTTTCAAACACCTCTGCTGCTTCACTGTACCTTGCCTGTTCGTACTGCGCACGCCCCATCTGAGCAAGCACCCATGGCGTCTCGCGCTGCGCCGATGGAAGAGTAGCAAACTCGTCCCATGCAGCTTGTGAGGAGTAACGGCTGAGGAGATAGTACCCACTTCCTAGCTTGCCAAAGAGCTCCAGAAGCCACTGCAAAGCTTCTTTCTCCTTTGCAGTCTCAGCAGCCGCAGCCGACTGCTGCTTCTGAGGTGCGTTTGCCGTGACGTTCCCACCCAGGGCACTCTGTGACCGACTCTCCTTCAAATCCCGGTCCGCGACTTCGATGGGCTTCCTGTTGCCGCTGATCACTCTGCCCACCGCCGAAGTGCCAGATCTACTGCTCTTAGTCGCAGTTGGCAGCTTGGCTCTTCTCCCTTCCCTCTTCTCTCTTTCCTGGATCTCCACGCTCTTTCCCGCGGCTAGGTCCCTGCTACTGGCTGGCCGGATGTGATGCATTAGTCGATGGCTTCTCCTCGGCTGACTTGTGACGTTGCTGGCCGAGGTGCTTGCTTGTGCCATGTTACCTGAAACCGTTCGCTTTTGAGCACCAGTGTTGGGCGGCTTTGCGGGATCCATATGGTCGCTGGAATCTGTCCCGGACCTTACACGACTGCGCGTAGTTATCGGCTTCATTCGGGGAACGTCGATACCCGAGTCTGTCATCGAAGGCAACTGCCGAGGTTTCCTAACTGGTGCCTGCGGGGGCTCCGTAGCCGGCACATGACCCATTGGCGCACCGCTTGCCTCGCCCATCATGATGTCCTCATCGTAGGAGCCTCCATTCGCAACCGGGGTTTCCGTTTCATACCCAGGCGGTCCATTGGCATTGGAAGAGAAAGCCCCATTGAATCTTGCAAACAAGCTACCTCCATTCCTTTGGCCATTCTCAGTACGGCCTGCGGAGTTGAACGGATCCTGACTTGGTGTGAAAATTCCATGTGAGGACGGTTGCGCTGGAGCGCCCATGCTTGTTGGCGGAGAATCTGATAGTGTACTTGATGCCGACAGTAATGCGGACATCTCCGGTGTCATCTTGAAGACGTTCGAGGGTCGAACAACAGCACCTGTTAATGAGTTAGCAGCAGTACGCCGAGCAAACAAAGGCGGTGCCCACCACAGTCGCAAAGGTCAAGAAAAGCATCCCACATGAAGGGATTGAGCTTCAGCGCCTCCGCATAGCAAGCGATCGCTTTGTTGACATCTCCGTGGGCTCGCCACAACTTTCCCAGAAGGCAGTTTACAGCTGCCGCATCGGGAAAATGCCGTCTTGTCGTTTCAGAGTGCTTGTCTACCACAGGTTTTCACCACGTCAATATATGTTGTTCGCTGCCCATTCTCGTGTGTATTGGACTCACTCCAGGTGTTCCTACCACCCCACAAACCTCGCGCACGGTCAAGCGCCGTGATGCCGTCGGCGTAACGTTCCAGCCCCAGGCAAGCTTGCGCAAAAACATACGCACATCCTAGGTGCTGCCCTCTGAAGCCCTTCTCGCGACTGTAATCGTAGGCCGCTTTTAAGCGGCCGAGACGGAAATTGCAGAGTGCAAGGAGGTGCGCAGCATCGGCGCTTCGCGGTTCTTGTCCATGTAGACGACCGGCGAGGAATAATGCGTTTTGCACGAGGTCGTTGTCGAGGTGGTAGTAAATAAGCTGTCGCAGCTGTGTGACAGCATAGGGATTCGGTGCGGGTGGCATGGCGACAGGTAGTGCGTCGAGTACGCCACGGCCGGCGGCGCAGGTTGTCGGGGACGAGGTAGAGGTTGGTGGAAAGCACACGAGTCTTCGAGATGGGGTGCGAGAAGGTCGGAGGGTGCGGCGATGTTACGCCATGAATGCAGGCCTGAGTCGTCGCAAGACGGGCGCCGACGATGTTTGTGATGCAGTGCCGTCGAGGAACACAAAGCGGAGTGAGACAGGCTCGGCGAAGCTGCAGGCGGCGCGGCGGTCGAAAACGGCGTTAGAAGGAGACAGCCATGGAAAGCTGGGGGTGCAGGAGAGTGGCAGGTCGCGCGACAGGCAGGTTGCGTGGCGTGAAGCGAGGATTGGTGGCCAGAGGCGCGGTTGTGATGGCTAGTCTCGTCAGGACGCTCTCTGTTGTTGTGCACCGTCAGCGGTTGGCGGGCAGGCTCCCGTTAGGTAGATCTTCTAGCGCTTCCGGCAAGCTCCTAGCCGAGCCCAAGGTTCCCCCAGAGACAAGCCGTCCAAACGTCACATCAGCCAGAATTTCCGCATCTCCCCCCACTTCACTTGCAGCACACGCTATTTAACGCGCGCTTCTTTTCTGCAAGTACGCCCGTCTGCCCGCACGGAGCGGCTACGTGTCACCTCACCATCGAGTCCACCTCTCCGCAAGCCTTGCGAACAACAATCAAATCACCGCATTCACCATGGCTCAAGTATGCTGCGAGCTTCCACGTCACCCAATTCCCGCTGACCACCGTGTAGAAATCCCAGAAGACGCTGGCCGCGCGCAACAAGGAGCAACTCAACACCACACACCTGATATCCCTCGGCATCCACGTCTGTTTCCTCCTGTCCAAGTTCATCTTTTCGAAAGAGTGGACCCGGCGCTCCATCATCATCTACATCCTGTGCTCGCTGCCATCGTGGATCATTCAGTTCTGGTTTGAGCGCATTGCGCGCCCTACGTACGACAAGCAGACCGGCCAGCTCCGCCGCGCCGGCGAGGATCTGGAGGCCCCCGGCTTGACCGAGTGGATGTGGGATGTGCTTTATTGGACGTATGGCGTTGTTGTCATGGTTGCCACCGTTGGAGATGGTGCTTGGTCGCTGTTTGTGAGTTCCAACACCCTTCATGTGGTCTGAGTATTGGATAAGACTCTAATTCTGTGCTCGTCTAGGCTGCCGTGCCGCTGTATTCCGCATACCTGGCCTACACAACCTTTGCTGGCGCAAGAAAAAGCATGGCTGGGTTCTCGGGCGCTGGCGATGATGATTCCACGCAGGGCGTGGCGTCTGGTAGCAAGAGGCAACAAAAACTGGAGAAGCGTGGTGGCCAAAAGGTGCAATACAGGTAAAACGAGCATCACGAATCACAGGGGCAATCAAATTTACGAGAGTAATTTCAAATTGTTGAGCTGTAAAATGACAAAAAAAGACCCAACCCTTGATCCGTCCCTATGCAACAGTGCTTGTCTTGAAACGCCGTTGGCCCCCGAATACCAGAACAGGAGAAATGCAATAACGGTGGCGCTAGAGTGTCTAGCTAAAGATGTACGACCGTACGTGTAGGCAGAACGAGGGGAAACGCCCAAGACATCCGAATAAAAGCTTCAGCTCCCCACTAGACGTCATTGCGATAATTTAGTTCTGGTTCTGGCTGTTCAGGATGCGGAGAATGGCCAGGAACAAGTTGATGATATCCAGGTAGAGGGACAAGGCGGCGGCAATCTCTTCCTCAACGTGATAGTGACGCATGATGAGTTGGGTATCAACCAGAATGTAGCCGCTGAAGATCAGAGCGGCGACGATGCCGTAGCCCAGCTCAACCTTGCTGTTGTATGGGAAGAAGGCCGACATGAAGCCGAAAATGATCAGGACCCAAATAGCACCGAACAGGTAGGGCATCCAGGACGTGAAGTCATACTTGGACTGGCAGGCAAAGAGAGTCAGGGCAACAAAGATGGCTAGGGTGAAGATGAGGGCTTCAAGGACGATGGTGGCCGAGTAATAAGATGTGATGACGGAGATGGAGTATGCCTCGAAGACGGTGAAACCAGTGAGGAACAGCAGGTTGGTCGGATACGACTTGCGCTTCCAGAAGGTGAGAAGCATAAAGCCGATTGCGCCGAAGAGGGAGATCCACATCATCGAGGGGTGTTCCTGAATCCAGCTCTTGTAGCCCTCACTGAAGAAGGAGATGGAGCTGAGGATGGCTGTCACCAGAAGCTGGACGGTCCTAGTTGAGTAACGTTAGCAGCAACGCCTAACGCGACACAGTTCTTCAAAGGCGGGTGGCGTAGATGTACGATCCAGTCTGTTCAACACAACCGCGTTGGTTTCAGGACGACCATGATCCTCCAAATGTAGAATGCGGCTCGAGGTATGCGGAGACTTACAGGATGGAGTAAACCTTGCGGATGAACTGCATGCGAATGTCGAGGGTGGCTTCAGCGACGACGCCTCCGAACTGCGCCTTGTTAGCAGGAGGCCCAAGAAGAACAAGCTCCTCGCAAAAATCCACCAACCTTGAAGTCGTCGGGAACATTGTCATATTCGCTACGGGCGACGCCAGAGAGCAAGGCGGCGTCGGTGGCGGCTTCGGCCTCATAGGCAGGCGGCGCCTGGCTGAGGCCTGCCCGCTGCTCCTCGTCCTCGAAAGAGTCGCGCTGGGGCGCGGGCTGGTACTTGGTGTTCGCGGCCATGGTGCTGTAGTTCTGGGAGTTACTCATGTGAGTCGTGAGTCGGAGGTGGCGGGCGGGGTGTTGGGCGAGGTCGAGGAGTAGGTGAGTGGAGCGAGATTGCTTCGGTAGGAGCAGGGCAGCGGAGAAGATGACGGATGCGCCTAGCTTTCAGGCGGAAGCGCGGGGGCGAGGTCGGTTTGCGTCACGGGCAGCGGAATATGCTGGAACGCGCCCAACGCTGGAGCGAGCAATCAACGTCAGAACGCGCCTACACGTGCTGATCCCTATCAGAGAGGCTTGCGCTTTGCCGTGGCACTCTGGGGTGCTTTGGCCGGGCAGCATGATCGGCGGCGGGCGCACGCGCTGCAGCGCCAAGCTTTGACCTAAGCCTGAGGCATGTGTTTGAACAGCGCGTCCTCCCCAGAAACGCCGGCAGCGCGACAGGAGATGAGCCAAATACATCTCCACCACCTCCCACCCGACACCTGCACCCCACCTCATCGCACCACCGCCATGTCCAGATAGACCCTGCGTCTTGCCTGTACCGAACCTTTGCCCCCATTGAGCACCAAACAGCCCCCGAGGAGTATCGCCGCCCGCACACCGCGCTCTCAACGCCCACCATGGCCGCATCACACCGCATATCCTCCTACACGAACCGCAGCAGCTCGCCCGGTCGCCCCGATAGCCGCGATGAAAACAAGAACATCTGGTCGTCCATGCTGGATGGCGTGTCCAGCGGCAAGCGGTTACCTGAAAAGAGCTTGCTGGTCCTCGGTACCGTCCACGCCCAATCGTTGTGCTCATGATCCATTTCTGACTGTCAATTTTCGCGTCTCTAGGAGGAACGCCAGATACTCAAAAGGAATTCCTAGAATCCCTCGCGATGGATGAGGGCGGCAGGAGACGGCCTCCAGACCGCAGCCGCAGACCCCCCATCGCCAACCAGTTCGCACTCGGCTACACGTATCAAGACGTGCTGGACGCAGATCAAGACGGTGCGCCGGAACTTTTAAGTCGATTGAACGTGCGGAATACTGACATAAGGCAGACATCCTCGCCCGCATGTCCCTTTACTTGCTCACCGACCCATCGCCCTCTTTCACGCCGCTTCTCAAACCGCTTCTCACGCCCCGCACGCTGCCGAACATGCTGATAGTCATCTTGCTGGATTGGTCACAGCCCTGGCAGTGGGTCCGGCAACTACGCGAGTGGATCCGCGTGCTGCGTTCTCTAATGATATCCTTGGACGATGACTGCAAAGACGTAATGGAAGAGAATATCGTTTCCTGGCAAGAGCGGGGGCGGAAGAACAACCTCGACGGCAGCCCAGGCACTGGAGCAGATGGAGACGTGTCGATACCCGTGGGACCCGGCGAGTGGGACGAGCCGCTCGGCATACCGCTGTGCGTAGTCTGCCAGAATGCGGATAAGATTGAGGCACTGGAAAGGGAACGTGGTTGGAAAGAGGAGGAGTTTGACTTTGTGCTGCAATACATGCGCACTATCCTGCTCAAGCACGGCGCATCGCTCATCTACACAATGCCCGCGGCGCCCGGGTCACTACAGACGCTTGTGCACTCCAGCCTTGGTATAAAGTCAATGCTCCAGAAGAACCAGCTCAAGCACAACGTCATCGACCGCGACCGCGTCCTTGTGCCACCGAACTGGGACTCTTGGGGAAAGATCCGCGTACTGCGCGATGGCTTCGATGCCGAAGGTGTTAGCCAGGCCTGGTCCGTCGACATTCAAGCACCGCAACCCCGACTGCAGCCTCTGAACGGCGAGCCTGATGGTGAGGAAGTCATCGGCACCGATGTTGCTCGCAACGGAGCAGGTCAGGAGCCTGAGGAGGAGTCGCCCGCCGTTTCCGTCTACGAGGAGACCATTCGCGACCCTACTCGTGATTCCCTGCTCGCCCAAGGCCTGCCTGTCAACACAATCAATGGCACCAATGGAGTTGAGATCGACAGTCAGGACAACCAGGCGTTTTTGGGCACCCAGCTCGAGGTCCTGGACAAGTTGCGTGCCGAGGATGAAAAGATTAAATCAGCAACCAGCAAGGAGAAGAAGGCTGGAGCGTTCATTACGCATGGCACGGGAGATTCCTCAATTGCCGGTACCAACAATGCAGGCAGTGGTGTCGTGGAGGAGCACATTGGGCCAGTGCAATTCAACATGGGCGGCATTCAAGTGGACGCGGATGACATGTTGAAGCGTTTGAAGGTATGTCTTGTCATGATTTCCACTCCGCGCAGAATGATGCTGACGGTTTGATCACACAGGATCGCGAAGCGGTGCGTGAAGAAAGTAGCGACGGTGGCGTATCCAGCCCTGTGGACGACGGCAAGACGGAGAACGAACGCCTGGCAAACTTCTTCGCAGGCCTGATGAAGAAGACGAGCAGCCCACGCTCCTGAAGGAGCCTCGTCCCTGACTTAACGCCGACCGCAATCGGCCCGAGTAGACGCGCCAAATTTCTACAAACGCTTCCACTCATCCACAGCACTTTTGCAGAGGATGGGACTCTTGGCCCCGATCGTTAAAACTGCCATTTCTATAGGCAAAGGGTTGAAGCACGGGTTGTGGGGATGAATGATGATGAGTCACTGGAAGTGAAATCGAGCGGCTTGGAAATACCAGCTGCTCTTGGGACGAATGGGAAGGAACGGGGAGGGTAGTGGGGACAGGGAACGTGGATGGGATTTTCTTGGGGGCTGATCATGAGGAATAACTGATGGCTGTGGCATCAGCCAGCTAAACACGCCGAGGTTTTCAGAGAATGAATGATGAGCGATACGCCGACAAGCGATGGAATACGAATGGTGAAAATCCACCGGTGAGTCTTTTCATTTTAGTTTTTCTGTCGTTAGGGAGGGGAGGGTGTGTATGTGTGGCTTGGCTTTGTATACCCCCTTTTGGTAGAATGCTTTTTTCCGGGATGAACAGCGAAGAGGTAACCTTTTTAATTGCTTTGTACTTCGTTTGTCGGTGATTTTCTGCTCAGCGAGTTTCTGTGGCTCCAACCTGCACTGTACCGTGCGCGTTATTGGTTGGTCGTATTTTTCACATCCTATCCCTCGCTCCCGCACCGCTACACACTCTGACGTACTCATCCAGTAGTCAATGTCGTCCATCGTCCGCTCTATCGCTAGAGCCACCCAACCAACACCCCTACTACTCCACAAATGGCCCTCATCCCTCCTTTACCCATACATACTCTCAAGCACTGTTGAGAACACCACAATAATTCAACACGAGCAAAACCGCACATGGACCAAGGACCATCCGGTTGTAGAAATACCACACCATGCGTACCACCATTTTCTTTCCTCCTTGAAAAATCCGAGGTGGCCTTTGTACTGCATCTCAAGTTTAATCCTATCCTATTCAGACAAAAGAAAAAAGAAAAAGCGCCGGAGAGACCGAAGGCACCGAAGGCACCGAAAGTAGCGCAAAAGCTTAATCAGACTATACAGCAAACAGTTGTTGACAATGACGAATAGCCAAACCCCCTTTGCCCAACAGAATCGAAACGTAGCGAGCTAGCCAGTGCTGTGAGGAGGTGCCCCGCCTCCCTTGCGAACTGGCGAGGTTGATGTATATATATCAATCATTTCATCCTCACACGCACCCACTCCCACCCTCACTCGGCCCTTAACACCACACATGAAGCTCAGGAGAAGAAAGATTCACATTCTTCCCGATGGAAAAAAGAAACCAACGACCAAAATATGGTCCATCCGTCCCGCCTCGTTCAATTTTTGCAAACTACACATTACGGAACCAAAAAAAGAACCACAAACCAGCCACCCTCCCTCCGTTCAGGAGAAAGTGTGTCCATCTCGTATCGGTGCACAAAGGGGAACAAGCGGACCCCGCCACTTGCTACCCCCCAAGTCATCACCTTCCCCAGAAAGGAACGAAAAGAGGAAAAGGTGCGAAGTAGCTACCAAGAAGTAAGCAAAGAAGGAAAAAAAAAAGTTTTACTAGAAACACAAGTGTAGGTAGGTATCATAGAGAAAGCAAAAAAGCACATCTCGAAAACATCCAATCAATCAACCAATCATCCATCGCCTGCCCGTGGGTGGAGGTATGACCCTTCTCTACCCATCTTCCATCAAGTTGGCCCCTTTTAGATTCCCTTTTCCAACGCAGCTGTCGCGCAGAACATCTAAAAAATTCACGCCTTCATAGGTTTTGAAGCCGGGCCGTCAAAAAAATCCCCCCTTTTCCCCCCTTCGTCCGTTCTCCCCATCTCATCCTTCTTTTCCCTCCTCAATCCCTCTGCCCCTCATTCAACAGCAACTCGACCACAATCTGACACTTGTCATGCCTCGGATGCTGCATCGCCAACTTGACCGTCCTCCCCGTCACGCCCGCCCCCGGCGTCCCACCCAACATGCTCCCGCCACCACCATTCTGGCTCGCCGCCGCCGCGTGATGACCCGGCTGGACCCAATGCCCGCCCAGCCCCAGTCCGTCATCCAGACACTTGACGTCGCGTCCCGGGATGACCTGGCGCAGGCGGCCGTTCTGCGCGTTCCGCACTTCGACGAAGTCCGGGTCGAAGAGCAGCACGTACGGCCCGTACAGCGCCGCGGCACGCGCCTTGCCGACGAATTCCATGATGACCGAGCGGGACACGTCGCCGTGTTTGTTGACGTACACGGCGCATTCCTCGTAGCAGAGGAGGAACTCCTGGTCGCTGAGGCGGAACATGCCGAGCGGATCCAGTCCTTGCAAACGCGACGCGATGGTCGCAACGTGGCTTGCCTTCAGGTCGGGCACGGACCAGGGTTGTTTCTTGTCGAGCGTGAGGACTTCGAAGCCCTTGGACGTTGACACAGCGAGGGAGGAGTGGAAGAGGTTGAGGCCGTAGCATTCGGTTGGGATGTAGAACTCGTCGTAGTCGCGGAAGAACTCGGTGCGGCCGGTGCGCAGGAAGCGGCTCTTCTTCTCCGTGCTCTTCTGGAAAACGGGCTCCAGGACCTTGAAGGTCGAGGAGAGGCCTTCACGCTTCTTGTAGATGACAAGGGTGCGGTCTTTCATCTTGCCCGAGGCAAAGAAGCCAACATCGCGGGAGCCAGAGAGTTTCTGCGGGGCGCGACGCGAGGAGTTGCCGTTGCCGCTTGCTGCGGCACCGCCGACGGGGCAGACGAGGTCGAGGTGGTAGGCTATGAGTGACTTGTCGGAGATGAGGAGCAAGATGCTGAACTCCTCCAGGACGGCGATCTGGGTGACCTTTGGAATCGTGATCGACTGTTCGTCGTTAGCAAATACTGATGCATTGGCTTGGTGTAATAGCTCCAGTCGTACTCTTGACCAGCCGCGAGGGTTTTCTGTCTCCGAGATGTAAACACCGAAGTCCGTCCCCACCGCCACCATTGACTTTCCGTAGGGCTGCATGAACGCTGTTGCGCAGTTGACACGGGCTCTGCAGATGGGGCTCGGCCGACCTGTGTTAGCGAACAGCTTTTCGACATCATCAATAGCCCGGTCAAGCGGGGTGCCCTGGATCATAATGCTTTGCAATCCCGTCGCTCCGCCCTCGTAAGCAAACGCCGAATCAGCCATGACGCGGAGACGGAAAGGCTCTGCGTTCTGCGCGAAGAGCGCTGCGGCGTGCTTTGTCTTCGCCTCCAGTATCTTATCACACCAGTCCTGGCGGTTCTGTGCAGTGGGAGCAAAGAGTGTGTACACCTCCTTACCAAGGTGCTTGACGCGGAATGGATACATAATCCTCTCATCCTTCGGGCTTTCGAGAACTGTCGTCACCACCATACCCTTGCCTGTTGAATTGCTTGTCAACGTCGATCCGCCGGAAGACGCCGTATTCATATGGGCCAGCGATCCAGGACCAGGGCTTGCATTTGACCCTGCGCGGAGGCGAGAGTCGGGCCTGGCGTTTGAAGTCACGCTTGCAACGCCCTTGACGGAAGATTTGACCACGGGGTCGTCGTTTGAGCTCTCGAGGACCAACAGGTCCATCGGAATTGGCTGTACACGATGTCAACATCCACTCAGACGAAAGGGGTCAGTCCGCTTACCAATCGAGAGACATCGTATCTCTCCTGCTTCGCACTACTATCTACGTCTCGATGGTGGACCGTCTTTGCCAAGACCAGGTAATGATCGAACAACAATGCATGCGTTTCAAGCCACGTGAACTTTGTGCCACCCATGCGTTGAAGATCGCCCTTGAAGATGAGCTCGCGTCCAAGATGGTTGAGGTTCAGCTCGACTCTTTGCATGCCAGGGCGGAGAATCAGCTTGGATTGGAGGTCGGTCAAGTCGACCTTGCGTGACATCTCTGCCACTCGCGCGTCGCACTCCAGAGTGACATTCTTGATCTCCTCGATGGCGATCACCAGATTCTTCTTCTCCTCGTTGTCCACAAGGGACCGCTTCAACACCGTGCCAAGCAGAAGACCGTAGTGCTGCAATCTGGTGATGGGAGACTTGAGGTAGTTGTCCCACGCAAGCTTTTGGGACTTTTTGTTGGACCGAGCCTGGTCGAGGAAGCTGCGGAAGAGGATATTCCTCTCTGCTTCTTGTCGAATAAGGAAGGTGGCGTAGGGGAAGGTAGCCGCATATTCGATGTATGCCCCCTTTGCCTTCCTGATCCACTCACGGAAAATGTCGCTGAAACCGACGACCCATGGTCCTTGCTCTTGCTGGCGATACTTCATTTGCGGAAGAAGGTGCTCCTCGTTCGCCTGCTTGACGATATCAACCTTGCCGAAAACGTCTCTGACAAAGTTCTTCAGCTTCTTCGGGGGAATAACGGGGGGTTGGATCTTCATCAGGCCATCGCGGTACAGATGGCGCAGGACGTTGAGACTATCCATGAAGTTGTCCTCTGTTTGAACGATTTCATGAAGGATATTCTGTCTCTCAACTTCTTTCTTATTGACATCTGCGACATCCTCTTTCTTGAGTTGATAAAACGAATGCCAATCTTCGTTCCTCTTCACTGACGGCTGCGCATGCAGATCGATTTTCTTCAACGTCCTCTGGCAGTGGTAGGAATAACAGCGACCAGACGTTTGGAAGTCATGCAACTTCGGTGCATAACAACCAGCATTTGTGAGTTGAAAGAGGACCCCAGAACTCGTGGCTGGCGTGAACTTGAGCCACTCCTCCACGTGTTCGAGAGTACCGGCGTTGTACATCTCAAAGACAACCTGGGCACTCAACGCCTCAGCATCTGCCACATTCATCGTAGGGACCTTGAAAGTGAACAAGTTCACCAGCCCGTCCACGATGAGATGCTCTTTGAGGTCGCTCTCTCCCTCAGCCATCAACCGCAGCCAAGCAATGACAGAGCTCAACGCCCAAGGCTCGATGCATTTCGCGTAGTCCTTGGGAGTCAGCTTGGAGGGGTTGAAGCGCTTGCCGGCGGGGAGCGCAGGGAGGTCCAGAGTAATGGTGCTGGCAGTGGGCGGCGTCATGTTGTCACCACTAGAATCCTTTTCATAGAGTGCAGAAGTCCGCAGTGCAGAGTTGCGAAGTCGTCGTTCCTCTGCATCCGTCTTCGACCTGATGGGTGGGACCGCCTGCGGAGTGTTGCTGTGATTGACCAAAGATGTCGACCTGGGCACAAGGCTCCCACCTGGAGTGATCATCTGGTCGGGCCCTGTGGGATAGGACCCGCGTCCTTGTTGATAGCCGTAAGGCCCCTGGGGCTGAGCAAAGTGCGGTTCACCGGCTGGGGGTGGCGGAAGCGGTCGCGAGTGCGACATGCCCGGGTGGTAGAACATCTCAGGAGGCTCAACAGCCGTCGATGTTTCAGATAGCATCAGGCTAGATTCATCGCCCTCATCATAGCTCAGGCGACGTCGGTGGGCTCCCGGCTCGGCGAACCCGCCAGTGCCGAATGTGTCAACCCTTGCATTGCTGGAAAACGGAGGGAAGGGATGAATGGGGTCATATGCATCCCCATCGCTCGCCTCTCCGGATTTGCGTTGTGATCCGGAAGACGACAGGGTTTGGCTCTGGCTCCCTGAGCGATTGACATGGCCAGTCGCAAGCTCGGCTGGATCTCCACCATATTGGAAATGGGGCTCGAAATTACCAGCGTACGCACCCAGATCAATGCCGGCCATGTCGTCGTCGCTGTACATAGCGGCCTCCGCGGTCGCCGACTCATGAGCCGGCTCGGGTGCAGCGGATGATGCCGGTCGCACGGTGCTATAGCTGCTGAAAAGGGTAGCACCGCTGCTCCCCCTGCGTTCGTCTTCCTCGGCCATCTGCAAAGCTGCCAAGCCAGCAGCAGCCTCCGCATCACTTTCATCGCTGTAACTGTAAGCAGCGTACGATTTTTCATCCGGTGACAAATGACCATTTGTTACTCCCGCGCCACCATCCGCGAGAGATGCGTAGAAAGGCGGGTGGTTTTGTCCATTTGGAGAAGCACGACGGTCGTGAGGAGAGTTCCCAGCGTTCAACACTGCGTTTTCGATTTCGTCATAAAGATCATCAGACGTGAGTTGCCCACCGTATTGGCTACCGTTACTATTAGATCGTCCATAATCGTCAGCATCCGGAGGCGGACCCGGGAGCGGACGAGCCTGTGGATGACGCCCCGCTGTGTTGCTTCTCTCCGGGGAGTGCTGTGGCAATGGAGGTAGAGGATTGTAGAGGTACGACGGGGAGGACCGATGGTCATGAGGGCTGTCAGTGCCATGATATCCTTGGTGATTTATTGGCGGTGAAGGGAGCGGGTTGTTGTATCTCATATCACCGTAAACCGAGGCCATGGAAGGGCGCCTTGCCATTTGCTCTTGCCAATCCGGGGGCGGAGAGCCACCGGCGCTGTGTGGTGGAACAGGCAAAGGAGGCGGCGCAGCCGAAGGTGAGTACGCCAGGGGCCGCGGTGGCAAGGGCTGGGAGCCAGAGGAATTAGAATAGACGGGTGAATGTACGGATGGGCGTTGGCTATACGCGCGATTAGGGGAGAATTGCTGTTGGTGAGGAAGCTGGGGCGATGGGAAGTGAATTTGAGCCTGGGGCGAGGTAGGGTAAGCAGAGTAGGCATCGTAGCCCCCAGAATTTCCGTAGCGTGTCGTGCCGCTTCGCCCAATGTTATTCTCCGAGTACGCAGCGGGATTGTAAGGTTGAATGGGAGCGCCAGTGTCAAAGTGTGTTCGATTTACACCACCGAAAGCTTGTGGGTTCGGGATCTGGACCGGGGCTGGGAATTGGCGGGGATCGTAGGAAGGCTGGGTGGGCGAGGTCACGGAATGGTACTGCGAGCCGAATTCCGAAGCCAGCGGGGTCGAGGGCATGTCCAGCGGCGGATTGGACGACTCGGCCATGAACAGCTCGTCCTGGTTGCGCACGGCATAGCTCCCTCGCCTTTCCATGTTCTCGTATGCGTAGGCATCGGGACGACCTCCGTTGGCGGCAAAGGAAGTCTCATCGCCACTCTCAAAGCTCGGACGTCGCGGCTGGTATTGATTGTTCTGCGAGGAGCCTGGGTGGTAGTACTGGCCGTTTTGCTGGTAGTAGGACATGGTGTCGGGCGTGGGCGGGAATTGTTCGCGGTGAGGTCATTCAGCAGGGCGGGTGCGTGGTCGATCAGCGCTTTGGCGGGAGGGCGTGGCAAGGCTGCAGCGTCCACATCGGCTTGGATGGCGCGTCTGGCGAGAGCGGCGATGTGCGCAGACAATGAGCGGCGGTGTCGCAATAGGGGCCGCACGGTGGAGGAGCTTCCGAGCTACCTGGGGCGGGTCAACTCTTGGAGCCTGTTGCGGCGGGCACGCGTTCGGCGGCGGCGGCGGAGTGTGTCGGGCAGCAGGTGGTGTCGCGGGGTCGGGACGGTTTCGAGGCGCGTCGCAGCACAATCCGGACCAGCTTGTGTATTTGACAGCCTTGGTTGACAGGTGTCTGACGAGACGAAGCCTGGGTGAGCCCGACGGCCTGCTGTTCGCTCGTCCTTCGCAGCTGGGCCAATGGGAGGGCGCGACGAGTCGATGAGCGCCCCCGGCACGGGCTGGGCGCTGAGGCTGTGGTCAACCACTCTGACGTGCGCAGGACAGCCACGCTGAACACAGAGAGGCGCAGCTAATGACCGGCCCCATCTATCACTGACGGCCCGCCGTCGCAAGGGCGCCCTCCGCAAAGGGTCGCCCTGTCACGCCTGTTCAGCCTTGTCCGCTTGAAGCCTGCCAAGGATCCCCCAAGACTCGCGAATTGGCCCCCACAACACCACAACTCTACCCTTTTTTTCATGATGCAGCTTGACGGCAGCCTTTCCAGCCATCCACGGCCGTCTCCAACCCTTGACTAACGCAGTGGTGAGCCGTTGCGCGCAGACAATGACGCGGTCGTCGGTGCTGCATTGTCAGCCTGCTCGAGCAGTCGGCATGACGATCACCACGTTTTGAGCAACCCAGACACCTCGCGGAATGTAATCGTCCTCGGGTACTCCAAATTCTTACCCCGCACATAAGCTCTTATCACCGGCGCGTTTCTGTCAAATCGCTCTTGAAGTTGCTTCAGCTGTCTTCTGTTCTCCGAGCTGTCCGCTTTGTCGTATCGTCTGTACCAAGTCAGCTTACATCACTCTCCTGCGTGACGCCGAGCCAACGTTCCTGCTCTTGTACCACCAGCCACGATTCCAGCTATCTCGTAAAGCGAGCTGCCCGCCTCCGCGCCTGCAGTACCACCTACAATTTCCACTTGAGCGCCACTGACAACCTTCTAATCCCGAGCGATGGCGCCTGGACTGGCAGCTCTCAGTAATCCTGCTACCAATGGCTCAGATGGAGAGGTTGATGATTACTCCGGGCCACCGCCCCCAGAGGCTGACGAGCATGGCTACCGCATCCTGGAACAGCCCATGGGGACGAAGCGGCCAATCAAGGTCATCCTCATGGGCGCCGGTGCATCTTCTCTGAATTTCTTCAAGAAGGCCGAGGAAGAGCTCGAAAAGGTTGACATTGTTTGCTACGAGAAGAACGACGACATTGGCGGAACATGGCTCGTGAACAGATACCCAGGCTGTGCTTGCGACATTCCTTCAGTCAACTATCAGTTCACCTGGAAGACCAAGCTGTGGTCCCACTACTACTCGTACTCACCCGAGACCTGGCGTTACCTGAAAGACATAGAAGAGGAAAATGATTTCATCAACAAATACATCAAGTTGAAGCATCAGATCGAACGCGCCGAATGGGATGACGAGGCAGGCCTTTGGAGATTCAAAATACGAAACATCACAACCAACGAAGTCTTCGATGACGCTGCCGAGTTCTTCATCAATGCCGGTGGGGTTCTGAACAAATGGAAGTGGCCCGAAATCCCTGGGTTGCATGACTTCAAAGGGAAGCTCATGCACAGTGCTAACTACGAAGAGGGATATGACCTCAAAGACAAGAAGGTCGCAGTGATAGGAGCCGGTAGCAGTGGTGTGCAGATAGTTGCTGCAATCACGCCCAAGGTCGAAAAACTCTACCATTGGGTCCGTAGCCCTATATGGATAACTGCGGCGTTTGGCCATGGCTGGGCCGGCCCAGATGGCGCCAACTTCACCTGTGAGTTTATTCTGCCGTATCAACACTACTCTGATACTAATAGTCATCCAGACAGCCAAGAGCAACTGCGTTACTTGGAGGAGAATCCCGAGAAGTATCTTGAATACAGGAAGCAAATCGAGAATGAGCTCAACATGCGCTTCAAATTCATCATCAAAGGCTCCCCTGGTATGACCGTCTTGCCAAAGCCCTATAACTTGCAAGCGACTATCAACCCTTTCCACATCTCGTTTTGAGCAATCAAAAACAACTGACACGGAAACCCCGACAGAGAGCGAAATGGCTCGAGACTTTGCCAAACAACAAATGTCCCAAAAATTAGCCACCCGCCCCGACATAGCCGACAAAATCACGCCCAAAAACTTCAACCCAGGCTGCCGTCGACCCACCCCAGCCCCCGGCTATCTCGAAGCCCTCAGCTCCCCCAACACCACCATCTACACCGACCAACTCCACTCCATCACCCCCACCGGCTTCATCGACCACACCAACACCCCCCACTCCGTCGACGTCATCATCTGCGCCACCGGCTTCGACACCACCTGGCTCCCATCCTTCCCCTTCCGCGCCCACGGTCGCGATCTCCGCGACATCTGGACGCGCCGCACGCCCACCGGCGACACCACGCTCGACGTAACCTCGTACCTCAGCATCGGCATTCCCACCCTTCCCAACCACTTCTCCTTCTGCGGGCCTTACGGCCCCCTCGGGCACGGCAGCTTCACCCCACTGATCGAAGCCTGGACGCGCTACATGCTCGCCGCCCTCACCAAAGCCCAAACGGAGCACATCAAAAGCCTCACGCCGCGCCCCGATGCCGCGCGTGCCTTCCGCCAGCATGCCGACCTGTTCCTGCAGCGCACCGCGTGGACGCAGCCGTGCAGCAGCTGGTTCAAGCAGGGCGCCACGCACGGGCAGGCGGCCGTGTGGCCGGGGTCGCGGCTGCATTTCTTGGAGGCGCTGAGGTGCCCGCGGTGGGAGGATTACGAGATGGTGTACTGGGCGGGCAATCGGTTCGCGTGGCTGGGGAATGGGTTTGAGGTGAGGGAGGGGGATGGCAGGGATGTGACGTATTATTTGGGGTTGTTGGGGGGCGTGGATAGGCAGCCGGTGTATGGGGAGGAGATGGTGGGGAGAATGGCGGGGTGGGGGTTGGGGGAGGGGAGTGTGGTGACGGGGAGTGAGATGTGCTAGTCGGTTCTGGACTGGGTGTTTGTATACGGATGGATTTATGATTGATATGCTTGCTTACGGGTTAGACTGTTCAGTGGGGAAACATCCCGCCGTCCACGCCGATGATCTTATTCGTCACGTAGCCCGTTTTGACCATCCATACCACGGTCTCCGCGATCTCTTCGGGGCGACCGAGGCGTCCAATTGGGATTTCTGCGCGGGTTAGTGGTTTCGTAGAAAGCTCAAGATGATAGCTTGCGGCTGAGTTTATTTATCTGAGGGATTGATGGCACTTACTCTTGGCCAGCTCTTCATTGTCCCCAGGAAGCATTGCAGTGTCTTGAATCAGCGCCGGTGCGATGCCGTTGACCGTGATGCCTTTCGCAGCGTACGCGCCAGCTAGCCAATGGACCAAACCGTGCAGTGCCGATTTGGCAGATCTGAATGAAGACGTAGTCAGTCGAACCTGAAGTGTCTAGAAGGCAATGGGCGCAGCTTACGCGTAGTGGGGTCCTACGATTCCGCCGGTCAAGCCAGCAACGCTGGAGCAAAAGATCACACGTCCCCAGCCAGCCTTCTCCATGGCAGGGAGGCACAGCTGTGTCAGAAGGAATGCGGAGCCGCAATTGGCGCGCCATGTTGCCTCAAAGTCGTCGATGGAGATGTCAGAGGCGGAACGGAGACCGTGCTTGGAGAGCGTGGTGCCGGCGTTGTTGTAGAGGATCGTGGGCTCCCCGAGAGTGGCGGATACGGAGGCATGGAGGTACCGGACCTGATGGAGTGGTTAGTAAATAGCTTGCGATTGTGAGATCCGAAACGCGTCGTGGTATGCAAAGCAACAGAAAAAGCACGGAACGGAGATAGAAGCTTCAAGGTGCTAACTGTCGTACTTCATCATATTTACTCAAGTCCGCTTTGAAGGCCAGGGCTTTCACTCCCTTTGCCTTCAGCTGATCCACTAGTACATTGGCTGCATCGGCATTGCTGTGGTAGTGAGCCGCAATAGTACAACCCATGTTGGCTAATGCGAGACATGTTGCCTTGCCTATGCCACCGCTGGCTCCAGTGACGAGAGCGAGATGGGATCGAAAGTCTGTAGTGAGAACCGACATGTTACGTGATGTCTTTGGAGATGTTTCGTGGTGTTTTGAACAGCTTGGCCAACTGCCAATTGTTGGGGAGGAACCGGCAACAACTTCTTGTGCCCCGCCCCACGAAAGCATCGACCCTTTGGCCGCAAACGACCTTCCTCTCAACAACATGTCCACCATCTGCCTCGGAACCCCTCGGAATGCACTGCTACTGAAGGATCGACTCCCATGAGACCTCTAGCCGTAATATCCGACGCTCGATGGACTGATGCCGTATCTGACACCAATCTCACCTGGACCCTTCGGCAAGCCGGATCTGGTAACCCAGTAACTGCAGTCAGCTTAGTTGTTGGCGGCGTTCGACCGACGCCCTGACTCCGACTCCACAACGGATTTCGGGCCTCCTCCGCATCTCGACGGGCTCGGTCCGTCCCCGCACTGCTTCTTCCACATATCAATATCTTTCTCTCTACGTTTTCTTCTCTCACTAGAAAACTCATTTGTGTTAGCAGAGGGTGTCAAACGGCCGGCAAACAACAATCCTGCTTCGATTAGTTACCAAACACCATCATCGCCCATCGTATGTACCTTGAGGGACGACTTCTTACACCGCTCAACAGTCCTCGCCCAAAAAAAAATACTCTAGGCACCGGAAGGGGAAATTCTCAGCACCCAATCATCAACATGCCCGCCGCCAATGCATCCGTCGGACATACGGAGGAAGCCAAATCATCCCGCATCCACGTCCGCGCCCAAGACGCCGAGAAATTTGTCCAAGACGTTCTTGTCGGCAATGGCGTGACACCCGAAAACGCCTCAATCGTGGCCAAGTGTCTTGTCGCGGCAGACCTCCGCGGCGTCGACACACATGGCATCAACCGCATACCCTCATACATGGAACGTATCCGGCAAGGAGTACTGAACGCGAAGGCATCCCCGACGCTGCACCAAGTCACTCCAGTCGTCGCGCAGGTCGACGGCCAAAACGGCTTCGGCTTCGTCGCGGCGCACCTTGGCATGGGAGCCGCTATCCGGATGGCCAACGAATTCGGGATCGGCATGGTGAGCGTCAAGCACTCGAACCACTTTGGAATGTCAGCCTGGCTGGTGCAACAGGCCCTAGATGCGGGTCTCATGTCTCTTGTCTTCACCAACTCGTCGCCGGCACTGCCTGTCTGGGGCGGGCGGGAAAAGCTCATGGGCGTGTCCCCCTTGGCGTGCGGTGCTCCGGCTGGGCAGTCAAAGCCTTTCATCCTCGACATGGCGCCGTCGGTTGCGGCGCGTGGCAAGATTTACAAGGCGTTGCGGCGCGGGGAGAAGATTCCTGGCGACTGGGCACTGGACGCCGAGGGGCGGCAGACGGAGGACCCAGCCTCGGCGCTGCAGGGCGTCATGTTGCCCATGGGCGGACCGAAGGGCTCGGCGTTGGCGATTATGATGGATGTCTTCAGCGGAGTGCTGTCGGGAAGCGCCTTTGCGGGCCACGTCACGAACCCGTATGACCCGTCAAGGCCTGCGGACGTGGGGCATTTTCTCGTGGCAATTAAACCAGACCTCTTCATGAGCTTGGAGGACTTCAAGGGGCGCATGGACTACTTGTACCAGCGAGTCGTCGGCTCGGAGAAGATGGCAGGCGTCGAGCGCGTATTCTTTCCTGGGGAGATTGAGCAGCTGACGCAGGAAGAGCGCGAGCGTGACGGCATACCCTATGTGGGCGCGGAGATCACCGCGCTCGACAAAGAGGCACAGCTGGTTGGTGCTGATGAAATCAAACCCATGACCTGAGCGACGCCACCATCGCCAACATGCCGGTCTGGAGAGCTTTATCCGGTCATGTCGGCATTTGGATTGTCGGCACGTATTTTATTACCACTCTGCAACAAATGCTCACCTTTTTTTTCACATCTCCACAGTCCCCATTTTCTTCACGATACAACAGTTGGAGTTTCTCTTTGTCAAATGCGGTCGATTGTTTCCTTGGCGAGGCAAGACAAGCTTCCCCGCGTGGACCCAGAACCTGTTTTTCTCCACGTCTCGAAAGTTGGGGCAAGTCTCATTTCGGAAATTAATCCGACGCTCTCTCTCCAGCAGCCGGGCTCCAGGCGAAACTACCGCCAAGCCGCTCAGACGATCTCGCAGCAATCTTTTACCGACATCATTTGTGCGCCAAGCTCACCGCCTAGTCATGTACAGCCAGTGACAGCTGTTGGGATACTTCTGGCAGTTTTCTGTCAGCCAGAGCCAGGGCCTGGTCTCGGGGTGGGTCTGCCTACATTTTCGCACGAAACAGAGTCCAACGAGAAATCAACGCCCATGTGGACGACGCGTATCCAGGTCCACACCAATATTCAACAATTTCCTATCTCTCCTGCAAAACACCCTTTACAGAGTCCTTGGAAAGTACTGCGACAGTTATGCACGATGCTAGGCTGCACGGTCACTAACATGCAGTCGGTAAGCTTGTCAATTACCCGACGAACAAGCTCTTGAAGCGAAGAGACCGGCCAGTCTGCGCCCCGAAAGTAAGCCGTGCCCAGCGTTGCAGCAACCCAGCGGAACGGACTACCCCAAGCGGCCAAGTCAGCCAAGATTGCGGGGGGAACAGCTTGGCAAAGCGCCCTATGCAACCACAAGCGGCTGGCGCCGTCCTATCAAGCGCGCCTCATACGACTCTTTCGCCCAAGGTCGCCCAGAATACGGCGCCCATGAGCTCTCTTTCGGCCGCGCTGCCCCCGCGTGAGCAACCCACTTTTCCATGCACTTTTCCCCGGAACGTCACATCGTCCGCTTGCCACGGACGCGAAAATGACTCGGACGCAAAGCACGGCAACTTGGGGCGGCTCGGATGAGCAGCTACGGAGCCCCCACAGAGATCCGTGAGTTCGTTGACTGGGGTTGAGGGGGGTTAGCGTCATGGCGGGGTTTGTTGCGCGCGTGGACCAAGGCCTTCCCGAGCGCGCAGATGTCGTGTAATATAAAATCGGTGCGCCTGCGCATGGCTGTGATCTCTTCAGCTGCAGTCGTGCTTTTGTTCGACGGTGTGCTCCTCCTCGTCTTCCTCGTCTCCTCTACCCCCGGCGCCTCCAGCTTTCTCCCATAGCAAAAATGCCCGGCATCTACAAGGAAGCTCTCAAAGATACACCCAAAGAGGTGCTCAACTGGCGCCTTTTCTATGGCGTGTTCGGTAGGATCATCCCGCTACGTCATCATTGTTTACACTGGCTGATACCTCTTCAGTGTTTGGCCTCATGGGCGCCGCCCGCGGTCTTGACGAGGGTCTGACTGGCACAACAGCTGAGCAGACGTCCTTCATCAACAAGTTCGGTCTCGAGGATGACTCCCTCAGTGATTCTGAGCAGGCCAACCTCCTCTCGAACATCACTTCCATGGTGCAGATGGGTTCCATCCTCGGTGCCATCATCGCCTTCTGGATTACGGACAAGATTGGACGCTTGTGGGCCACACGTGAGCTGTGTCTGGTGTGGGTAACTGGTATCTCCATCTATCTCGCTGCTGCGTCCAATGGCAGCATCGGAATGGTTTACGCTGGTCGCTTCATTGCTGGCGTCGGAATTGGACAGACTACCGTAGTCGCTCCCACATACCTCGCCGAAGTCTCACCAAGAGCGGTACGCGGACTTTGCGTCTGCATGTTCGCTGGCAGTGTTTACCTGGGAATCATGCTGTTAGTCTCCTCCCTCTGCCGATCTCGACTGGAAATCTTCAACACCACATGCTAACGCACCATAACTACAGCGGTTATTTTGCTTCTTGGGGCGCGTCGCTCCACATTTCCGGCGATGATCAGGCGCAATGGGTTGTACCCAACAGCTTGCACCTCATGTTCGCCGCGATCATCTTTATGCTTAGTTTCGGAGCCGTAGAGTCGCCCAGATGGCTCCTCAAGGTCCAGAGGCACGAGGAAGCGTCCAAGAATCTGTCGAAGCTGCGCCAGCTGCCTGAGTCGCATCCATTCGTGCAGACCGAGATCATCGACATCAACGACCAGCTCAACCGCGAGGCCGAGGCGACCATGGGCACACACTGGTTCGCACCGGTCAAGGAGCTTCTCACTTCTCCCGCTAACCGCTACCGCCTGATGCTGTCTCTCTTCTCGCAGCTCCTTGCTCAGTGGAGCGGCGCCAACTCTATCACCATCTACGCTCCCGAGTACTTCAAGATGATGGGCACGAGCGGCCAATCCGAGAAGCTTTTCGCTACCGCCATCTTCGGCGTGGTCAAGTTCATCTCCGCCATCATCTGCGCGCTTTTCCTGATCGACTTCATCGGGCGCAAGCGCTCGCTCAGTTGCGGCATCGCGCTGCAGTTCTTTTCCATGCTGTACATGGCCATCTTCCTTGCCATCGACAAAGGCGTCGCCGACGAAGGAGCCCCGCAAAGCCCTTCGCAGAAGCGCGCAGCCATGGGCGCCATCGTCATGATCTACTTCAGGTACGTCCTTTACCCTCCCCTCAAAAACAGAAATCTCAGCTAACCCATGCTCAACAGCGGCTTCGGCTGGGCCCTCGGCTGGAACAGCGTGCAGTACCTCATCAACAGCGAAATCTACCCGCTCCGCCTGCGCGCCATCGGCGGCTCCATCGCTATGACGATCCACTTCATCAACCAGTGGGGCAACAGCAAGGCGGTGCCGAGCATGTTCCTCGGCCTGGGCAATAGCGGCACCATGTTCTTCTTCGCCGCCATCACCCTCATCGGCTTCGTCTGGGTCTGGTTCTTTCTGCCCGAGACGAGCGGCAAGAGCCTCGAGAGCATGGACCGCATGTTCGAGCTGCCGTGGTACCTCATCGGCCGCAAGGGCAAGGAGATTACGGATCATGAGCCAAGCACCATGGCGGAGGCGTATAATAGCGAGAAGGCGGATCACAAGCATATGGAGAATGTGAGGGAGGATGGGGTTTGAGAGGGGTTGAAGCGAGGTGGGAATGAGTGATGTTGGTTATGATTGATACCTCTACTGTCTATGAGTATATGAAAATGCGGCCAGCAAATATCAGTGGTCTACAATTTGTCTAAACAACTCTTGAAGTGTGTGTTGCCATGTGGTGCTTGGATGTTGTAGATGGCGTTGTCGGATGACATTTTTTCTGGCACAACCCTTTTTTTAGCGTGGGAACTTTACCCGACCTGTCGGCAGTTGTGCGATGGCACCGGACGGCAATTGGAAAGCCTCTAGTGTTTTCCGCTCCGGCGCTTTCTTTAAGGTTTCCGCGGGGAGGGAGGGGGCTGGTTAGGGGCGCGACGGCGAGACGCCTTTTCCGAAAACCCACCCCCGCTCGTCGCTGGGCTTCTTTCCGCCCTTGGCGTATTTCTCGGACGTGTTTGTTCGTGGTGGCTTGATCTGGGACGACGTTGTCGGTCTCGATGGTTTGGTCTCCGACTACCGCTTACTTCTCACGCTCTGTTACCTATCAGTAGGCTCCTTCCAGTTCTTGCAAGTACAGATAATTCAGCTATAGACGGCTTTGTAGCCTGAATCACATTGATGTTCTATCCTCTACTCTAAAAATAAGCGCTGTCACTTCGAATGCACGCTGTCATTTCAAGACCACGAGACTTGAGGCGCGATTCACGTAGTGCTATAAGTATCCCCCATTTAAGTACCTGACGCCGCTTTACTGTCTTAATTGGTATGGGAGGATGCTCTATCATCAACGGTAATCAACAGCGGTGAAGGATCAGACGCCCACCGTGTTGAAGGCCAGCCTGGACTAAGTCAGTTTAGTTCTCGAACATAATGGGGATACGCTTACCTGAGGGGCTGACTTGGTGAGGTCTACCTCGCGACCATCCATCTCGAAAACCGCCGGGTATGGTAAGGAATACAGGTCGTACGTCTCAGCGAGGATATTGCCCTGGACCACCTTCATCCATACCAGGGCCGCTTGGGCCAGCGGTGCACTTTGGTCGAGCCACATGAAGAAGGCCTCTTCCTCAAAAGCGCATTCGACGAGAATAGGCTCGGTGGTAGTGACAGACGTGGTGTAGATGGTGTTGGAATCCGATAACCGTCTGAGAAATGGGGAGGTGTAGTCCTCAAAGCCCCGAGCCAGGGATCTTAGAGTTATGTGTTAGCACGGATCTGGTTGGGTTTGGAACAACATTATTGACTTACTGCAAGCGAATGATCTCCAGCTCATCTAGAGCGGTTGAACGTATACGTGCATGCCGCACGAATCTCGCTTGGTGTTGCTGGATGCTGACCGGAGGCTGTAGGGACGCTGGATCGTCACCTGTCGCTTGCAGAGCCTCCGTCTCCCATCGGACACGTTGTGTGAGAATTCTCGCCACTTCACCTTCTCCCAGGGGCTCTCGGTACCGGTCTAGGATGTGGCGGCGGTAGGGCTGTCGACACTGCGAGCATGCTCCATGCATCGAGTTTCCGGCGCCGCTGAAAGCCCACCCTGTCAGACAGTGACGGTGATGCAGATGTCGGCATCTTCAACTTGCGCACTCGGCTGGTCCTCCAGGACGACGTCATGGCAAATTGGACAGTTTGTAGGTTCGAGGCCTTGTAGGCCAATGCCGACCACGATATCACATCGCCTATCTCGAAGGTCTTGCATCTCACGATCGCGCTCGTCGAACTCCATGTCTAGAACTGGTGTCAGTGCTGTCGGTGTTGGTATGGTAGGGAAGCGTTGTGGGTATCCTGTCGAGGGCAGCACCCGACACTGCGTCGGGTGAGAAAGGGTCTTAGTTGAAGCACATCGAGAGCGTTCTGTTTGCTTCAGGTAATTAAGCGAGCTTATATCATTCCAAATCAAGCAAGCGATTGAATTGAAATTCTTGTGTTGCGTAACCTGTGTGCTTGATGAAAGTCATGATAGTGGAAAGCCAAAGTGAAGTGCCCCCCGAAATGAAATATCGCGTACACATATTGAGACCGATCTTCCACATGAGTCAACACGTGCTTCTGGAAAATAGATTGGGCGCTGAACCCGGTTGATTTCTTCTTGCAGTATCCGCAAGACAACTCGGCCCAGATACCGGTCATCTCGGTGGGAGCTAGGGCCATATCAACCCTTCGAGTTTTGGTGGTTGTGTTGCTGCTCCTGGTATTGTCTGCGATGAACTTGCCCAAGTCGACATCATGCTTCATATGTCTGGCTCCGGCCCGTCTAGAATGCCCCAAACTGCTGCTCCTAGCCTGCTCGCAGCTGATATTTTCCACCTCACTTCGCCTGGTCCTTTCCTCCACCCGTGTCATTCGTCTTTTCGCCCTCCTGTCTGCTCTCTCTTTGCTTTTTCTCCTTTTTCTTCTTGAAAAACTTGGAGGCCCTGCCCGGTCTCACCGTATCAGGATCGCCGGCCCCATCGGCGAGGGGCATGATCGACATGCAACATTTGCAAGGCCAAGCAATGGATTGAGGAATTCAGTACGGCGACAGTTAGCTGACTGGGGCGAAGCTGTAGACATGTATTTGTTTTTGGCAAGGAAATCATCTTGGTTTGAGCATCAGCAGCGTGACGTCACAGAATGCAGCTTATCAGCCTTTTGCATGACTTGCAGCTCATTACTTGCATCTCCTTGCATCTTTAACATAGAGTGGCCAGATTCACTACCGCACGCAAACAATGTCACTTTTAGGTCGTAAAGCTGGGCCCGCAGGCGTTTCATTTTCCAGCATCTAGGAATGCGGAAGAATGAACATCGACTAACGTAGCACTTCTCAGCGGTACAACAGTATACTCTCCACCACCCAAGCGCAGTACCCGCTAACCACGACGCCTTCGGCCCCAGCTATAAGGTGGCGACGGGCAGCAGACGTGCGGTTGGGGGGATGATGGGGGCGGAGTGGGATTGATGGGGACTGGTATTGCGATTTCTAGCACTGTCTGTGATGCTCGGCGTGACGTGGACAATGACCAAGGAACAAGGTACAGCGAGTGCGTTCAAAGCCCCTGATTTCTGAAATGAGACGCCAAATTTGATTTTGTGGAAACAGTGGGCCATTGAAGCAATGTAGCACTGAAGAGGCGACTGCTCACCCACAAGAAACCTTTCGAGCAACCGTAGGTTTGAAAAAGCAAACATGAGATTCGGTACCTATTAACGAGTGACTGAGTTGAGTATATATACGTGTACGCGAAGAACGAGTCAACACCACGGCGCGAGCCAAACCCCCTAACATCTGGGAAGCAAACCATACCACACCATCTAAACCTCCCAAGTCTTCTCTAAGCGAACGAAAGAGCCCCGTTCCATCCACCCCGACCGATCTCCAACGACAATCTCCCCTACTCACCCGGCATGCCATTCTTAAGGTTATCGTACTTCGAATCCGGATACACCAGGTTGTTGTTGCTGATCTCCGCCATCCCGCCATCAGCACCCGACATACTCGAGTAAACCTGCAAACGCGCTCGTCAGCAAAACACACCTCGCACCCCCCCCTGGCAACGTAACTCACATTGCTGATGATGCTCTGATTCCCCGTCTTATCCGCCGACGACTCCCACCACATGGCGCCCCCCAGCGCCTTCTGCTGAATGTACCCGACCTTCTCCTTGGCCATGTCGACCGTGTCGTACGAGATCATGGTGCGCGAAGACGAGTCGTACGAGTAGGTGGCGCCGGCCTCGCTGTCGTAGAGCTCCTGGGCGCCCGCCTGGGGGAGGACCTGCAACAACGAACAAAAATCAGTTCCGAGGTTCACAGCTACGATGGGTGGTTGATCTGGGTAAAACGGTGAGGGGGAGGGAACAGACCTTGTAGTCCCAGATGCCGTTCTCCCAACTCCCACTCCCAACCCCGCTGTACGCCGTGCCCGGCCCGTCCGTGTTCTGGAACGCGCGGCCGTACAGCGGCATGCCGAGAACGAGCTTGCTGCTGCCAACGCCGTTCCCCGTGTAGTACGCAACGGCCTGGTCGGTGTTGAAAGGGGTGCTGGCGGGGTTGGAGGTGCTGTTGTGGAGGTTGGCCTGGTGGCCGGCCTTGGTGTCCCAGCTGCCGGCGTAGTCGTAGGCCATGAGGTTGATGAAGTCGAGGTACGGCTCCATCTCGCTCAGCCGCAGCTTCTGGTAGTTGGTTGGGCCTGCCGGCGCGGCGATGGTGAGCAAGAAGCTCGGGCGCGTGATGTTTTGGCGCGCGGCGAGGTCGTCGGCGTAGGTGTCGAGGGCGGCACGCGTCTCTTGGAGGAGGGAGACCCAGTTCTGCGCTTGGGTGTCATCTTGCGGGTATTCCCAGTCGATGTCCAGACCGTCTAGGCCTAGGTCCTTGACCAGTTGCACGGCGCTTTGGGCGAATGTCTGGCGGCCCGTTGCAGTTGAGGCGGGGCTAGCGAAGTTGGAGCTGTAGGTCCAGCCACCAATGGAGAGCAAGACCTTCAGGTTTCGATGGGTTTTCTTCAGCAAGTACAGCTGCTTGATGCAGCCGTACACATTGGTGCCCACATCATTCCACGAGTCGGTCGGGTAGTGCTTTTCCGTGTCGGCCCAGCTATCCGTCATGTAGACTTCACCAGTCTCTGGACGAACGTTGGCAAACGAGTAAAGGACATGGGTGAGCTTGTCGGCCGGCAAGTCCTGGGGGTTGTGTGCACGGCCGTAGATGGCCTGGAATGGATTAGCATGCTGGTGCTTCTGGACGGCGGGCTTCATACCCAGTTGACGAAGTACGTCACAGTTCTGTATCCGGTTCCGCCTCCCATTGTCGATGAAGTGTTGGTAGATAGTGAAAGGGGCGCTTCGGTGAGCTGTTGGTTGAGTGGAAAGGCACCGACCGGAGCCAAATATATGGACAGCAGGAATAAGGCGGCCGCTGCGGCAGGCGCAATGGCCGAGATGGAAGTCGTCCAGCGCATAGTCACAAATCTGACGACGGATTGTTCGGTCTGATCACGGACGGTACAGATTCAAGCGGGCGGCCTGAACATGTTGTTATACGTACTGGCACGGGCAGCGTGCCTCGAAGGCCGCCCTGCCAGGTATATCGTCGTGTGGACATGGCGCATTGAAACTTCAGTCAGAAGGGCGGCTGAAGAGAAGTTGGCCGGCATGGAGGAGCTGATGATATGGCCGTCGGGCCGGCCATCGGTGGTCAGGCGGGTGTGGCAGCCTAAGGCGGCAAAGAGTAACGGTGCCAGAAGAAGCTTCCAATATGGGCCAAGGCCTGGCAGTCATGCTGTCCAGCGTTACATTGCCCAACTCGTTTATAGTCGAATCCCTACAACGCGCTCCAATCACACATCATGGCGCTCCCCTGTCCATGTGTCGCTAAGGGAACACCACCATCGCCGCCCTCCATCAAATCCATATCAGCCGACGGTGACGATATGGTATTGCGAAGCTCAGAGGCACCCGGTGTTTTGTTCGCTTCCGTTGAAACAAGTCCAGAGACGTCCGGCGCTCGTTCCTACATCGAGACGCCAAACTGACCTGCTCGCGTGTCGTTGTCGTAGCCTACCTTTGTGCTGTTCAAGTCACGCAGATTCAGGCTCGCTGCTTGCTCTTATTCGGGGTCCATCAAGCGTTGATCTCGGTAGCCATGGCGGTCTGATGACGATATGGTTGATAACATGTTTCGCTCGTCGGTGTTCCCAGCTAAATGTGCGAAAGAGTGTGCAAAGTCGGCGTCGCGTGCTCTCATCGGCAGCCCATGGCGGAGGCGGTGGGGACAGGACTGAGTACAGAAAACTGCGGATGGCTTCATGATGAACGTGACCGCAACGAGAGTGGGTCGTCGGAGAGGGTGATGCGAAGGTTGCGGGGCTTTTTTACAGGCCACGGGCGCATCGTATCGATAAGCTCCACACCTTATACAAGGACTCCAGGGCCTATATAGCTCCTGCTATTTATAATTGGCGCTGATAATGGGTGTATCTGTCTTTGCAACAAGTCCCCCTGAAACAATTTGTTAACAGAACTCATACGCATATAATCTTCTGAGACGACTGGCTCACCATTGCGTACCGCAGAACTCCAAATACTAGCTGCCTTCCATTTTAAACAGTCTGTGGTTTTCGTAGATTTCCTTACGCTAGCATTGGATAAGGTGTTGGTTCGAGGTTGTCGAGGACCGGTAGCCACGTATGGTTGCTGCATATGCACGCCATCTATTCTGTTCAAGGGTCACTATTGTCGTACAATCCGCACAGAAGCTGCATTAGTGCAAGCCCCGCACCATTCCATTCCATCTCAACATTCCACAGATGTTGGGAGTGCAAAACACACAAAGAACAAAAGCCGTCTTTTCAAACAACTGGCATCTGACGTTCGTGCATGCGCAGTTGACCAAAGTGCTCACACTAAATCAACAGTGCCGAAATCGGCTGCTCTGTCCTTCGCAGCCTCACCGTACATGGCCCCATAGAGGTAGACCTCCCCTATGAATCGAAAAAGGGGAATCCCGCCATCCTCCTCATCATCCTCAGACATATCCCCCACGGCAAACGGAGTTCGCGCACCCGCCACCAACAGCAGTTTGTCTCCCTCAACCAGAGACTGCGGACCCAGCCCGAAGCGCCCGGCCTTTGTCTTGAAGAGTCCCCTCTTTCGGTAGTACTTGTTCATCACAGAGCGGAAGTTCTTGCGATTCTCCGTTTCGCTGCTGCAGTCGGGTCCGTGGTATTCGCACCAGCCCTCGGGCATCTCGAAAGAAGTGATCTGCTCATCCGTAGGCAAGTAATCCCCCGAATCCTTCGTCCGCAGCGCCTTGAGCGCCACCAGCAAGTCCTCGGGCTCGTTGTCATCGTCCAATGACGCAACGAATTTCTCCAGCGGGTCAGGGTCCTGGAGACGCTCGTTGTCGGGATCATACTCGTAGGCTCCATTGCAAGCATCGTCGCCGCCCCACAAGCATGTCTCGTGCAAACTGAGTTCTGCACACAGGAAGTCCCTGAGAGAGTGGACCGCTTCTGCCTGTGCGTCGCTGTTGTTGGGTTCCCAGAGCTCGTCTACCGTCAACGTCCGGAGGTACGCCATGAAGAAATCATCCCCGCCATCGGGCTTTTCGTACGCGGCATACATGCTGCAGCCAAAGTACAGGAGAGCGTGGATGTCCGTCTCCAAAAAATCCAGCTCGTCCCAGTCTCTTTCCGTGTCAACCACTTCGTCAATTTCCAATCCAGAGATGCGAAGCACAGACTTCGTGTTGCCTGGGCCGAAACAAGGCTCAAGGCCCGTTGCTGCCTCAAACCTCCTGTTCCAGATGCGCGAAGTGATGAGGGGTGTACTGAAGTCCGGAACCCAGCATGGTAGGTCCGGGTTTCGACCTTCCCTACCACAATAAGGGTCTTGGACGTATGAAAGTCCCTCGAGCGGCTCCAGTATACCTGCGGGGCCAGCATCCGTCACGTAGATTGAGGAAGTCCCGGATCCGCGAAGAAAGAGATGCGCAACGTCAGTGTACAAGTCTGATACTGGACTTATGTAGTCGATCTTGATTTGGTCCCACAGAGGCAGAGGTGCCGCCAGGCTTAGCAACGAAAACACCTTGTCCCTAGGATCTTTTGCTCCAAAGTTCCAGCACTCGGCCAGGAGGAGAGGCAGGCTGAGTGCTTCATCTTGCCGGACGCGGAGGGTTGTTGGCAGGCTTTGCTTGAAGATGGGCTCGAGGAGTGCCCACTCATCCGGGTTGTTTGCCGTTCGAAGCCGGACAACGGCAAGTTTCCACGCTTCACTGCCGTCGCCTCCTATTCCGTCCTCTGTCCGTGTACCCTCGTCCAAACGCCAGAAAGTCCCGGTGTCAAAGTAGCCAACGTGGAACAGAAGACACAGGAACTTGAGGATCTCCGACCAAGAAAACTCAAAGTCTGCTGCAAACATCTCGATGTTCTTCGCCAGCGCCAGCTCTTGCACAACCCAAGTTCTGCCAAACCACGAGCGCGTCAGCCAGTACGTTATTTGAGTGATTTCTTCCCTTGAGAATATTCCATCTTCCGGCATTTCGTCTTCCTTGCGGGTAAAGCTTCGCAGCGAGCTCTGCCACTTCCGTTTCAGCTCCTGTAAATTCTCCTCTTGGCTGTTCATCCGGGTTATGGCGGCCGTCAAGGCCTTGAAATCGTCGTATTTATCGTCGGATCGATCCTCGGAGAGCTTCGTGTTTCCGAGCCAGATCAGAACAGACTGCGCCTGGCCGTAGATCTGAGGCATGATCCTGACCTGGGCGCTGCGCTCCTCCAGATCCGCCTGGTTGATGCAGATGGCGTCGATCCAGTACATCTCCTCCGAGACGTCCGAGTTCTCATTGTCCTCCCAATCCTCGCTCGCCATCACCCTCTCGCGCACGTCCGCATCTCGCAGGAACTCGGCCGTCTTCTCCCACCACTTCCGCTCCGCCTGCACCGCGCATTCCAGCGGAACACGCCCATGGTTGTCCACCGCCGCCAGATCCGACCCCGCCCTCACCAGCAGCTTTACAGTCTTATACTCCCCATTCTCCGCCGCATAATGCAACGGCGTCTCCCCAAACGCATCCCTCGCCCCCACGCACGCCCCCCTCCTCACCAACTCCCGCACCTCGGCCACCTTCCCCCACTCCGCCGCCACATGCAACGCCGTCTTGTCATACCCATACCTCTTCTCCAGCTCCGCAAACCTGTCCCCCGCCACCAGCTCCTTCCGCCTGAACCCGCCATCCTGCAGAAACCGCACCACCTTCTTCCACGGCCCCCTCTTCCGATGCACCGCGCAATGCAGCGGCGTCCTGCCCCTTGAGTCAAACACCGTCCAATCCGCCCCCGCCCTTACCAACTCGCGCACAATCTCGTAATGCCCATTCTCCGCCGCGTAATGCAGCGCCGTCTCGCCAAACGAATCGCTCGCGCCCACGCTCGCCCCGCGCTCCAGCTGGCTCATGACGCCGCCCATGTCCCCGCTCTCCGCGTACGACACCAGCTGCGTCTTGTCAAAGTTGTCCGGGTCCGTCCACTCCGTGTTCCAGTCCTCGTCTTCCGTGGTTCCGCCGCCGCTGCGGATCTGCAGCCGCTCGAGCGCCTCGAACAGGTTCTTCTGCACGTACAGGAGGCGGCCGTTGACCGCGATCGGCCACTTGGAGATGGCGCCGTAGCCGTTGGTGGCGGAGAGGTCGGCGGAGCGTTTGGCCCACTCGGGCTGCGGGCTGTCCCATGTGTACGAGAGCGTGCGGTAGTGGGGGTGCGTGGCGAGGTCGACGGTGCGGAGGGTGACGCGGAGGAGGCGGCGGCCGCTGAGGGAGGGGAGGACGGTGGGGTCGCGGCGGCCGCCGATGAGTTGGAGGAGGCGGATTGAGGTGGGCGTGGGGAGGGGGTCGTAGTGGTAGGATGTGAAGTCGAAGTCCATCTTTGCCCTCTTTCTTGTGGTTTTTTTTTTCCCCTCGGCAGGTGGGGTTTTGTTCCTTCCTTTCTGGTGTGTCGTTTTTCTTTCCTCCCTGGGGTATCTCTTTTCTTTGGGGAGGGACTTTGAGGGCTTTTTCTGAAGCGCTCTTCTGGAGGAAACCTCTTTTCTTTTATCGAAGGAGGTTGCTAGGGATCAGATGCGCAGCCATGGGATCCTGTCGGACATACAACCCACTCTTGCAGCCGGCCGCTAGCGTGAAGCTATTTTTTGTACCAAAACGACGCTTTAACCTATCACTATGAGAATACCCTTGTTTTTAGGATCCGTAGTCTCCGCACTAGCGATTGGCTGCAAGAAGGGAGTGTAAGGATGTTGGTCCTCTACCGAGGGTTATTTTTGGCCCCCAAAAGTATCCCCACTATACAAGCTCATACCTACCAGGATGGCCAAAGATTTTACGAACAAGCAAACATAGAAGAGCGGTGAAGGACACTGCGCTATAGTGCCTCAATCTCTCCATAACTGTAAAAAAAACGCTATGCTCTCGGTCGTGGCACAAACAAGCTCCTTTCACTGTTGAAATGTAGGTTGAAGTCTGTTTTGGGGGCTGGAGACCAACATCACTTAGCCTATCGTCCGTGCGTTGCATAGTCAAGCCTTGGATCCGCCCGGTGTACATGCACAGCCTTGTGGCTTGGGATTTCTTCACCAATCACTATGAGTTGCAACAGGAATGGCAATACGAGCATGATATGCTTTAGCCAACAAGCCGCATACCGAAGTAAGCCATCTGTCTGGGGACTTGAAGCATCTATCCAGATGTACGTAGTAACCATCCAGACGACTACTTCAACTTCCCATTGTCCACCCGCATGAGGAGTTAAAACATCTATGTATATAGTACCCGTCCATATGACTGCTTCAACTCCCTATCGACAAAACTTGCGTTAAGTTGGGGTTCCCGTCAGACCAACCCGTTATGTCTGCATCAATATTGAATGCACCGGGACCTTGTTTGCAGTCCGCCAAAGTTAAGCGCAAGTCCCTTGGGCCTGAGACCAGCTTGGTGGAGTGGAAGTTCAACCATATCTCCAGGAAACGTCACCTGCATATCACATCTGAATAAAAGGTATTGTGAAGCCATGTTCATGATATATACATAGTCTGCCAGATACCGCGTCAAAGAAGAAAACTCCGAGGCCAAACATCTAATCATAATTCATTCCATTCCCCATCATTCCCCTCACCACAATCAAACCTTCACATAGTTCCTCGACGCCTCCACATCCTTCTCCAACACCTGCACGCCCGCCTTCTCCGCAACGCTACTATCCGCATCCACCGCGCCCGGCTCCACGCCCACATGACTCGCCGTATACGCATCCAACTCCTTCCCCTTGTACACATTCAAGTAGATGGGGAAGCTCCAAGCGATGAGGAAGAACGCCAACGGCACCACCATGGCGTGCCTGGTGCCGACCCGATCCGCCACGTTGCCCAGGATGGCCGGCACGACGGCGCCGCCGCAGATGGACGCGACCAGGAACGAGGCGCCGCGCTTGGTGTGGCGGCCGAGGCCGCGCAGCGACAGGGTGAAGATGGTGGGGAAGATGCACGACTCGAAGAAGAGCACGATCATGAGCATGCTGAGGCCGCCCCAGTTGGCGCGCGTGCCGTTGCCCGTGTCGGTGCCGATGGCCGCCGCGATGAAGATCATGATGGCCGACTGGTAGGCCAGGAGCACGAAGCGCGGCTTGGTGATGTACATGAGCCCCGCCGCGGAGAAACGGCCGATGGCGAAGAGGGCCTGCGCGATGGCATAGAAGTTGGCGCCTTGGTGCTGCGCCTTGGTGAGAGCGATGTCTGGCCTCGCCTGTGTGTAGAAGTTTATGAAATAGCCCGCAATGCCGACCTGGGCGCCGACGTAGGAGAACTGCGCGGCCACGCCCCAGAAGAGCGTGTACTGCTTCTTCATGGGCTTGTCGACGAAGCCGGTGGCGGCCGTCGTCATCTCGGCCTGGTCGGCCATGTCGGCGTCGGTGATTTCGGGGATGGGCGCGAAGTAGAAGACGACGGCCAGGATGCCGACGAAGGCGGCAATGCCCAGGTAGACGTACTGCACGCTCTCCAGGCTCTTGCCGTCCTCGCCCACATTCTTGAAGATGACGAAGCTGGCCAGTACGGGCGCCACGACGGAGCCGACGGCCTGGAAGGACTGCGACAGCTCGAGACGTAATTCGGACCAGCGGGGGGGACCGCACACGGCGATGTAAGGGTTAGCCGCGGTTTCGAGAGTGGAGAGGCCGCTGCCGACGATGAACATGGAGCCGCAGAAGCCTCCGAAGGACCGCTTGACGGCAGAGGGCCAGAACATCAGGGCGCCGACGCCTGGATTGAAGTCAGAATGCGCATGGAATGATTGTGGGCGTGGTCGGCTTACAGTAGATGGAAAGGCCCAGCATGAACGTGTACCGGTATCCAAACCTTCTGACGAACCAACCTGAATATGTGAGGGGTCCAATGAAGTAAGCACTGCGAAGCCGTTAGTAAGTAGCCGGAAATGTAGTATCACGGAAGATAACATACCCGAAGTAGGCACCCTGGAGACCTGAAGATTCTCCCTGGGTAATGTCGAGAGCGACCTGGAATCGCGAGTTCAAGACATCGAGCAAGCCATACGCGAAACCCTGCAAGTATTGTCAGCTTCACTTCATGTACTAGTGGTCTTGATGGCGGAATCATACCCAGAGGAAGAACAGAACGGTGACAAGAGTGACAGGAACGATGGATTGGCGGGCGGTGATCTGCGAAGCGCCAGTGACGGCTCTATCGCTGACGCTCTTCCTGCGGCGGTCGACGGCAAGAGCTTCGGAGGCCGATGGACGTCTTTGTTGCTGAGCGTGGATGTCGTCGAGTGATGGCTCTTCACCGCCCTTGAAGAGACCCATTGCGCTTGTGGCAAGGACTTTGCAGGTTTGAGTGGTGGAAGAATGGATGAAGAAAGAAGATGGAAAGAAGTTTTCCGTCAATGAAGAGGGTCCAAGAGCCCTTGATCGCTTGAGCACGAGCAGTCAAAGGTGAGGGAGCAAGCAAGGTATTTGTACGCCGTCACGCAGAGGCTGCTATCACCAACCGTGCAGAGCTAATTGCCGTTAGCTCGCCGACCATCCCCGGATATTCCGACGGTGGTGGAGAAAGCTGGGGAAAACGACGGGTTGTGCGCCGCTGGAGCCATTCTGCGATCCAGACTGCCCGCTAACAAGAGCCTGCGCGGCGAGCTAGAAGCATTCCAGAGCTTCCGCCGAAGGTGCTAAGGCAAAGGCGGCATGGGTGCAGACACGGCAGGCCAATTGGCGTTGGTGGATGACGCGGAGATGACAGGTGTGTGCAAGCATCCCACAGGCCCTTGGCGCGCGGCTCGTCGTTTGCCTCCGCCCTAATGCCGCCAAGGCGCTGCTGCGTAGAGCGAACCAGGTCAAAGATGTCCGGTGCAGTAGTGGGATGCGTAAGGCGGTTCGTTGGGTAGATCTGGATTGGGCGCGCGCAGGGAACGCTCTGCGGGTGCTACCGGTAGGGCCAGACAAGCGTGTGGAGGAGCGCGGCCTGGGCTGCAGTGGCTGACCTGTCAACGCTGAAAAAAGCGGCTACTACTCTCAGCCTTACCATCTCTTGCATTAGCTAGCGCACAATCTGCGGCATTATGCACCACGTAGCTTGTGCTCCAATGCTGGAATACTCCGAGTGGCTGGCCAACAAAGACTAAGACGAAGCATCAATAAAAATCTACGGAAGCTAAGTATGAAGCTCAGAGACCAAAGATGCCAACACTCAACAGAAACCGAAAGATAGGGAACAGCCGTGACTTAACAAACAACAACAAACCATTGGAAACAGGTAGACGATAGAAACGTCAAGTCTTGCCGGACGTCGAGGAAGCCAAAATAGAAACAAGCAAGGGAGATCGAATTACCCCAGTAACCCCGCAAGGAGACTAAACCAACATCAAACAATAGCAAATAAACAAGAGATGAATCAAGACGAGGCCTCCTTGCGTGAAAACAATGTTGACGCCTGCGATGTTTTTGCATGTGCAAATCCATCTCTATGGATAACGCCAATGAGAGTTATAGCCAAGGAATGGACTAGCTATCCGACGGTGCAGTAGTCACAAGGTATATGCCCGCAGAGAGGGCATGCCGGTGCAATGGCTATGACGTTGGTGCTAGTGCATTGGCAGCACACCCAAATGTCGCCATATGGCATCGATGTGTGCGGAACTGTGTCGCAGAAGGGTTTCCCCGCCATCGCAGAAGGGATCGAGGAGCCAGTAAGGAAAGGAGAAGAAAGCGGAAAAGCCATGGACGCCAAGGGTGTTGGTTCTTGACTTGGCTGGTGTTCCGATGCATGGGCATCAGATGCGGGTTCTGGTTTCGGTGTGTTCTGCAGACCGAGGGACGATGGTGAAAATGATGCAGGTTCAGACGAACACCCAGGTTGGGAACAGTATCCACATCTGTAGTGACTGCAAAGTGGGCAGAAAGTATCGGCATTGGCTTCCAAGTTCTCCCCACCACAGTTGCAGCACTGCCACATAGGCATGACTGTGACAAAAGGAGCTTGCGTTTGAGTCTGTAGAGGGACTGAGGACCCAAAGAGGTGGCAGGATAGCGTTGAATATAAACAAAAGAGGCCAACAGTGAAGTGTGGTTCAGAAGTGCTTGTGATCGTGTTTGGAGTTCTGCGGAGGCTTGAAGATGATAGAGCTGCTCGGTGTGGTGATATTTCAACAAGAGAATCAGACGTAACATACCGATCCTTATACTAAAGGTTTCGAAAAGTGAAGCGGAGCTAAGCACCAGCACAATTGCCCAAAATAGTGAATTGGTACGAGCTGCGGTCTCTGTATTGCCGCCCCACTACGCGCGGCAGGGGCAGGTTCGCCCTTCAACAGGGACTGGAATGGGACAGAAGGGTGGGGGCACCAGGCAAAGAAAACCCAAGTCCCGTAAGACTATTGCATCATGGACTCGGACGCAGTGGTATGGACGTCGCCCGTCATGATGGCTCAGTCGGTGATGCCGAAGAGTGGTTCCCATCTTGCGAGGGATGCCGAGGCGCGGGAGAAGGGCGAAACCACACATGATGAACAGACCGCGGTGTAGCACCGGCGGTGAGAGAGACCAAGGTGGAAGGACTTAGCCCCGAGGGCGGGCGTTGATGCGTCGAAAAGCTTATGATTTCACAGCCATCGACAACCACTGTTTACTATTCCAGGAATGGCCTCCAATGCTTCTTGGCCCGAAGGGATTTCTAGAAAAGGCCCACGGGAGGGGCGCAGGTTCGGATGGGTCCGGTCGGGCTATTCTTGATGTTGATCTCCCGGGAAGGCTGCATCATGTCAAGTTCCGGCCGTCAGCCACGCGCAGGCTGTCAACCAGTTGGGGTTTGTGTAACCATGTGAAGCCTGACTCTGAAACGCGGCAGTCGGGCACAGTGTGTGGTTTCATTTTCTTGATCCGGCGCGAAAGGTTAGGTAGCGGAATAGCGGTTGGAAACGGGTTACTGCAAAGGGCGTGCAGGCAGCCGGGTTCGGTGGTACAAAAAAAAGTCGTTGCCTAAAACCTGCAGCAGCGTATTTGAGCGTCTTGCGCAATTTGATGCCAGCGAGATGTGCCAACTCATAGCTGGTTAGCAAGTGAGCGCCCGGCATAGCCCGGAGGGGCAGGTGTATGCGTCATGAGCCTCAGGCTGCTGTCCTCGTGATGCGACATCTTGGTAGACAGGGCGATGGTGGCAACATGTGTTTGCGGATGAGCAATGACAAGTGGAGCCAGCGGGCGCGAGCTTGAAGGGCGACAAAGAGAGTCACATGGAGCGAAAAGGCAAAAAAGAAGGAAGCAGTCCATGAGGGTGAAGAAAATGAGGTTTCAGAAGGCGATCGAGGAGATGGCCCCGCTTGCATTACATCATCGCAATGAGGCTTCCCCGCCAGTTCTCACACCAGCCGAGCCTCATCACAAAAGTCTGCCTGGTCCATTTCAAGCACGGTGGCTGTGGTGTTGCTTCATTTCACTGCGCCTACTCCATTCAGGTCCGATGTACCACAGAGCTGACCATAGTAGGCAGCCTGGCCCGGAAGCTCCGATCCAAAGCGCCTTGATCTGCTTGGAATGCTTCCATCGCCTTTCTACACGCAACACGATGATTATCCGAGCACGGCACATGGCGCAGCGCCATCAGAACGGTGCCAACTGTCACGACGCAGCTGATCAGCTCGATTGCCCTTCTAGTGCACCAGCCACACATCGGAATGATGCTGTCTCGCTATTAGATGCTGTGCTTTGGTGACGAGGTTTTGCAGGCAAAAGCTCCGTCTACAACCAACTTCATCAACATGCAAATCAGTTCGGACGACGGCTGCAAACCCAAAACTTCTCATCGGTTCTCACTGCTCGCCCTTACTACTTGCTTCCACTTACCTTAGCCATGTTTGCGTCCGAACTTTCTCTTCTGTCTCATTTTGTTTCACTCAGTCCGTCTGCCTCTGCCAAGCTCATGTCTCGAATTTCTGCTTGCAGTCAATCATCACTGCTCTACCACACTAAAGTACAACAGGGCACCCCGTTCCTCCACTCCCCGTCCAGCAAAACATCCTGTCGTTTGAACTTCTCCGAGATGGAAGACAATGTCAGCATGGCAGCCGCCCTCCACGATGGCCCTGCACCGCAGCCCACCACGGCCATCCCGAGCGAACAGCAACATCGAGAAAAGGAACATCCCAGAAGAAAGTCCGTAGCCGAGCAGAGACGCACAGTAGACGACCAAGCGACCGCTCCAGGCGTAACCCTTGACACTTTCGCGCACCTGGACGAGAAGAAGATCCTCCACAAAATGGACATTCGCATCGTTCCCATCCTCACTGCACTTTATCTGATGTCCTTCCTCGACCGCTCAAACATCGCAAATGCTGAAATTGAGGGCATGAGCAAAGACCTGGGCCTGAAGAATGGCCAGTACAACTGGGCACTGACCATATTTTTTTTCTCGTACTGCGTCTTCGACCTACCTAGCAACCTCGTGCTGAAGAAACTCCGGCCAAGTATCTGGCTGCCTTCCACCATGGTGGCGTGGGGGACAGTCATGACATTGATGGGCATTGTGCAAGGCTACAAAGGGCTTCTGTCGGCGAGGTTCTTTCTTGGACTCGCCGAGGCTGGGTACTCCATCTACTGGGTCTGATCATGGGGCTTCTTTGCTGATACAATTAGTCTCTATCCTGGAGCAACGTACTACATAACCATGTGGTATCGACGCGAAGAAGCTCTTTGGCGACAGGCCCTCTTCTTCAGCTCCGCCAGCATCGCAGGCGCCTTCTCCGGGCTCCTCGCCTTCGCCATCGCCAAAATGGACGGCATCGCAGGCCTTGAAGGCTGGCGCTGGATCTTCATCCTCGAAGGAACCGCCACGGTGCTCATCGCCCTCGCCGCCTACTTCTTCATGTTCGACTACCCCGAAACCGCCAGCTTCCTCACGCCCGACGAGCGCGCCTTTGTCGTGCACCGGCTCCGCTTCCAAGCCAACATCGTCGACAACGACGGCCGCATGATCCCGCAAAACGACGACTTCAGCTGGCGCTTCGTGCGCGCCGCCATCCTCGACTGGCAGGTCTGGATCAACATCATCGTCTACTGGGGCATCGCCTGCCCTCTCTACGGCATCGCCCTCTTCCTCCCCACCATACTCACCCATGGCCTCGACGTCTCCGCCTCCACCGCCCAACTCCTCACCGTCCCAATATACGTCACCGCCGCCCTGCTTTCCGTTGGCTTCGCCTTCCTCTCCGACCGTGCCGGCCAGCGCTCCCCGCTCATCCTCGCCGCCTCCCTCGCCATGGCTGTCGGCTTCGTCATGTGCATCTCCGCGTCCCCCAACTCCCCCGGCGTCGTCTACGCCGGCGTCTACGTCGCCGCCTGCGCCATCTACTCCGCCTTCCCCGCAAACGTCACCTGGCTCTCCAACAACCTCGCCGGCACTTCCAAGCGCGCCGCCGGCATGGGCATTCAGATCGGCGTCGGCGCTCTTGCTGGTGGTATGTCTCCTCGCGGGGGGGGGGGGGGGGGGGGGGGG